>JAOTRC010000011.1:10799040-10818392 GCA_027497675.1 Cyprinella lutrensis | reverse complement strand
ATATATAGGTTAATTCCATACACAGATAAAAGTTATTAGCCTATATTTTTTTTTTCTTTATCTTAGATAAGTCAAGTTCTTAATCTTTGTTTGTTATTTGCAATAAAATTTATTCAAACATATTGCCTGGTGAATTATGTATCCGTTTAAGGTATTTTACTGTTTTGGTACTGTTATTGATGCCCAGAAACGCCTTTTTAAGAAACGTGTATTTTTTTTATTAGAAATATATCAAGAAATAGATAATACAGATGAATACAGAACAGCATATTAAACAAAAACATTTGTGCAAAATCGAACAGCATATAAAACAACAGATATTTGTGCAAAATTGAACAGCATATAAAACAACAAACATTTGTGCAAAATTGAACAGACTATAAAACAAAAAACATTTGTGCAAAATTGAACAGCATATCAAACATTTGTGCAATTTTTTTTTTAAAATTTTAAAACAATTTTTTGAAATTATAAAAAAAATGTAAAAAAAACTACATTTTTTCTATCAGTTTTTCAAAGAGACACAAGAACCTCTCAGTCTTGGCCTCACTCTCCTTGTGGCGTTTCTGCTCCTCATGGGAATCCTCAATTAAAAACTCTAAAATTGGATTAGTTAGCCGCTTTCTTTTCCTGGGTGAAGGAGTGAACGGGCTTGGTGAGGCCCTGGGAGAGGATGTGGCTCCTGTATTTGGAAAAGGTGAGGAGGCTTCAATGGTGTTCGATTGCAGTACTGGGCTCAACACTGTCCTAGGAGAACGAGACAATACAGAAGTAATTACAATAAAGAAATGGGTAATATATCATGTGTAGTATATAAACAATTAAAACCTTACCATGGTCCTAACTGAAACCTCATCATTGAATGATGCAACAACCACAGGAGGGTCCACCGAAGGCCTGCTACCCAGCACCTCGTGCATATCTTCATAGTACTGCCATGTAGCAGCTGTTGCCTCTCCGGCATCGGTCCCTGAACCAGTTTTAGGTGTTTTTAGGTCCTAGAGGAAGATAATATTCATAATTGTAATACTAAAATTATATAATCCTCATAATTACTCCTTTCATTTCACTGCATGTTAACATTAGTAATTAAATGAAAGTAACAAATACATATTGTAATAAATGACAGCTTCTCCTGCTAAAAATAGTTTGTTCATTTAACAAGGATAAATATAAAACATGTTGAGAAAATAAATGACTAGTACTGAGATTGTTAAAGATTTTCATAACACCACGTTGCCTACCTTATATTTTCTCTTCAGATTCTCCCACTTCTTGGATGCTTGCTGGCCGTTCAGCTTTCCTTCCAACCCCATGTCTTTTACTAGGGCCCTGTTATAATCAGTAATGAACTAGAATCAGAAAGAGTTTTATTGCAACATACAATTATTGTTTTGGTGGCAGAAGCTTCCACAGTACAAACAGAAATAAATAACAAGGCATAAGTTGGATAATTAAACAAAGAAACATGGAATAGGCTAAGTAAAAATATGTCTAAAAATAAAACATTTACAAACATAGACAATAGACTGTATACAGGTACAGACGCAAGGAAATGCAATAACAAGTGTGTTAAATAAACAAATGTAGGCCTATGAATAGTGTGTGGTGCAAAAAATGTATCTAATGTAAAAGATACAAAAAAGATACAAAAAGATATAAAAATATATCAAAAAAATGTATTAGACCTGAGTGCAAAAATGGAGGCTCTAGACCCTTCCCGAGCTGAGATATCGAAACTCAAAATTTCGACCAGACAAAAAAAACGACAGTGTTACCCCTTACGTTTTTTTTTTTCTTTTGTGCGAAAAATTAAGTTTCCCCAATCTTCTCAAAAATCTCGATTCTGATAGAGGGGCATGAGACTTAGACCTGAGTGCAAAAATGGAGGCTCTAGACCCTTCCAGAGCTGAGATATTGAGATCCCACGTAGCATTTATGCCATTATAAAAAATAGTGGGGGAGATCAAGTCCCGATCCGTTAAATCGAGGGAAAGGCCCACTCCCCACCAAGTCTATAGGAGAGTGGGCATCCCACGAACTCCTACGACCCCTCGGGGCCATTATGCGACCAATGGCAGCTTATTAACATGAGCTTTTGTCCACGAACCCCCGGTTTGGACTGACTCGTGTGTTTCCGTGGGTGCTCGACAGAGAAAACCAAACACACCTAAAGATGTTGCATAACTAATGTAATCTGTGCCGTGACCTAGAATAGCCTGTTGCTATAGAAACAGCCAGAAAGCTCAGGATTTGGGAAAATCTCACCTTCCTAGAGAGTCGTTTCTTCAGCTCGCGCTTCTCCTCCAGCTCCTCCTGCTCGTTGCGCGCTGATGAGAGAACGAGAGCAGACACTGAGTCTGAAGCTCATGCGCTCGGGATGTGTGTGTGTGAGTGACAGGTGGTCTTACGTTTGAGGATGTTTCTCTGCTCCAGTTCTTCTGCCGATGGTCTCTGGCTGAGACGACTGGACACACATCCAAAACAAGCTTCATTTATTACAAATGACCAACACAAACTGACAGCAGCAGCAGGAGATCGTTTAGTGTTTAATCACATTAGCAATATACTCCAAACGCAATGCAGTTGTTTGCCAGTTCGCTTCTATTTTAATAGAAGTGTAACTCCACCCACACTGAAATCTCATTGGTTCAAAATCACCCTCCACAGCTGCATATGAAAATCAGATATGTTCTGATTAGCTGTGATTGTGTCAATCAAACACTACTTTATTATTCTTAACTAGATGCACTTTTTCTTTTTTTATGTCTGTAGATTGAATTAATTTTTATTTCATAAATTTTTAAAGTTTATTTTAATATTTGTGTTTTTGTCATTTTTATCAAGATTTTTTTTTAAAATCTATTTAGATTTTAAAAAATGTATTACATAAATTATATATTTTCCATGTTCATTTAATTTTAAGTTTTTTTAATTTTGTTGTGCTTTTCACATTTTTAAAAAAAGTCTAAGTAGTTAATTTATTTTTTTCAATTTCTATAAATTCCATGTTAATTTTTGTTAAAGTTTTAGTAATTTTGTTGTGCTTCTGACATTTTTATACTTTTAAAAAAATGTCTATGTAAATTTTATTCATTTTAATAAAAAAAGTTGAATTCCACTTTTCGTTTTTATTGACATTTTCATTAAAGTTTAAGTTGATTATATTCATTTTAATTGCACATATTTAAAAAAAATATACTTCTCATTTTAGTATTAATACGTTTTTGTCAAATTTAGACATTTTAATGTCTATGTAGATTTTATTCTTTTTATAGTTTTATTAATTCGGTTGTGTGTTTTTGACATTTTTATACTGTTTTTACTGGTTTTTGTTACAGTCTGTTATTTTAGTACATCAAGTTAGGAGATAAATAATAAGTAAATGAGAAATGTTGGCAACTAGCTGAAATAAAGTATTTGTTTTTAAATATATTTTTAAGATAACATATATTAAATTGAAGGCACCAAAAGTGTATTCGTGTATTTGTGATGGTTTGTGTGTGTGTGTCCCTCACCGGGTCAGTTTGGTGCCGATCTGCTGGCGGGACTCCAGCCGCTCCTGGTCGCTCATCATCGGGAGGATGTTTTTATCCTCCAGTTCCCTCTTCGACGGCCGATTGCTCAGTTTGATCGCCAGAGAATCTTTCCGTAAGATCCTTAAAGCCAGTGTACCTGTAACACACACACAGATTTAGTTCACATAAACACACACATACATCACATGCAGTATCTTCCAGATCTCGTACTTGTAAACAGCGAGTCGTCGTCATCCTCCTCTTCCTCGTCCTCTTCCTCATGCGCGCTGAAGGTGTGTGTGATGAGCGTGTGTGTGTTGGCGGGAGTTTGGTGCATTGAATCTCTGTTCTCCTTTTCCTCTTCCGTCTCCATCAGGACAGATGGCACCGCCTGCAGTACAGAACTACACACACACACACACACACGGCAGGTGTGTATTTCAGGGATGCAAAGTTCAGACGGTAACTCATGAGAATGGTAAAATACTGAAAGTTTTTCCATGTATTTACAGTTTGTGCTGAAAATCTGTCTTGTGAATAAACAGTTAATATCAAAGACTGCAGTGTTTTATATAAAGTAGGCTAGTGTGATCTGAGAGTGTATGCATATGATGCAAGTGTGTGTCATCTTGTCATCAGAGTTACATTTTGATAAAGGATGAGTTTCAATTTAACACGATGTGAATGGTGTATTTCCCGGTGTTGTGTCATGTTTGCTTGTGTGTAGAGTTTTGGCACAGTGAGTGAAGTTTTGCAAAATGTGTTCAAGGAACGGGCAAAAACTGTATTATCTCTGTTTATTCAAATGTTATTACATTAAATGTTATGTTTATTCAAATGTTATTATATTAAATGTTATGTTTATTCAAATATTATTATATTAAATGTTATGTTTATTCAAATATTACTATATTAAATGTTATGTTTATTCAAATATTATTATATTAAATGTTATGTTTTTTCAAATATAACTATATTAAATGTTATGTTTATTCAAATATTATTACATTAAATGTTATATTATTTAACATAGCTGTGCTGGGAGTCGATTGTTTTATTTGAAAACATAACCAAATTGCGCAGGCATTATTTTTGACTGTCATACAAAGAAATTATGAACACATGCAAAAACAAGAGTGAACCAGCGAAATATGAATAACTGATTATGTTATGGAGTATTGTCTGCACTACTGTTTCCAATAGAAATTTAAATGGTCTTAATTTATGTAATAATAACAATAGTTTTATTTATTTAATTAACAATAATTATTGTTCATGGAAAATTGGTGCAGAATAGATGTTATTTTTAATCGAATTAATTACACAAAGTGTCGAATATAGTCGCAGAGAATCAAATTTGTCTGAGAAATTACCCCTAAAGTTAATTTTATTTGATTCAACAGAATTTATTACACAAACTTTGTGTCTAAAATATGACAATATTAACTTCTTATTTATTGATATGTTGTATAAAATCTAGGACTGGGAAAAGATTAATTGTGATTAATCGCATCCAAAATAAAAGTTTGTGTTTACATAATATATGTGTGTGTAGTGTGTATAATTATTTTGCATATATAAATACTCACACATGCATGTATATATTTAAGAAATATTTGCATGTACATACTTTTTATATATTTAAACAAAATTTATATTATGCACAAATATAAATATTTGATATATTAATAACACATTTTTCTTAAATATATACATGCATATGTGTGTATTTATATATTCAAAATAATTATATACACTACACACATATATTATATAAACACAAACTTTTACTTTGGGTACGATTCGTTTCACAGCCCTAATTTGATTTTTTTCTGTAATTAATCACGATTACTAAAACCTAAAATTAAACTTTTTAATATATCTTTAGATTTTAATAATGTCACATCATTAATCTCCAAATTAATATAGAAACAACAAAGACAGTAGCCTATAGTGAGTCTGCACAGTAGTGAGTGTGTAGTGGAGCAGCGGTATCACACACTCCTGCAGAATCAATCGCAAGCACACGCGCCGAAACCTTTTTAAAGTAGATTGACTGCTCCAATTTTTATGTCTGCTGATTGTAATTCAACTGAAGGCTTGTTAAAATAAGGAAAATACAACTAGGCATATCCCAAAAAAAGGCTGTTGCTGCCTCCATGACTACATCACTCAGAGAAGCTGTCAATCATGATGTCACACCGCCGTTTTAAAGCATCAAATAACTAATTAAAACCAAACCTATATAAAGAACACTTTAACTTATATCAGTGTGATTAAAAACTGTGTAAAATTCATCTTGACGTGTAATTTGATTGTTTCAGTTTGGCTTAGGTCCCATTTGTTTACATGAACAGGGCGGGTTCATCAAAATGCTTTAGCGTTTTCAGGATGTGTGTGGCACATATAGTCAACACTCAACAGCATAAAATGGTCTACTAAATAGAGACAGTTTATGGCCGTGTATTAATAGTA
Source organism: Cyprinella lutrensis (assembly GCA_027497675.1). Classification (NCBI taxonomy): domain Eukaryota; kingdom Metazoa; phylum Chordata; class Actinopteri; order Cypriniformes; family Leuciscidae; genus Cyprinella; species Cyprinella lutrensis. The sequence continues at coordinate 10,812,399 of JAOTRC010000011.1, read as the reverse complement.
AAGAGTGACAGTCATGTTTGTTATTTCATGAGGAGTCTATTATAATCCATGCGAGTGTGAATGCACACAGGATGATATGTTCCTCACCTGGGGGTGGGCGACTATGTGGCTGGGGCGTCTGGGGCTGTCCTGGGTAGTTGAGTTCATTGTGCTCATAGTACCTGTAGCTCTCATTAAAGTGGTCTTGTCTGTGGGCTCGTCTGGGTTGGTTATTGTAATACGGCTCTGGAGGATAGTAATACGGGCCGCCATCTCCATTCTCTGTCACCGAACCAGCATCGCTGATGTAGGATGGCGAGGAAGGGGAGTAATCCCGATGAAGGTGTGGTGGGGCAGAAAGCCGATGTGTCTCCCTACGAGATATTTCGAGGGGGGTCCGTGGAGGTGCGTTGCGCAGGAAACTCTTGGGGCCGCTAACATCCCCAACAGAACCAGAGGAATACGGACCCGCACCAGACACCACCGCTGGAACTGGATCCACTAACGGCGGCTCACGCCGAAGAAATGTTGGATGCCGGATAAACGAGGGCATTAAATCTAGGGGGAATAAAACCTAGGGGTAAGTGGATCAAAACATACTCAACAATATTTCATTTGTGAAGAATGCTTACGATTAATTTTAGCGAACAATTTTACATTCATTTTCCAGAATTCAAAATGTGCTAAAGTGATACTTATTTAAGTTGCTCCAGATGTCCACAGATTGGAAAATATCTTGAAACGTATCATTTCTAGACTCCTTTGCCTTTTAAATCCCCAATTATGGCATTTATAATGTTAAAGTCCAACTACTTATATTTCTAATGAGATTATTTAAAAAAAAAGCATTACATATTTAAATAATTTTCCTGGACTACATTATTTTCCCATTTCCCCAGAGCAGCAATTTCCACAAATAAAAGTGAAAATAATTGAATTTTTATTTTTTTCCCTAACCAATACAAAGTCTATGACTCCAATGCAAAACACACTTGTGCCTAATTTGGAGAGAAATACTGAAAGTATTTGTGTCCCTTGAGTTACTGTTTGCCCAATTTTGCCATGATACTATGCAACATTAAAAGACAATACTGTAAAAACAAAAAAAAGTTATACTTATAATATTAAAGAGCAGATGGCACATATCTTAGATTGAAGCAAACGTGTATTAGTCTGCAATACAATACGTGTATATGTAACTGTAACTTACATATAGTAATTCATATTAAAAACTTTAATTAATTTGCAATGAAAAGTACTTACAATTAAGCTTAATAGTCAAAAGGTTTCATAGTTCAACATGCACCGAATGACCACATTACATAAAAATGTAGATTTATTTATTTATTTGAGGGTTTTATTAGGCATATTGACTTAGAAGTTACTCACTTCTCAGAAGCGGGGAAGTTTCTTTCTTCACATATTTGCCCTGAACTTCGGCTGGCTTGGACGCTTCGTTTTTACTCTTCTTTCTGGAGAGCATCGTTAATCCGAATCGGTTCTGCCTCGATTAGACTTCGGTTTCATCCTGAAATCCGGATCGAGATTCACACTGACACGCAGAACCGAGACCATTTCGGAGCGTAGCCCGATAGCTAGTTTCGAGTCATCATGGCTACAATCTGTAAACATCAACACAAAACAAACGAGTTTGCGTTTAACGAACGCTTCGTTGTTTTCAGTGTTTAGTCGAACATTACGATTAGTTTTCGACGACTAATTAGCGCTCCCCGCGCGCGCTGTCCAAATTACGCCCAAAGAAAAGCGCACGAAAACTTTTACCAGCTGAATGTGTCCACCCAACCCTCACCTCACCTCCTGATCCCAGACCAGCTCTCACTGGATCCCTCCCCGCTACCTGATCTCAGATCAGCTGTTTGGATCTTTAACTTCCAATGGCCTGATTACAGATCAGTTTACTTAATTTTCAGATTCAAGAGATTTATTAGTAACTTTATATCCCCAAAACAGCTCACATTAGCAACGAATTAAAGAGTATTCGTTCAACTACGCACACAATAATTTTATTTGCATTAATTGCACAACGTGGAAGCGTCTTTAACCGCTTCTAGATCACCTCTCTCTAGACCGCTCACTCCCCGCAGCAGACTGATCCCAGATCAGATCTTCCCTAAGGCTTGTCCTTAGAGGTGCAGTGCATTGTGGGAAATATTTTACTCCCGAACTTCTTTTCTCTTTCACATTTTTATGCTTTCGCTGCTAGACAGATATGATAGTTTACTCAACACGTTTACTATAAAGATAAGTTGGCACTTTCCATGAACAGGGTACAAATATAGGGTCTGCATTTTTTATGTTTTTATTTCCTGCGGGATTTAACAAAAATTGGGACGTACTGTTTACAGTATGCAGTAAAAACCTTGATTTGGGTACTTTCAATTGTTATTTATTTATAAAATTCGAATTTTCACATCTATATATCTAAGGTGAAATGTGCAATCTTTATGCATTCAAAAGGAAAACTCAAAACCAATGTTTCCTAAAACTATTTTTTTTTTACTAAAAAGAAAGTTTTATGTTTTTTTTTACATTCAAGTGTTATACAATTAACACGTAAAAGTAAGTTACAGTCATTTTCATAACAAATAGTGGTAAAGCATAGCTTATATACTTCACCAAAGGCTGTTACAATGCTAAAAAACACAAGGACACAAAATTCAAAGCAATTTCAAAATGTTTAAATGCCTGTAGTGTAAATCTCTGTGCATTTTTCCACCAAAGCATCAAAGCTTGTAAACTGCATTCGCTGAGAGACGCCTGAAATGTAACTTCATAACCAGCAATTTTCTTCTCCACACACAAATTATACAGTGGCTACTGTGAGGCTGAAGTCTCCAAGCTCTGAGTTTCTTTTAATCCACATAAATATTTTAATAGATTCCCTATTATTCATATTCACAGTGCTCATAATGCATGATTACAGTTCATAAATGAAAAATAGGTACACAATATAAATACACAGCAAAAAGTCCTGCTGCAACTAAAGTAACGTTATGGGATGTTTTATTTTTTTTGGTGCACATTCTCGAGTAAGAAGGTTTATATTAACTAAACAATCCCAAAGACATACAATAACAAACAGGAATAAACAGTGTGACATTTACCCTTTAATTTCCTTCTCTGAGACGTAGGGAATCACTGACCTTGTTTGCATTTCACTGAAAACTATGTAATGACAGGCGGCTGAGCGCGTGAGCGCGTGTGTGTGTGTGTGAACACTGGGGCCTCAGCTGTTGGACAAGCTTCTCTAGGTCTAAGGAATTTCACCATTCCTTAAGACAACCTTCTAATTGCAGTTTAAAGTCGAGACTCACCAGACATATTACAGTATGGCTCAGTAAAAAGAAACTGCTATAAAATTCAAATTAAATCATTAATAGCAATGAAAAATAAATAAAAATAAAGCAGCCATGTGCACTTAAGTCTTGATTTTGGGGTCTACTCCGAATATGTTTTCATGCTTGAAAGCTAATTTTTCACTTATTTTACATTGTTGCACCTCCTCTCTTCCCACTTTGTTAATAACACTGTTTAGTTCCTGCTTCTATGAAGCCCCTCCTTACAAAAAGCACAATGTGCTCTGATTGGTTGGCTGGACCAGTGTGTTGTGATTGGTCAACCACTTCAAACGCGTTTGGCCCCCTTATCATAACCATGAATTTTAACCTCTATGGTTTCAACACAAATAAGGAATATTGTAACGTTCGTTCCTGAAAGAAAACTAAAGACTACAATAGAGATGGTTTTCTTTAAAGGAATGGATCAAAATGATTGGGAAAGAGATTTGTGCTGTATGGCAGAGGGGACAATTTTCAGTAAATTAATACTTACATTTCGGTCAGTAACACAAAGTTTTCGTATGGCTTCGGAGACTTAGAATATAGTGCACAAGTCATATGGACTACCTGCATTTGTTGTCCTACTGTAACTTGACTGTTTGGAATGGCTTGAGTGTAAGACAGTAAAATCAGGAGCGTGTAAAGTGGTATGGCGCAGGGGTCAAAGGGGAAGGGCCAAGGTCACGGACGATCTTGTTGAGGCTAGAAATTTTCTCTTCTAGCAGGAAGTTCTTCTTCTCTGCCACTTTCTGACGCTGTTCGGTTTTCTCCAAGGTTTTGAGCAGCTGAGCGTTCTCCACGTACAGGTCTTTGATCAGCACGTCGGACTCACTGTTCCTGATCAACTACAGAAGCAGAGAGAACAGAACAGTTCAACTGGAAGTCTGCTTTGGAGAGCCAGACCGATATATCGGCAGACCGATATTATCGGCCGATATTATGCATTTTCCAATAGGTATCGGCAGTTATAATGGCCGGTAAATGAAAATTTCCAAATTAAAATAAAAACGGACGAAACACGCTTCAACCATGTCATGAGTGTTGTATAGTTTGTCCACCAGAGGGCACTCTACACCGTCCCTGCTAACTAACAAAGCTAGCTAATGCCACTATTATCAGTGGAAGACCACTAATGTTAACATTAATGAGCTTTGGTTCCTCTGTTCTGTTGCGACAACAAAAGAAACAAGTTTCTTTTTAAAATGCATTATCGTATTATTTATTTAAAACAAATACATAACTACAAATAACTAATGTTAGGGAAATCTGTAAATGTTTTGTTGCACGTTTCTGAAAAAAAAAAAATATCGGCCGATATATTGGAATATCGGATTTTACAACCAATAAATATTTGTATCGGAATCCTTTGTATCGGAATCCTTATCGGAAGCCTTCAAAATCCTTTATCGGTCGGGCTCTAGTTTGGAGTAAAATGCATTATCAAGAATGTGTCAAAGGGCAGGGGAGCATGTTTGTGCATTTCTGTACCTGTTCTTTCAGCTGAGACACCTTCTCCTGAAGCAACAGTTTGAGGTTTCGGAGCATGACCTCGACTTCTCTCATTCTCTCCTCCATCTGTAAAAGCGTCGCCTCCCGCTCGTCCTGCTGGGCATACAAATCAAGGTCAGAGGTCACAAGGTCAATTGGTCTGCTAAAAATCAGTTGCCTTATGCCTGGCTCAGAATACATGATTTTTTTGGTCTGTTACGACAATCACTGTGTCAGATTACGCGATTTTGGCTCCTAACATCTTGTCGTGTCATGGACAAGACACACGTCAGACTACACGCTGCTTTCTGACCAGTCATCGCATGTCGTCTTTAGTGCCGTACGTGATGTCATCAAGAAGGCGAAACTAGTAGCGAGTGACTTCCGGAAACAAGCGTAAACAAACTATGGATGAAGCGGTGAGTGTTGTATTGACTGTCCTGTGTTCAGAAAAAAAAACAAACAAAAAAAAAAAAAACGACTATAGACACGTTCCTGGATTGCTCGAAGAGGACAGTATGGGCTCTTAATTCTCCAAAGAGAACTTAAAATATTTTAAAATTTTGTTTTCTTATAAATTTTTACTTTTGGTTTTAACGTTAGCTCCATAGTCTCTCTTTCGTTTCGCCATTTTTGAAATTTGTGTACGGAAAAGCTTCTGTGCTCCTATTGGTCAACCTAATACATGTGACTGAACCGTCGTGGACGACTGTTAAAAAATTTAAACATGCTAGTCTTTTTGTCGTGAAGCATCGCTGACGCGCCGTAGGTTGTCACCCACTATGACACTATACGAGATGCTACAATCGAATCTTGTGTTCCGACGCCCTTTGTCGTTTCCGAATCCCCACGACAGCCTACGTCAAACGGATCGTGCCAAAATTGGGCAAAAATCGTGTAATCTGAACCAGGCATTAGTTATGCTAGACACAACTGCTCTTAGATTAATTCAACCTTTCATTGTCTCTGTACCTTTCCTTACTTGTAGTATATGATCTATTATGAAGTTTTTTCCGTTTTGATTTAGGAGCAATGAAAACACTTAAAATGTAAGAAAACTATTTTTGAAATATTAATAGTGTAAAATTATGGAGATGTAAAGACGTCACGGACAATCAAGAGTAAAGCATTTTAAAGAATAAATAAAATTAAACTATGCAAAATATTTCACCTAATAGTTTATTTGGTCTCACTTAATATATATATAAAAACACACACTCACATCAATAATGGACATAACACATTTAAACCAAGAAAAGCAACATAACATAATCCAACTAGTAAAATAAAATAAATCAATAAATAAACATTCATTAATTATAAATGCCACAATGTTCAGTAAAACATGTAGAGGTAGATAAAGTGATTGATTAAGTCTTCATTAAATAAAACAAATATGAAAATAAAATCAAATACAAAAGCTGGATTTATCTCAGAACAATCATTCATTTGAGCTGTAGTGCGGAATCATGTTAAAACTGATGCCATAACAGTGCAAACTTTGAAAAAAACACAATACTGCTTTTTCAAATGCTTGAAAATCTTAAAATACATTCAAACAGATTAAACTTCCCTTACTGGTATGTCAAAATCTTAGCTTGTTTGTTTTACCAGATATATGTGCCATCATCTGGATGACAGAGGGAACGACTCTCAGCCAAGATCAAATGCAGTATGACGCCACCTCGTGGCAGTTGTAAATCCCTACCATTCTAAATCAGACAGAGGACATTGGCCTTAACACCTCAAACAAAAACAATAAAATCTGACAGGAAAGGTTCGGTGATTGGGGAACACAGAGTAAAGGTCAGAGTTCAATTGGGAGGTGATGTCACAGGTTGCCACTCTCCTATGTCTGTTAGTGATGTCACAGCTCTTACACCTGCAGAGAAATATACACACAGAGCTATATACAAACATCTCATATCCACACACAGCTGTGACAGAACAGACTTAGACGGGTACAAACTCAAAAGGATTTAAGGCCATTAGTAAAGACACCCAACACCATTCATTTAAACAACCTGGGGGGGGGCGCTCTTAACGGAAAACTGACCCAGTGTTGCCCACATGCTTCTTAAAGAGTGTGAATACAAAGGATGACGAGTGTTTTCCAGAACAAAGCAAACAAACATAGACAACAGACGAGCCCAAGTGACCAAAGAAAACCTGAAACTTCAGAGACCACAGACGCACCCTAAATACTCCTCAGAGAGTGCTGCACAAGCAGACAAGTACACCGTGACAGAGTATGACCTGAGAGAATTCTCATGCTGGCTGTGATGCTAAGTGTGTTACCTGCATGTTGAAGTCTGGGCCGTCACTATAGTGCTGTCCTCTCTGTTCCCCCGGAAACTGTAGAGGTGATGAAGGCAAGACTGCAGACAGATGAGCCTGAAACAACAGAGAATCAGGGTGTTATTATGAGGAAATGCATGTTTGAGCACATGATAAGGAGTGTTAAATGAATCAAGTCAACTACTGACAACAGAAACTAGATTTTATGTATATAAATATAATAATAAAAAAAATAATTTATTGTCATGAATTTAATTTAGTCACTGAGACAATGCATATTTTTACCCAAAGTGAAACTATATGAACTATAAATGAACTTTATTTCATTATTTATTTCATTATTACTCATTATTTATAAATCATGTCAAAGTTCAATAAAATCATGGAGAGGTAGATAAAACAACAGACTGAGTTGAAATCAATATTGACGAGGAAAAAAGAAAACCCACTCAATGCTATTAATTACTTAAATAAAATATGAAAATATTTTTCTAGTTACGAGAGTAGTAAGTGAAGTCTTTGTCATTGCTTTAATTAAATCTTTCTGATAGTATTCATTTAAATTAAGGGTTGTGTTCAATAGCTTCATTACTTTTGCTCACCTGCATTAGCCAGCATGGTCAAGCATATAGGGTGCAGTTACATTAGCGGATTTCACATGCAAAAACAGGTCCAGTGTTGACACAGAAGTCACTTTCAAACTAAGCAGCTTTTTTGATGGCCAGGGCAAAAAAAAAATTAGAGACCAACTTAGATGAGCAAAATCTACATTCACTCTCAAATGTAACTCCCGATCACGTGGATTCCTATAGAAAAATGACTGGATTTCTCTGAGCAATGGAAAATGAGACTGCACCTGCAGGCTGCATCCGAAATCACATATATAGAAAGTTGTTCTACTACATGTTCATACTAAGTAGAAATGACTTTTTTAAAGGTTTCATACATTTGAAAAGTTTAAACAGCATATAAAAAGTTTTATACACAATTTTGGGTAGGGTTACCCATTTGGGATTGGCTATAGTTTTATTGTACAATGAGGTTTGTGTGGTGTGTTATATAAAACACTTGTGTATAACCTTGTTCCGTGTTGATAGCAGCTGTGTGTGCAGAGCCTCCAGTTCATGTTTCAAAGCAGATTTTTCTTGATCTGCAGTTTTCACGAGTCCTCTCTGTTTCAGACTTAATGCCTCCATATGGCGGATCTGAAAAAGAACATCATAATCAGCATTCTTGCACACATCCTACGGCTGCTAGAGGTGTTTAGTAAACATGTTCTGACCTGATCCTTCGACGTCTGCATCTCTGAGCTCATCTCGCTCATCTGCCACTTGAGTTGTTGGTTCTCCTCAGTTAGAGAGGCATGCTCCACCTCCATCAGCCCAGAAAGCTCCTCCCACACACGCCTACCCTGCTGCTGACCAGCAGACACAACGGACACCTCCAACAACTGATGCGGAGAAAGAGGAAGATTGTTACAATCTTTATCGAATGAAATAACAGAAGCTCCTGTCCTCAAAACTCACCCTCTCATTGGCATATTGCAATTTTTTGTGCAAAGAAATCACTTCCTGTTTGAGGGCATCCCTTTCTTGCTGTGTGATGCGTAGGTCAGATTTGAGACGAACGTTCTGCTGAGTGAGTGTCTGTAAAGATGAGTCCAGTGACATGACCTGAAGGAGACCAGGAAACATTTGTAAAGTAAAGTGTCAGATGTGAGAGAAAATGGGCAATGAGGGGGTCTTGCATTGCGTGTGCTTTTTGTACCTTTTCTATGCACCGATTGAGTTCTGATCGAAGCAGGTCTTTTTCTGTTCTGGAAACAATCTCCTCCCGATCACAAAACTGAAACAAGCGTGTAAGTGTGCATTCAGCATGACATGGGCATTAAGGAAAAACATAAATATAATGGACATTTAGGTAACTGGTAACTCTGTTACTCTGAGCAGATTACTATTAAATGAACACATTTAAAACCATACCCCATTCTTCTCATTGGTTGAGCTGTCATGATGACGCATTACTTCCTGGAGCGCATGTCGAAGCACATGATCTGGATTCTGCTGCAATAAAATATTCTCCTCATCCAGCTGCTGTCCCAAGCGACGAGGCTCTGAGAGCTGAAGAAAAAGACATCAGGAGTGTTTGTTTGTGGACATGTGCGACTCATTACATGATGTTTAAAGCACCACTATGCAGGATTTCCGTTTTTGTCAAACTGTGACCCCTAGAGTCGCTGTGGAGTACTTGTACTGTCGTAAATAAAACTCACGCAGAGATGTCTCTGCACTCAAGGCCTGATCCCCTCCCCCTGTATACCGGCACCTGCCCAGTAGGATGGAAGCTGTAACGACTAGAAATAAGACGTGGCCCCTTTAAGATCTGCGCCATGTTGAACTGTCAGCAGTCTGTATTGAATGCACCTCGAACACCACATGTATATGGCGCCGTGTTATTTCTGTTTGATGCTCATTTTAGCAGATCTTTCTTGCCGTAAAGCAATTCGTTACATCACGCGACCTGATACCACGCGACACTTCCTGACGCTGCAGCCGGATAGTTGCAAGTGGGGAAGGGGGCGGGCAACAGTCAACCTGAAAATAGTCATATAACCATTGCAATAACTTCAAAGCTATTCAGTTAAGGTAAAAAAAAAAACTGCATAGTGCTTCTTTAAACATGAAATTTGAACTTTCTGAGTAATGGATTCAAATCTCACCTGTCTCCTGAGAGCTTGAACTGATCTCTTCCCTTGCTTCATGTGTTGTAATCTGAAGAAAGACATTATTCGTTGTCATTCAACAGCTCTTGTATGAAAATTGAGAACTCTTAAGGTAAAACAGTAGAGCGCCTGTCTTACCGCAGGTCATCCTGGTTCTCTCTCAGGTCCTCCTCCCTCGCCGTTGAGATCTTGTGCCTCAGAATGATATTCTCTTTAGCCAGACGACAAATTTCACTCCTAAACACAGAAGGCATTGTAAATCCACTTGGTGACATTAAATTCAGTACAACAAGCATAGCAAAATGATGCATCCGTTTGTTGCGTAGAACATAAGTTCAGAGTACATTTTTGAGGATTAGGTCATTCATTTAGTCTGTTAAATTTACAAGCTTCATACGTTTGCACAGGAATTTTTTTAAAATAGTGTAGACCAGGGTTTCTCAAACTCGGTCCTGGAGGGCCACTGTCCTCAAACACACCTGAGCAAGCTAATCAAGGTCTTCGGGATCACTAGAAACTCACAGGTAGGTATGTTTGATCAGGGTTGGGGCTAAACTCTGCAGGACAGTGGCCCTCCAGGACAGAGTTTGAGAAACCCTGGTGTTGACAAAGATTGGGTCAAAACTGGTATACAACAGCTACACTACACAGACAGATCTTTTTTTGTCACAATACTGGAGTACAACTCCACCAGAGTTTGTAAGTGTGTGGGAGAGATCAATGGTGGAGGTCAAGCCTCTATCTCTGAAAAAAGGCAGGGTCTACCCATGCACTCACACAGAGGTGATTAAGAAACAGGGGCAAACAGGATGAGGGAATTGGGGATTCTGTTCTACTAAAGCAGGACAAAGGGGACCACCACATGGTACCTCCGTTCCTGCATTTGCTCATGGATCCTGAGAGATTTGTCCTGCAGATCAGCAAGCTCTCTGCGTAGTTGCAAGTTCTGCTTCTCAAACTCCATGCAGAAGAATTCAGGCTCTGCTACAGCAGCAATCTTCTCTTTTAACTGGGAGTTGCTTGAGTTGTTTGAAGTATCGGAAGAATCAGAGTCCCACTCCGACAGCTTATCCTGGTTATCAAAGTCCTGGAGAAGCACTTTCAGTTTGGAATACTCCACTCCAAGTTGTGCAGTCTTTTCCAGGACAGACACCTGCTGCTTGTGCAGGTCCAGGACTACATGCATCTTACCCTCCAGACTTTTGACTCTCTTCTCCAGATTTCTGTTGCGCTCCACAAGCTGCAAATTCTCTTGGATGCTTTGCTCAAAGCAGATCTTTAGGTCAGCAAGTTGCACATCTTTGATTGAGGCCTCCATTTGGTCAAAACGCTTTGGGACTTGATGTATGATATTCTCTTTATCCTGATTCTGCTGTTTAGGGCTCTCCAACTGGGAGCTAGTGCCTTCTGCAGCTTTACAATACTGCATCACTGTTTCTTGAAGATCCAGGATCTCCTGTATGCACACATCTCTGAAATCCGCAACTTTGTCCAGTTCTGTGTCAACTGTGGTTGGGCTACAAACCTTACACGCAAAAGCCCTGATTTCATTCTCAAGACTTGCTATGCTGATACTGACCTCTGGATCGTCTTCAATCACAGGTTCAAGTGGTTTGCAATTGTATTCGATCAGGATGTCATCTGTGCTTGGGGGTTCAAGGTGTTGCAAGCTCTCCTGGTTATAGGAAGCTTCATTCTCAACCAAGATTTGAGCTTCTATTTCTGTACCATTTAAAATATCCTCCTCGGCCATCTCCAAGTTCGCATCTCTTTGAGACTCTGTACTCCTCTCAGTATTCTGCAACTCTTCGTTCAGTGCTGCATCTTCAGAACCATCGACTCCAGGATTACTGAGATTCTCCTTTGTCTTTTCCTTCTCTTCTATAAGACAGGCACAATCAGAAGTTTCTGTAACACTATTGTTAGATTCTACATCAGACCTAACTAATTCATCCACACAAGAGATTGAAGTTATATCATTTGTAACTCCAATCTCTAGGCATCTGTGCTGCTGTGGATCACCAAGCCCAGAGCCAGTAACTTCATCTATTATGCCTGCTTCCTCTTCACTATCTCTGTTTACAGAGGACTCCTCACATATGAGGTGCTTTGGACTGACTTCATCTGTAGATTCTGTGCAGGTGTATTGGTTGAGTTCACCAAAGGGTTGTACTGTGGATTCTTTGGAAGTTTCTTCACAGTTGTCTCCAATGGATTCTGCATGGATTCCTTCAGTAGACTCTACCCAAGGTTCCCCCAAGGGTTCTGCAGAAGGTTCTCCAGTGGTTCCTGTCAACTGCAACACAATTTCTTCCAACTCCAACACTCTCAATGCCAGTGCGTCTCTCTCTGCAAGCAGAGCCTTTCTCTCAATCTTTAATTGTTGACAGAGGAGCTCCTCACCCTCCTGGATTGTGCCTTTCAGATTGATTGAAAGAACTTCCCCTCGCCTGCTCTCCAAAGCAGAAAGACTCGATTGAAGCTCCGCTCGCTCCTGGATGAAGTCTTCCACGGCCTGTTTCAGCATCTCTTCCAGCTCAGTGGCTTTGTTCTCTGCTTGTGCCAGCAGCAAGTCTTTGGCCTCCATCCTATCCTTGTGCAGCTCATTGAGTTGACGACTCAGCTCAATCTCTTTTGCTCGAGCAGCACTAACAAAAACCTCTAGTTCGGCCTGAAGTTGTAGGTTCTTGTCTATCAGAGCTTTAATATCCTGTGCGTGTGCAAGTTCAAGGCATTGGTTCTCCGTTTTGAGCGCCTCCCTCAACAGCTGCCAGTGTTGCTCCGCCTCCTTGGTGGCTGCCTCTGACTCCTCCCAGTGGGCACGGTCTGCAGCATGCTGTTGGGCAAGTGCTGCAATCTCACTTTGGTAATGTTGCTCGAGTTTATGTACATCTGCCTCAAAACGTTTAGACATTGCCTCCTGGTCACCATTGAAACGGACTTCCATTTCTTCGAGGCGCTGAGAGAATTGTTTCTCCAGCTCTCTCCTGCACACGGGCAATCAACATCAACAGCTTATAGCATTACCTAAAAGAAATGCTCACCAACTCATATCATATGAGACATTTAAATTGAGTGGAGATGAAAAATAGTAGACAGTGATTTTGTGTGTTTTAAGGTGAGAAGTTACCAGACCTAAATCAAGGCTGAACCAGACCTAAATCAAGGTGTTCAGGGTGTTTGATTGGGTTTGGAGCTGAACTCTGCAGGATAAAAGCTATCCAATAGCAAGGTTGGAGTTTGCTTCTTGATTTGGACCAAATTCCCCCCAAGATTTCTGTTTACAAATTTATTTTCCATTTATTTGCGCTATTATTCCTTGAGAAACAACACTGCTAAAGACTTGTTTCCAGTGAATGCATCTTTAATATAAGTGTATTTTGTTTTACTGAAATTAAAAAAAACTTGATTATACTTGAAAATGTTTGTAAAATATTTGTCATTTATGCCATGTCAACCACAGCAGCATTAAATAGGTATTAAATAAACCTATACCTATTTTATTAAAAAGAA
>JAOTRC010000011.1:10710705-10722740 GCA_027497675.1 Cyprinella lutrensis | reverse complement strand
ACAGTGCACCCACATATATCATGTAAACACAAACTTTTATTTTGGATGCAATTAATCACGATTAATCGTTTGACAGCCCTAGCTTAGAACATGTTAACATCAGACTCGGACTCCATTGGAATAAATTGCCAGTCACGTCTCCCTAATTTCATGCTATTTCCCGTCTCAGGTGCTGGTTTTCATCGCAGATTTTGTGTTCCCATCTCGACGACTTTCACCAGATTATCACCACAGTAAGTGTGAATGTTTTATATTAACCTATACCCGCTTGACTACAAGAACTTCTAACGTAACAGAGATCGATTAAAACTTAAAGACGATATTGTGTAACTGTGGACGCGTGAATGTTTCTGTAGGGAAACTGCTCGCGGGGCAGGTGCGTCTCCTGCAGCAATCTGAAGATGAGCAGGAAGCAGATGGAGAGGAGGAGGATGATGAAGACGAGTACGGGGGAAAGACTGATGAGTGGCAGCCGGCGGGCGGAGCCGAGGCTGTCAGAAGAAGAGGTTTGGGTGTGCCGGAGGAGGACACCTAGAGGACTGGAGAGGAACTGCCTCACTGTGCACAAAATCGCTACACAAACCACATCGCAACGGCAATGCCCTCACGTGCTGCCATAGCAGTGCTCATTGAGCTTGATGATATCACATATGATGTCATAGCTCCCTTCTGAAAGATTGATGTGGTTGTGCTTTCTCTCTATTTTGCTGCAGGTTTGCGTTTTCTCAGTTTTAATTATTACAACCTTTGCTATGCATTATGTGCACACAGTGTGTGTTTGTGTGTTAGAGCAGTGCTTCTCAAAGCTGTCCTGGTCACCCACCACTGCACATTTTTATCAGCCACTCCATTTAAGTCTTGCAGTCTCTAAAAATGAGATGATGAGTTGGATCAGGTGTGTCAGATGAGGGTGATTCCCAGGACAGCTTTGAGAAGTGCTGTGTTAGAGGAATACAAGCACTTACTTTATGGAATTTCACGACACATAGCTGCAATATTCCCCTTACAGATACTGAGCAAATATCCAAGATCAAACAATGACCCCACTGTGAAATTAGGCTTTTGGGAATATGAAAGGTTTTGTGCTTTACTTTGTAAATATTTTATTATTTGAGCTTTTTGGATGCCTGTTATATAAAGTTGGAATGTTCAGTTTGCTGTTTTAAATGTCTTTTCTGACATATAGAGATCAGATTCATAATTTTTTTGTTTGGTTTTTGTGTTATTGAAGCTTTGGGGATGAATTAACATGTGTGTGTGTGTGTGTATTTGTGATTATTATTTGACACCGAAAAGACAGTTTTATTAGTTGTCCCATAGACATGATTTGTGTTCTCATGTTTTACTTTAAAATGCATTTCATTCATTCATTTAAAATGGGTTTCCTTCAATATTTTTTGTTGAATAACGCATCCGATTCATTTGAATTGGTATCACGATTTCTTTCAGGTGTTTTTATGTTAGAGTGGATTGTAGGATGTATATTTAAATTGTGTCTTGGTCTTCCAAGTAGTTCCTTCTTATCTTTACGTTACGATACTTTGACCTCTGACCCTTGACTGATCCACTAGAATTAAAGTGCTTCTCAAAATGTTCTGCTTAATTGTCCACAGCAGAACGATTCTAACGTGTGAATGTCTGCATTTACAACTTTATTGCTTAAAGCGTGTGTGTGTGCGTGTGTGTGTGTGTGTGTGAGTGTGAGAGAGAGATTTTGGAATGTTTCTGTTTTTGAGACTGTAAATCAGCACTGTTAATAAACAGTCTAAGCTGATGTGCTGAAAATGCAAATTTGTTGGCCTTTATTTTACAGTTTTGCATTTCAATTCACATTTAGTGATGCATATATATACTGATGTTCAAAGAGGTTGTTTTTGAAGTCTCTTATGCTCACCAATGCTGTTTTTATTTACTGGAAAATATAGGAAAAAAAAAACGAATATTGTGAGTAGATATTAATTTAATTTTTCCTTGCTAAATTAAAGTATTAATATGTTTAAACAAAAAAAAAAACTTTTGTACAGTTGCCCAAAGAATTATTTGGACACTAAATGGATATGATTGCATTAGAAAAAACAGTTTTATTATTTAATTATTAGAGGAAGATAAAGATAGCACAAGCATATAAAGAGAAGTTTGAGGTTTTTATTAATGAAACGGTATACTTTTCAAAATGAGGACAGAAAAGTATTTTTGTCACGTTGTGATGAAAAGGGTGAGAGGCTTAGCAGATCTATTTCCAGCTTACATTTATTAAATCAAACAAAGGAACTAAAAACAAAACTAGAACACATCAGTCAGTAAACTACAATCAACACAAGACAGTGAACTGAAGGACCTAAATTCACAAGAAAATTAACTCAAATATAAACCGCTTAGATGATTGAACATTTATCTTAGGGACATCAGTTGTGGTAAACAGAAGCTCAAGCATGTTCGCTTCATATGCGAGAACCAATGAGGTTTATTCTCGTGTTACTCAGGATGTTTGAGCTTCAGCAAGAACCAATGAGGTTCATTCTTGAGTTACGCAGCTTGTTTGAGCTTCCTCAAGAACCAATGAGGTTCATTCTTGAGTTACACAGCTCGTTTGAACTTGTAGGCTATATTCGATATTCTCTTCATAAAATTTGAACTAAACTGCTCGATTAATATTGATTAGTTTTATGATCTCTATATGAACTTTTTGAACCGTCAAAGAGTCAGTTGTGTAGCTGTCAATGGAGGGACAAAAAGCTCTCAGATTTCATCAAAAAGGTCGGGTCTTCATTTGTGTTCTGAAGATAAACGAAAGTCTTACGAGTTAAACGACATGAAAATTAAAACGACATTGGATGAATAATGAAAATGTTGTCAATCATTTCTCACCCTCATAATGAGGGTAAGTAAATAACGACAGAATTGTCGTTTTTGGGTGATCTGCCCCAATAAGACTCAATGTAATTATATTTGCATAATCTGAATTAAAATGATTAAAAAACACTAAAAATAAAGATGTACACAAAACTTACATCATATTTTTGTTTTAGTACAACAGAAGTGCCACATATCAGCTTGAACGCATAATATTCACCATATGCTTGCTTGTTCATTGGAAAATATGTAAAATTTGCTTCTCTAGAGGGCAGTATTTTTTAAGGTTTACTCCTGCACATGACCTAGAGCTAAGAAACTCTCTCTGCCATGGCCTCCTCAGTGAGCTTCACTGCACAATTTGTGTGAGTTTAGTTGTTGTACCTACTGAAAAACACACAAATGGATTTAAATCATTTTCTCTCTGAAGAGCTTGTTCCAATCCATGCCAGAAATATTTGTTGGAAAACAACCATTTATTTTATGATATCTTCTACAATTAACCTACAAGTTGCCAGTTTTATTGAATAGTTCTTGGCTATTCAGCAGGGGTTCTCCAGTCGCAGTGTGTGTTCATCAGAACTGCATGGTACATTCTCACTGATCAAGAACTAACATCTGGAAACTTCTTTCTCTTTTCTTGTCTCATATACACACACTTTCAATGTTCCAGAAAACAGCTGCTACTGCTGGAAATAGTTTTCACATCTTCTGTACATGCATCTGGTGCTTGTTTTAGCCAGAATACACAGGATCCTGATTCTGATGTTTGGAGATTTCTATCCTACACAATAGCTACCTATACATTTTACAAAATTGGTTTTATCACTATTATGTTACATGTCCTACATATTTATTGTGTGCACACACACATGTTGGGACTTCCCATAGACATGCTTTTTATACTGTACAAACTGTGTATTCGATCCCCTATCCCTAAACCTACTCGTTACAGAAAACTTTCTGCATTTTTACATTTTCAAAAAACATCACTTATTAAGATTTATAAGCTGTTTTCCATAAGGGTCCAAAATACACACACACACACACACACACACACACACACACACACACACACACACAACACACTCGCAATGAGTAGTATAATCATCAAATAAATGAATCATGGTTAAATATTTATAGGATTTAATGTTGTTCTTTGAAATCCTACACACTTATAATATTCCATGGAGGTATCTTGTTTTCATCAACCTATCAGTTTGTGTTATGCATATTGTTTAATGATGAGGAAATTCGAAAGAAGTATTCATTGTCAGATACACGTACACACATTGCTGGAGGCTGTCTTTGCCATTAACTTGTGCCTGTAACCAATGACATTGTCTGATATTGAAGCTCTTACACACACACACACACATGCACACACACAAAAGAAGAGTTCTCTGTGTCTGACATCCTCCTCTCCAGTCCTCGGGGATAAGCTAACCTCCTTTTCAGATGTTCTACTTTTGTTATGTTACTCCACATATTTCTTTTTTAAATTCACATACAGGATGTTCCCAATCTTAAATGGCACAACCTTAAAATCCAATGATAACATGTAAAAAATGTAAAAGAGTTTTATTTGAAGGAGCAAGAAATCTAACGTTTCATGCATGTGACTGTGAAACCAGACACTTCCCTCAAACAGTGCACGGTATGTGATGGCCTCAGATAATGTTACTACATCAACAAAATATGAAGTCTTAATGTTGACACAACAAACTGCTGTCGTTCACTGATACATATGGTGCACATAATCTGCCAGAGTCAAGGCATTGACTGATCCCAGTATTGTGAAAATAAAAAAGTGGCATCACAACCAGATCTAACTGACTGCAGTGTTATAGGCCTACATAAGATAGTACTGCACTGCATTGGTCAAAGGAATTAGCAGAGAGAGAGATGAGTACCACAGTATGAAATCAAACAATCTTTTGGGTTACACTTTATTTCGATAGTCACTTTAGACATTCTACTAATTATAAATAACTTTTCAACTAAATGTCAAGTAACTCTCATTAGAATATTAGTATATTATTGTAGACTGTCAGTAGACTGTTGGGCTAGGAGAATAAGTTTACTTGTAGTCGCCAAATTACTTGTCAGTAGAATGTCTGTTAAGGGGGGACCAACAAAATAATGTGTTAGATATTAAGCTGACAGTCTACTAATCCTCTAATGACAGTTACTTAGTTGAAAAGTTACTTATAGAAGTGGACTATCGAAATAAAGTGTTGCCATATTTTCTCTTACTGTTCAAAAGTCTGCCATCAGTAAGACTTTTTTTACAGAAATATAGGCCTATACTTTTCTTTTAGTCAGCAAGGATTTATTAATTTTACCAAAAGTGACAGTAAATATATTAAAAATGTTACAAAAGATTTTGATTCAAATAAATGCTGTTTTTTGGACCTCACATTCATCAAAAATTTTGATTAAAAAATCATGGTTTTCAAAAAACTTTTAAAAGCAACACAACTGTTTTCAACATTGATAATCATCAGAAATCTTTCTTGAACACAAAAAAATCCTTCAACCTCATAATTTCATCCATTCAGGTTTATCACAAAGATAGAACAACTGAGGCACTAAAAGTAGAACTCAGGCTGAACTTGAGGCTTCAGAGAATCATGTTGTTTACAGGGAAGGTCCTGGTTCCTAGCTGACTGTCATTAGAGATAATTACTGTAATTCTCAGCACACTCCGCTGCCGCATAGAGAAACAGGACGACTCAAAGACATCATGGGCTTCTGAAGGGAAAGCAATAAGTATTATTTTAGTCCATGTTCCTGAATCCCAATCTACAGTCAAAAGCAAACCAGCTCTGTGTGAAGCAGAGTTTTGCAGAAGGACAGTGATTTGGCCAGCAGGTGCAGTCATAATGTTCCTGGCTGGAATGTGGTTGTGTCTGATTTATTTTCTATGAGCTTGTACCTAAAACACACACATTTTCAGTCCCAAGTGCATGACAGAAACATGGGAACACTCAAACTCTCAAACTACACAATCATTTAAAATAATCAGAGACTGAAAGTCCAGATATTAGATTCAAGTTCATTTTTGAACACTCGTGTTTATGAGTTACTGGTGTGCTGGGGTCTGGGATGCATGGCTGTCTGTGCACTGAAAAAAAAAAGACCTGTTGGATTAATTATAATTCTTTGGTAATTCAGGTTGCCATGACATTCACATAGAGGATGATTAGACAAGATATTGGTTGTCATTGCAAACTAATACTCTTATACGGTGAGGGATTTAGATCCTGCATCATTTGGAAATGAATCACACCTAAAATCAAGTTGTTTGTTGAGGAGAATCGTGATTTAAATCTAGAATTCTGAACTAGATCATATAGTGATGATGTACATTTTACACTGTAATATAAAGTTATAACTCTATGACCCATTTTATGCCTTAATGTGGTTCCTCTCTACACAGACTGTTTACCGCTAAGGAGCAATAGAGACATTGTGCTTTTGGCTGCCTAATTTAGAAACTTTTCTGTCTCTCCAACCCCATATTACAACTCCACCCAAACCCATTTCCTGAGGAGGCCTCACAATACACACACTCTCACATATACAAACATACAGTTTGAAATAAAAGAACTACTAAAAATGCAGTGATTTTCTTCTGACTGCGGCATTGTAGCCTATGCGCTGGTATGCACTGCTTGGGAACATATGATTACACACACACACATACTAGACAAACAAAGATATTTTGTAATGCATGAAAGACTTATGCATGTGTTGTTGTAGGAATTTTCAACCCTGCTTATAATAGATGAACATGAATTTGATAAAGTTTTATTACATTGGTTGTTGTATTTATCATGTGAGTGGCGCTCTATCTATAAAGTTAAAATTACAAGATATAAACTCGCAAGTCAGGAAAAAAAAAAGAATTTTTCATATAAAAAAAAATATGGCCTAATTGGGAGTTTAGGCCTGGATGAGATGTAAACTGGCAATTGTGAGATAAAAGTCATAATTACCTTTTGAAATGTTTTTTTTTTTCTGTGGCAGAAACAAGCATAGGCCTACTAAACATTAGTAGGGTAGTGTTGTCCAGAGCCTCTGGTGTTGTCAAAAGACCCGGTACTTTGGTATACCAAGAAAAAATTAAACCATTACGGTACCAGTTTATCTTAAAGGGATACTCCACTTTTTGGGAAATAGGCTCATTTTACCACTCCCCCAGAGTTAAACAGTTGCGTTTTCAGACGATTTTCTCATATTTAGAAGAATATTAGTAAACAGACAGTTTCTGGTCTCATTGATTTCCAGTAGGCCTATATTTTTTTCCAAAGGAAGTCAATGAGACCTGTCTGTTTACTGATATTCTTCTAAATATCAGAAAATCGGCTGAATGGATTCGAAAACGGTAAAACTCAACTGTTTAACACAGAGGGAGTTGTAAAATGAGCCTAGTTCCAAAAAAGTGGAGTATCCCTTTAAGTAGTCTATGTACTGAAGTACGTTTAGTTTAGTTTAGTAATTAAACATAAAATCTCCGTCGGAACGGACTGGACCTAATCTGTGTTTAAGCCAAGTTGATCATTTTTTGCAACACTGAAAGTTCGTATCTATAGCACGAATGTCTTTTCTCGTGGCATTTATATGCCAAAACTAGTTTTTGCGTGTATATGGTATGCGTTTTTCGCTTGCATATACTTTTTGGCGTATAATAAGTACGAACTCCTCACCCCCCTTCCCCCTAAACCTATCCAGGTGGTTTTCAGTGCGTAGCATATGCACACAAAAACCATTTTTGGCGTACAATCGATGGCGTATAAATGCCACGAGAAATGACAATATAGATACGCACTTTCAGGAGACTGTGTTGGATTATGACGTCTGTGCATTAAATAATGTTAAAAGATACAACTTTTGATTTTAAAAATGTAGTATTATTTTTTTATCAAGCCTAAGGAGAATAGTTGCAACAATATAACTATTGTTTATTGTAATTTTAGCTAATGTTATCTAACAAATGGAACCTATTGTAAGTGTTTTTGTTGGTATTGGTATTGGAAAAAAATAAAATTGATATTGGTTTTGGAACAGAATACTGAAATTTGTGACAACACAACTGGATAGTGTAAATAAAAGTAGGCCCAAACGTGACATAAAAATGCATTTGCAAATACAATCATGCAATTTTAAGTTTTTCTTCAAGACTTTGAGCTCTTTATGTCATGTTATTCCAATGAGCCTGTGCTGGATTTTTTTTAAAGATGCATGCAATGCCATACATGCTAAAAAAGAAGCTTGAGCTAAAGCATCCTGCAAATTTAAAGCAGTGAAGATTAAAGTTTGAGTTTTGGACCTGTATGTTATGCGCCTGAATGATCTGCTAGGTCCGGCGGTCTCCAGTTACAAACGGCAAGAACATCTGGATGTATTTATCTTTTGCCCTGCCCGGATACAGTACAGTCTGAGCTCAGAGGCATTAAAAGCTGTGTTATGATGTTTTTAAAATGGATTATTCTGACTGAATAGATTAAACGAAAACTTTTTAACAGTATTTGCACTAAACCAGGTTTAACTTAATGGTAACACTTTACAATAAAGTCCTATTAACATTAATGAGCAATCAATCTGTTACAGTTTTTATTTTTATTTTATTAATCTTTGTTAATAAAAATACAATTGTTAATTGTTAGTTCATGCTATAACAACAGATAATAATGTCATAGTAAATGTTGAAATCAACGTCAACTAATTAATTAGACACATTAGAAAAATTCTTCTGAGTTTATGTAGTTAACTACAAATGGAACCTTATTGTAAAGTGTTAGATTTAATCTTATGCATAAGCAGAAAGGGAGGAAATACTGGAATAGAAAGTGGTTTTCTTAGAGTTTCCTGTGGGCCTGATTTTTAACCTCATCTGCAGTCTTGTCCTAGGGCCAGTTGCAAAAACTTAGCCCCTGTCTTAAGAACCAATTTTGGCAATTAAGTTAGTCAAGAGGTAATCACTCTTACTTTTCTGATTCAAATTAGTCCGATCTACCTAAAAAGTTAGCACCAGTCTTGAAGAAAAAAAAATATGACTAACTTTATGACTTTAAGCAATTTATAACTGCCCCCTGGTCTTGTTTGGTCAAATCAGCTGTGTCACGGTGGCGTTAAGGACATGACTTTGCCTTCACATTGGGCTATGTGAAGGATAGGGCTGTTGGATACTGGAAGGTCAAGCACTGACCAACACTAAACATGAGAAGTGTTCTGCACTGAGGCTGTTCGTGAATGAGTAAGCTGTTGTAGGCTCTAAAAGTCTTGATTGTTTGAGAGAAAACAATGCTGTTCTCTGAGGTTTCACTGTCGTTCCTGAGAATGGAACCACTGGGGGAGAGAGCAGCACCAGTGTGTGTCAGCATGCTGTGTCACCCCATACACCTTTCATAAAGCTGAAGGTTCGTTGGACAAATAGCAGCATTTTAGCAGTGATATACGCTATTTACACTAATTACAAATAGCGATAGATTCTACAGAATGTAAAAATAGCAGTATTTTTATATATTTGCAGTGAGTGTAAATAGTAGTTTTAATTTATACTTAAATAGTGGCAGATATTATTAGCAACTCGGTGTTGTTGCACATTAAACAGTATGCAGTGAAAGAGTGTAAATGATTATATTTATTAAAATTATTAAAGGAGCTGTATGCAAGAAATTTATTTGGTAACACTTTACAATACGGGTGTGCTAATAAACATTAATTCATGCTTAACTAATGAATTAATGTGTAAATAATGATTATTTAAGCTATTCATTAATCATTACCACATTAGGTAATAGTCTGTAAGGTTAATGTATTAGTTCATACATGAATTGTTATTAATTAAATATGTAATTGTGGAATAATTTGATAATAACTAATTTTCTTAACTAATAGTGTCAGTTAATATGTTAATTACCAGAATTAGCCAAAGCCTTGTATTTCAACTTCCAGATAATATGACAGGTACACTAATAAGCATTAATGCATGATTAATTACTTCATTGTTATAGTACAAATTCATGCAAATTACTACAATTACTAAATGACTAGTTAATAATGATGTGCCCCAACAAGTAAAGTCATAACATATTGATACCTTTGCAAATCATTTGCTAATGATTAATTAAAGCAGACAACTGGAAATTGAAGTGCATAGCTTTGACTAATTTTGGTAATTAACTCATTAATTTACACTATTAGTTCATAAAATGTTATTAAGGAATTAATATACAATGACACATTGAATTAATAGCAATTCAAGTAATCTATTAATCAGACTCTTTATTAGTTGCTGATGCAGTAATCATCGCAACAAATATTGTCATTTAAAAAGTGAAGTCGCAGCCCTTGACTGATGTTGATGTTGTCTGGCCTGAAAAATTTTAAGTTTTGCACATCCACAATTATAGCTTAATCGTGCCAAAGTCCCTTTAAGTTTTTTCTATGGTCTTTGATTGTGCATTAAAAATGAAGGAGATGGTAGGCTATAGGGGCCCCCGAGGTTCTCTTTCCTGCATAAGCTCCAACTCTGACCAAAGGTTGAACTTAATTAGCTTGGTCTGGTGTGTTTGATAGGGCTGGAGCAAAACTCTGCAGGAAAGTGGACCTTGAGGGCCAGAGGTGAGAACCCCTGGGCTACAATAGAGCTTTTAGGTGGCACCAGATTTGAAATTGAGGCTGTGAGGGACAGACTCACTGTGTTTACAATGACATTCACTGTAAAAAGCTATAATTTTCCACAGCTCATATTGTCGGCAGTTTTTGGTCTGCTGAAATGTATTGGAAATATTGCAAAACTGTTTTCTGGTTTTGTAAGGCAGCCGTCTTCATCCCAGTTTCATGTCTCTCTCTTTAAACTCTGTGGTCTTTTATACGTCTCATATGATGAAATGCGTTTAACAAGTCAGAATTTCATGTTTTTTTAAGAAGATCACTCAATTTCTCAGCTGCTGGTAGGGGCTTTACCAGTTAAAATATTTCAGATGATTATCTCTATGTATAAAGATGTGTTTAAAACAGATCATGCAGTTTTTTTAGTGCTAGATCTAAAATAGCAGCTATTATAATAAAATAACATCATTATTCATTGGGTCAACCAATCACCCACAACACTCTTACTCGTGGTTTGAGAAAATGTAAAAACCTATTATTACCATTGCTGACAAAAAAATAAATAAATAAAAAATAAAAAAATCGGACAATTGCATGCTTGCTGATGAAACTTTCGTTATTATTATTTATGCCTTTATATTCCTTATTATTAATTTGTAAGTAAAGTTTTTTTTCAGTCATTTGTGTCCACACACAGGTATATGAGTTGATCTCCTTAAAGATACCTGTTTTTATCCAGCTTATCAGGGATGATACAAACACACAGGAATTCAGGTCACAGACACACACACACACGCAGCATTTAATCTTACTCAGACAGTCACAGGCGTCTTTAAGCAGGTTAGGGACGGCATAGATATGCTGTTTTGCGCATTACAAAAAAGCTGATCTGCTTGATCTTTACCAACAACAGCGACTTAAAGGATTTAGGATATTACAGATAAGAATTTACGAAACTAGCTTTATACCTGCACAGACAGAGGTAGCCTATAGTAGAAATTAGTACGGGGAACATTTAGATGTAGGCTAGGCTACATTATTAATAATGACACTGCACACACAAACCATTTTAAACTGGAGGCAAATCCATTTAGATTGTTAGTCTATGTTAATTGACAAAAAGTTGTAGACCACATGACCAAAACTAAGCAGCTGTAGCAGGTCTTTGACCTTCACGAATAACTACAGTATGTTTCGTCTTCAGTGAAACTGTAATGTCTCTGGACTCTGGACTGCGCACAGAAACCCAAACAGGACCAAATATTTACTTAAAACTTCTCCATTTCCTCCTGCAAAATAAACTACAACACCCCCACTAAAAATACCTGATTAAAAAAAATGTTTCCCTGGTCAAATTTTGTATAATTTATAATTCAAAAACCATGACACAAGAACTTTTTAACATCAGAACATGATCAATCTGGTTTATGAAAGTGATGATGGACGGTAGCTGCCTCACGACCTTCCTATCAAATTACTATATCTATACGCCTTATTCACGGCAGCGCCATCTTTGATTTTTAATGAGAATGAAAGCGAGGCTGTGAGGGATAGACTTG
>JAOTRC010000011.1:10613033-10626314 GCA_027497675.1 Cyprinella lutrensis | reverse complement strand
TATAGTTGTATTGTAGAATATACAAAAGTCTATGGTATGTTTGTTAGGTAAACATGTTTGTGTCTTACCTTGAGGCAGAGTTCTTCCCACTGACAGTGCAGATGGTCCACTTGCTCCTGCAGGAGGAGGACGTCATCAGTAAGGATGTACTGGGACAGGTCGGTCTTCATGGTGCTGAGCTCGGAAAGACTGACGGCCCAGTCCTCTAAACAATCCTGAACCTCCTGCATAACATAACACGCCACCGTCACACACACATTCACGGAAAACACTGCCGCAAGTCCCAGTTCTGACTCACACAATCTCTCTCTCACCCTCAGGCCCAACAAGATTAAAGCCCACAGGACAAAGGGGGAGGGGCAGAGGAGACAGAGAGAGAGAGAGGGAGGAGGATCACAGCTGAATAAGCCTATAGCAGGGAGGAAGGAAAATCCAAAGTGTCATGCAACACAAACAAAAGCTGCTATGTGGGATTATTGTACAGGCTAACTGCTAACTGTTACCATAGGTAACTGTTGAAGTGTGTTTTATTACAGTATTTCTCTTTTATAGACAAAATTATGTACATTTATAATATACTGACAACCACAAAAAAAAATGTGGTAGAGAGAAAGCCACATGATGAATCAAAGTTCATCACAAGTAGCCTTTTACACAAGCTGAGATAATACTAATATTGTATAGCAATAACGTACATGGAGTGTGATGCACACAAATACAAAACACTGCTGTGGTAACAATCATAACACTAAAATAATGTAATAAATAAACATAACTTTAAGTATATGAAGTAACAACCAGTGTACATAACGGTATAACAAAAACGGTAAGACGATTTTACAATTTCCTTGTTACAAATGTTGCATGTAGTCACTATAGTAATAACTATAATTTATGCATAATTACACGCAACTAACCATACAACAAACAATCCTAAACCTATTGTAAGTAGTTAATTAAAGCTGCAGTAGGTAACTTTTGTAAACACTTTTTTTTTTACTTATTTGTTAAAACTGTCATTATGTCCTGGAAGAAGTTAGTCAGCCTGATAACGTTTACCCTGAATTACAAGAATTCTTTGAAACAGATGTAGACATCCCATCAGTAACTGATAAGCATGTAAATTCAGTCAAGGTGTGTGGGGCTAGGAAAAGAACACAGGGAATAGAGGAGATGGAAAGTGTTTCTACCAGTTCTTCTGTTGTCCAAATACAAACTGTTGCCAAAGCGCTATAGGACCAAAAGATATAGAGAGAATATCGCAGAGCTTACCCTCAGCTCACACCAATCTTTCTGAATTTAAAAGAGCATTGATCAGCAAAATGCATCTCTACATGTCATGGGCAGAAGTCACACAGCTGATGTCACAAATTGGAACTGAATCTGGATTCAACAGTTTTGAGTCTGCTGTTACTTCTGAACTGCAACATGCCAGTGAAGATGAATTGAGAGCGGGAGTTCTGAGAGTGTTAAAGAAGATTGTGGGACCCAAAATAGACTGATCTGAAATTGTGTGCAAATGAAAGAAGAAATTGTGAGCGAATACACTGAAAGGTTTTGTCAGTCAGCCGTAACTTACAGTGGAATGGTTGATGATTCTGAAAGTGTGTTATTGGACAAAGCACATCTAGTCCACATCTGGTCAGATGGCTTTGTAGCCAAATACAGAAAAGTTTTGCCATTCCTAGATCTAACTTGGTCTAAAAGAACTCAGAAGTAATTTACACTGGTTGGCTGCATGGGAAAGAGATGCTGATGTTAAAGCCAAAGTCAACGCAGAGAAGTGACAGAGGGCAGTTGTTATTACTGTGGTAATCATGGACACTGGAGAAAAGAGCGTAGGAAAAGCAAAAAGAACTTTGGAGAAGTTAAAAATGTTGCTCAGCTCCAACTCAGTTTGCTCGCTACTCTGAAGCAGCCATTCCCAAAGTCATTCAACTTTTGGGGCAGCTTGTTGAGGTGTTAACCGTTTGGGCTGCGAGTGCTTGATTTCCCCAGTAACTTACTCCAGAGATAAAAGACTAATTTTTGTTTAATAGAACAAAAGGAAAGTGACTGTCCCAGCTTTCTTTTGGGGGACACTGATTAAGTAGACTCACAGCCTTAAATGTTATCCTACAGCACAGGCCTTTCATCAGTAATGAGTTTAGGTGAGGCTGTAAACGTAAAATGCCCTCATGAAGTGACCACAATAATGAATCAAGCATATGACATTTTGAGGAATATGATGAAATTGAACTTGTCACATCCCAATAGAGAGTCCCTCCCCTTCCAGTCAACCACCATGGGACCTTATTTCGGAAAAATATTATATGTTAGTCAATGGCGAGAGACAACAAATATTTTGATTTCGTTTGAACTGTGCCCTGAATTACACATATGATGTTCGTAAAATTAATTGATACATTTTAAAGTAAAGAAAGTCGCAGTTTGATGTGAAACTGTTGAGGTATAAGACTGTGAAAATACGTAAATACAAAGACTACAAACCCCAAAGGTGCACATTTTCTCTCAATGAATGAAGCCAACTTTACTGAGGGTATAATGTTTCTATAGTCTTACGTTATAATCATTGTTTCAATAGTCTTACGTTATAATCGCAACATTACGCCGTCATGCCTGAATGTTGTGTGCCAGACTGCACACACGCAAGCAGCGGATCTTGCTCGTCGTTTCGCTTCCTGGGACATGTAGTTCATTGAGCGATTTTCATATAAAACTAACTGTTACTCTTTTTGACTTTTTGAATTTTTTCGGAAAGTTGTTGACTTTCGGAATTATCTTTTAAATTGACAAACATCATAAATGTAATTCAGGCCACAGTTCAGACGGAATAAAAAGATAAGTTGTCTCTCGCCATTACCATACATATTTTTTCCGAAATAAGGTCCCATGAGCCGGAAGCGGAGGGACGGGACTAAGGCTCTCTATGTACAGCCGGCTTTTTGTCTCTATGATAATGTTAAAGTTTGAGTGACCTTATCAGGCTGATTGGATTAGCATCTCAAGGCTCTGAGTGACATCGTCATCACCAGCTGAATCATGTACTTTCATTTACATGTTTTGTTCAAGAATCCCCTCCTCTATGTAATTCATCCCACCCCTTGAAATGTATACAAACTACAATGTAAAATTCCCTTAGTTAGACTTGGCTTAGATTTTTGGATGAAGCAGACTACAGCAATACAACAGCAATAGAGAACCCTGCTTAAAAAGATACTTCCGATTCTCCTGGTTTTCGCTTCTGAGTTTTCAAACACTTTAGAAGAAAAAGTTCACAACAAGGTACATGAAATGTCCAGTTCGATTTTCACCATATACAGTAAGGGAATTTACTGTTTGCCAATTAACAGGTTTTTACCGAAGCATTTTTAGACTTTTACCATTAAAATTAAGACTATTACAGTCTAGTTCTCTTCTTGGAGTTAGTGTACCTTCACGAGGAGGCGTTCTTCTTCCATCTCCTCTTGCTGATCTGGGATCAACTGCTTTAGTCTGGCTCGTAACACATCCAGGCGCTGCGCCTGATCTGCTAGTCTGGTCTCACAGGTTTCCCACTTCTGTAAAATAATAAATAAATAAATAAATAAATAAATAACATATGCAATAGAGGCTGCAATAATGCTCTGAGATGTTCTTGATTTAATATTGTATCTGTAAGCCTCTATTGTTATGGTATGGGCTTGACCAGAGTTCTTATCAGTCAGGGAAAGCCAAAAATAATGCAGAGAAAACAATGAAAGCTTATGGATATGTGAAGGTAGAACTGTACACACAAACATATAGACAGGTGTCCAGATATCCACTGTGGAAGGTCAGTGTGCACTACATTAGTCCAATGTCTCAGATCAGATACAAATGAAAAGTTAAGCCAACACTAAGGTCAATAAAAACACCATACAAACATGCACAAACACACCCACACACACGTGTGGGGTTATCAAAACACACACAGATCTACTGTACATGTTACTCAGTACTGCACTGTAGTGGAATACAAGTTCACTGATTCAAACCCATGTGTTCACACAAGACACAACTCACATACAGTATAATACATGTAGCACATACTGCACAGAGGAAAGCGCAGTGAACTGGCATTAATTTTATAAGGTGATAAATGAGAAATGAAGACTGACTAGGCACTATGAGAAAGAGATAGAAAGGCAAGGAGAGCTGTAAATCCCTAGACAGGCTTTACTGTAAACCCTTGAGCACATGACAAGTGAATGTACTCATGAACACACACACATATTATGTTTTCTGTCTTCATATTATCTGTCTGAACTACAAGATAGATGAGGAGCTGAGAATCAGACAGACAGACAAAGATAGACAAACAGATGATAGATAGATAGATAGATAGATAGATAGATAGATAGATAGATAGATAGATAGATAGATAGATAGATAGATAGATAGATTCAATGGATGGATGGATGGATGGATGGATGGATGGATGGATGGATGGATGGATGGATGGACGGACGGACGAACATTTTATGAATTATTGACCTGAATAAAATGCATAAAGACTTTTCAGGTCAGGAATACGGATATTAAAATGAATGTGCTTGTGTGTGTCTGTGTGTGTGTAAAGGTCTGATCTGGATTAGTCCAGCTGTAGAATCAAAGGGAATGTAGGTCAAACTCAGCTGGACTCATTCCTGCACAAAACCAACAAAATACATAATACAGCATCACCTTTTTCTACACTCAAAAAGACACACAATCCAACATTTTGTGTTGTCCTGTAACTTTCTGGACTGGCATGTAATGGCAAAGTTTATTCCTTTGGCAAAGATAATCAGGGAGACACATGACCTGCTACTTCCATCTAAATCAAATCGTAAAAACTCCAAGGGCGGGTTTTACTTAGCTGGGGCTGTTTTGTTATACAAACTTTACCCTCATAAATGCTGATATGCAGATATGATATATGGAAACTAGAAAAAAAACTTTTCAATTTGTTTGTGATTACTTAGATAAGGACTCCACTAACAAAGAAACATTTCTAGATGATCAAATATGTCACAGCTAAGAATCAAACTAATTTAAATATATCTATTTACAAATTAAGGACTTTTCAATGACTTTTTAACAATTACTTTCCCTGGTGTGGAAGAACCCTCTTCTGGAATCAAGTCTGATCACACAAACCCACTCACTTGGCTTTATGAATTTTCCCATGTGACCTTTGACATTCAAAATAAGGATAAGGATTAATATTGCGGGTGGCAACAGGATGTCTATAGAGCTTAGCAATAAAACACAAGAGTTAGCTCATTCGTAGGTCCGATTTCACACCTAAACAAACAATCTTACCTTTATGATGTCAGAAGTGAGTGTTTTTCGTTTTCCTAGCATGTACTGGCATTGCTCCCAATCCTCCTGCAGAGCAGCCAGGTCTGTCTGCAGCTGCATCTGCGTCTGCGTGTCACTCACTGAGAACAGCTGTCTGCCTACCTCCATCACACACAGATATGCAGAGATCGACCTTTGAAACAACAGCTCTGTTCGCTTTACACAGGGATAGAGAGAGAGAGAAAGAGGGAGAAAGGGGAGGGGTGGAGAGAGTGAGGGGGAGAGAGAGAAATAGTTAAACAAATAAAAAACAAACTGAACCTTTTGTCATTGCCAATTGCAAGGGTATTGGTTACCTAACGTAACCTCGGTTCTCTCTAGAAGAGGGAACGAGTATTGCGCAAGTTATCTTATCTATGAGCGGGGCTCGGAGGCTGTCTCCCTGGTTTTCATCGACTGAACCGAAAGTCACTCATGGCGCGAACACGGCAGATTAGGCAATACTCGTTACTCCTTCTAGAGAGAACCAAGGTTACGTTAGGTAACCGATACATTCCGTTAAGAGGGGTTCTCTCGTATTACGCAAGTTAGCTTATGCTACAGGAACCCTTTGTCGACAGCGTGGGCACCAAGCATCCACTTCATGAGTCCCAGGGAATCCTAGGGATCCCAGATAAGCGGGGAATAAGGCAGCCAGCAATGCGGGCCGGCACAAGTACATAAGCACTCATAGGGAATACAGAGCGGTGCCACCGGTCCGTAGCATGTACCATATCAACCCAATATAGTGCAGCTCAACTGAGAGCTAAGTTACGTGAGAGTACCCTGTGCAGAATCAGACCTGGACAGAACGTACATCTCACTTATACTGACAGAACTTTATCCTGCAGGGCAGGAACTTCCAGGTTATAGAACCTAACAAAGGTGGAGGGGGAGGCCCAGCCCACCGCCACACATGTGTCATGAATTGAATTTCCGCTGGACCATGACGAGGCCATGCCTCTAGTGGAATGAGCCCTGATGTCCATAGGGCATTGTAGACCTACTGACGCATTGGCAGCCACTAATGTCCACTATCCATCTGGACAGGCTTTGTTTCGAGGTGGC
Organism: Cyprinella lutrensis; assembly: GCA_027497675.1. Lineage (NCBI taxonomy): Eukaryota > Metazoa > Chordata > Actinopteri > Cypriniformes > Leuciscidae > Cyprinella > Cyprinella lutrensis. Next base: position 10,619,903 of record JAOTRC010000011.1, on the reverse strand, counting down.
AAGACCTATGGTGTGCCCACTAAACTAAATGAAAAGCTGCTCCGAGTGCCTGAAAGGGGCGGAGGACTAAAGTAAGCCCTCAGCACCCTGACTGGGCAGAGGAGATTAACATCGCTCTCGCTATCTAATGATGGCAGAGCCAACCGGAGTGCCACGCGTGCTGTAGACGCTGGAGAAAACGCGGTGGTTGGATGGTAAAACTGAGGACCTGGCTTGACCGGAATCTGTTCAGATTTTGGTCACCTCACGCCATGGCGCTCTGCGGACCCGATCGACTCTTGTTTGGTTCCGCTGGCTGGCTTGGATGGGGGACTCCCTGCTTGTTGTGTTCGGGCTCCTCATCTCCGCTGGTTTAGAGTGGATCAGCAGATTCTGCGGCTGCTTGCTCGGACAACACTGGCTGCAAAGGCCCCTGATCCAGCCAGGTTTGCCCTGGTGAACGTTAGATCGCTAGCAAACAAATCTTTCATCTTGAAGGACTTCTTTGAGTCGCGTGATCTGGATTCTCTTTTTATAATGCTAACATGGATTCTGGAGGGTGAGTCGAGTGCTTTTTGTGAACAGATCATTTGACTGTTTGTACTTTAACTCCCAGAGGATGTCTGATCGTAATTTTTTTCTACAGTGGTGTCCTGTATACGTGATATTGTTAATGTCAGTTTAACTACTGGAATTGTACCTATGAGTTTTAAACATGCAGTCGTTCAACCTTTGTTAAAGAAACCTGGTCTGAGCCGACTTGAGCTCTCTAATTATCTGAATCCTCCCTTTGCTTTCCAAAATTATGGACAAAGTTGTTTATTTGCAGCTGAGCACATTTTTGAACTCTAATTGCATAACTGACATTTTCCAGTCTGGATTTAAGTCAGCCCACAGCACTGAGACAGCTCTGCTGAGGGTTTTTAATGGCATTCTTTTGGCTTCAGACTCTGGTGATACGGTTGCTCTGCTTCTATTGGACCTTACGGCTGCGTTCGATACAGTCGACAAGCAAATTGTATTGTCTCTATGTGTTTCTAAGCCGCCATAGTGAGTGGACTGTTTGGGGGTGAGGGGATGGTGCTGAGACCAAACGAGGAGGTGTTCTGTTAGATCACAGAGGTTCCTGGATCTGACACGGCCTTGACGATTCACTTAGGACACCACAGAAATGTTGTCCAAACGAACTAGAACATGGTGGTCCTGTATGAAAGGGAGGAAGCGCTTCAGCGCGTTCTCGACCGCTATCATTTCCAGACAGTTTATGTGAAGAAGCTTCTCTTCTTCTGAATGAAGAAGGCTCAGGCGGTCTCCGTGAACGGTGCTTTCATCTTGTGCGATCCAGCAGTGGGTGGAGCCTTTTCAGCATTGAACACCTCAAGTCGAGCCCGCAGGGTCGACATCGGGAGTTTTTCACAGTGGACGCATTCTCCCGATGAACAGACCAGGCTGCGTGGTCTGGGCCCAGGCAGAGAGCGCAGATCACATGGCAGTCTCCGGCGGTGGGTGGGGCTCGGCAGGAGCCAGAGGAAGTCAAAAGTCGAAAAACATCTCGTGCTCTTTTAGAAAGGGGGTGCGAACACGCACAGAATAGAGCTCAGAAAAAGGGTACGGTGCACGGATGGCTGAAGGCGGTGAAGATGACCGGCTTCTTCAGGCATTGTCCTAAGCTGGCTTTTTTGCTTCCTCAAACGGTGGCTTCTCTCAGAATACAGCGATGCGAAGAGCTTCGCTGAAGAGGTGAACATCAGGGAGACAGCCTCCGAGCCCTGCTTTTATACGCGAAGCCACGCCCATTCTGGTGGGCTAAGACGCGATAAGGCCACGAGCGCCCTTCATTGGATGGAATCACGTCGGGCTCAGTGGTAATCTGCTGCAGTTGCCACAAGGCAGCCAATGAGCATGCTAGACAGCCTGCTCTAGGTCTGCTAGCAGCTGCATTGCTTTGACAATCAATATCTCAAAAAGATTAATCTTTCCCGTAGCATAAGCTAACTTACGCAATACGAGAGAACTTCTCGTAAGAGAACTAAGGTTTCGGTGCACCATTAAAGTATAGAAAATAAATAAATTCATTAAAAACAACAACAAAAAATCTATGATGTAAAATGATTAGGAAATATTTCAAAGGAAATAATTAAGTTTTTGAGAATTATTAACCAGAAGAGATGACTGCGAAATTTTAAATGGATAAAAATGAATAGAAGTGTATATGCTATGTTTTAGGTATAGATCTATATATGCACCACTGTTAAAAATTTAAGGGTCAGTAAAATTGAAATAAGTTCCTTTTTTCTGGCAAGGATGCATTAAATTGATCAAAGTGACAGTTATAATCTATATAACTAAGATACCTATTTACAATTTTTTTAAACACAGTTTCCACAAAATATTGAGTAGCACAATTGTTTCAATGTTGATAATAATAAGAAATGTTAGAATAAGACTGTATTAATTGCTGCTCAGCTTTGTCACCACAGGAATGAATAACATTTTAAAATATATTAACATAGAAAACAGGTATTTTTAATAGTAATATTTCACAAAATTACGTTTTTTTCTTCTGTATTTCTGATCAAATAAATTGTGAGCATGCAAGACTTATTTCAAAAATAATAAAACAATCAGTGCATATACTTTGTCTTCATCATTTAAAAATCATCTTGTTACCTTCAGATCATCCAGCAAGAGGCAGAGCTGCAGGACGCTACAGTGTGTGGGACTGGTAGGGGACAAGAGTGTGTGTGTGAGTGTGAGAAGTTTGCGGAGTTTGTGCATTGTGTGTGTATAAAGGTGCCATTGCTGTATGAGCCCTTCCACTAGAGCACGTCGTTGAGCCGCTCTCTGCACCGCCCCCTGCCAGTGCTCTCTCAGCTGGGACAGTTTTAACAGGAAGTCGCTCCTAAGGGCACACACAGGGTGGTTAGTTTAAAAAAGATAACTTGAGTGTACTGTATATATGAGAGCAAGAAATTTCTAAAAATGTGTTTATGATGAAATTACAAAATACACTATTACACAACCATTCAAAAGTTTGGAGTCAAAAACAGTAATATTGCAATATATTTTCTAATGTATTAATACTTCAAACATGTTCTATTTTATTATATTTTAAATGTAATTTATTTCTTTAATGGTTACATTTTCAGTGTCATTACTCCAGTCATTTGGTGGACAAGAAATCTTGCTTATAATTATCATCAATGCTGATAACAGCTGTATATATATATATGTGTGGAAACCATGAAACATAAATGGAAATAGAAACAAAACAAAATAGAACAAAATAAAAATCTTATGTAATATTTTCTAATACATGCTTTTACTATGACATTTTGATAAATTTAATGCATCTTTGCTCAACTAAAAAGTATTCATTAATTCAATTAATTTCTTCAAACTTATGAATGGTAGTGTATGTCACAAGCAGAGCTCAAAAAGCAATACAAGATCATATTAAACAATGCACAGAAACGTCACCTGTCCTCCACATCTCCCTTTTGCAAAAGGAGGAGAGATTCACTGATCACAGAGTGAAGGATCTGATGGCCTAAAGACAACTCAGCCTGAAAACACTAGAAGAGAAGGAGAGAAAAAGATAAGATTTTTTTGTGAGTTAATCGGATGATCCATGATCCATATGAGCAGCATTTAAGTGTGATTGTTGTACCTGGTGTGTGCATTGCTGTTCTCTTAGTCCAGGGTAAGTTGATGCAATTTCTACAGCTAAACTGTCCTCCATGCGCTGCAGGAAAGCCAGCCAGCTCTCACATCTCTGCTCATAGCTCTGCCGATGGAGTGAGGCTGCCTGCAACTCACTAAACACACATAATATACACAAATTAACACAGAGTAAACACGCAATACCTTGTATATTGGACCTGATAACGCTTACGCATTACAAGCAACGTGAGTTAGGTGATCAGTATTATTGCAGCTAAAGTAACGCATTACTTTTAAACCTACTGAAAAATATATGAGTCTCTTTGTTTCCATGTTGAGAGAATTTGGGAGTAAGTGGAGAGGCGTTGTGTGTGCTGTGTGAACATGTAGTTCGTCTAAACTAAATGTGACCATGCATTTACTCATCTCACCTCCATAAATACTGTGTAAACACTTGTATGTAACTCTTGTAAGTATTTAATCTCACTTTATTAACCCATGTCTTTGCTGATGATCTTCAACGATTGAATTAAACCATACAAAATCAGCAAAAAAATGTTTCATTATTGCTGGATTAAGAGTTGAACTTTCTTCTGCAATCTAGATTGGCAGCACAGCTGAAAGGTTTGTTTGAGCTGAGCCCTCTGTACACACATTAATTTGCATTTCCTTCAGTCTGAGGCTTATTAATTTCACTTTTGGTGTGAAAGGGCTTTTCCATTTGGGCTTTTTGTTATTAAAAAAACAAACAAGCAAGGCCAGCCCAGGTGAGAAAAAGTAATGCAAAAGTAACATAACTAACGCAACTAGCTACTTTTATAGGAAGTAATGCAATATTGTAATGCATTACTTTTAAAAGTAATTAGTCTCACCTGCACTTCTCCTGAGCATGTGCCGAGGCCTGTGCCCACTTCCTGTTGAGGTACTGTAGCTTCTGTGTCATGGGGTCACTAAGGGTCAGCCTGTAGCTGAGCGTGTTCAGAAGATCCAGATCAGGAGAGAGAGAACTGATCTCCATCAGACCCAACTATAGATAAGGAAACACAGAAACCCTCAATACTGGGGATGTCTTCAATAAAAGGATGTTAGAGATATGTGTTTGAGAGTTTATCACCTGAGATATGTCTGTGTGTTCACTGTACATCCTTTGCTTGCTTTCCCACTGTTGTAATTGTGTTTCGAGGGACTGGTATAGCCTTTCAAATTCCTGAAACTGCTCAAGATCCTCCTGGACACACACATAGTTTCAATTGAAGAAACAGTTAACAGTAACCTTTATGTCTTCAGAAAACAGACTACTATTGTGGTCATTTTATGCTGCTATTATGGTGTTTTTGATCATGAATCTATGCAAATTTTGTGTTCAGTGGAAAAAAATAAGAAGAGACGGAACAATGTGAACTATTCTTTAAACACTTCCAGGCTTATTAAAACACAGATGCTAAAGGAAAACTGTCTTTTAGACCTTGAACCGTTTGGTTACCAGTAAAGTGCATTATATGGAGAAAAATCCAGGAATGTTTTAATCAAAAACCTTAATTTCTTTTCGACTGAAGAAAGAATGACATGGACATTTTGGATGACATGGGGGTGAGTAAATTATCAGCAAAAGTTTTTTAAAAGTGAACTACTCCTTTAATGTATATGAGTTTTACCTGCATGTGTTCAATTCGTCCTTTTAGAGTCTGTTCTAACTGCAGGTAACCTCGTGTTAACAAACGACATTCTGATCTGATGAAAACGGCATCTTCATCATCCACCTGTTCAATCAGATCTTTAGACGCTTCAAGCATTTCATGAACATCAGTCTGCAGAGTCTCTGAACCTTTCTGTAACATCTAAGAAAAGAAAATAAGGACAATGAGACTGTGTGAAATACTTTAGTGGAGTCCAAAAGACATTTTACATATTATTTATACCATAACAAAAAAAAAATCCCAATGATTTAAATATCTCTTGTGGTCTGACCCCATTTTAGTTGGAATAATTTTATAGTTTTTTTTTTTTTTAAATGACTGGTTGTCTGTGAATTTGCATTGTACTCACAGTCTTGATCTCTGCGATGCTGTGTGCGAGTTGTTTATTGTCAGCAGGTGTTTTGTTGTGCATGGCAAGCTGTTCTCTGTGGCGTCGGAGCTGCTCTGAGCAGGAGCTTCTCATATCCGAGTATCTCTGCCACACCTTCAGAAGACTGTGTGACCTTTTCAAGGAGTGTATGACCTTTTCCTTCATCTCTGACCACCTAGAGGGCAACACACAGGTGAATGAGCTTGAACATTCACATACACATTCACACTGTTTTGCTGGAGATGTGTGAAGTTTAACCTTGTTTTTTCTTTTTCTAGGTGCACAGATAATATCCGGGCAGAGTCTGTGCTAATTCCACCAATAAGGACTGATGTTGTCCTGTTAAGATCCTCCCATTGTCTGTCAATCTCCTCTGTATCAGCTTTTAAGACCTGTGATTATGTATCATAAAAAAAAAAATTATTAACTAATTAGTTACTAATACAATGAAATGTAACATGCCCCGGTTTCACAGACGAGGCTTAGATCAAGCCAGGATTAGGCGTTAATTTAATTTATAAATATTAGGGCTGTGAAACGATTAATCGCGATTAATCGCATCCAAAATAAAAGTTTGTGTTTACGTAATATATATATATGTGTGTGTGTGTGTGTATTATTATTTTGTATATATAAATACACACACATGCATGTATATACATAAGAAACATAAATATTTGATATATTGAGAACACATTTTTCCTAAATATATACATTCATGTGTGTGTATTTATATATACAAAATAATCATACACACTACGCACACATATATTATGTAAATACACACTTTTATTTTGAATGCAATTTAATCGTGATTAATCGTTTCACAGCCCTAATAAATACCATTAATAAACATGCCTTAGAAAAAAATCATTACTGGTGTGCATCTTGCGAGGCAAAACAATGGCACTAACATATTTCATGATGTATCAATGCAAGTTGCTTTCAGTAAAAACAGCTCAAACATGCATTTAAGAGTAAGTTTATACGTCAACGATATCCTTAAAACGGAGAAGTTTTTTCGGTAACACTTTACAATAAGGTTCCTTTATTAAACATTAGTTCATGCATTAACTAACATGATTGAACTAACCATTTGTTACTGTATTTGTTATTCTTTGTTAACATTAGTTAATACAAATCTAGCTGTTCATTGTTTGT
>JAOTRC010000011.1:10550832-10580007 GCA_027497675.1 Cyprinella lutrensis | reverse complement strand
GGTAATAACTAGTACTAACCCTGAACCTACCCCTAAACCTACCCCTGTTCCATGTACTTACATTATATTAGCCAGTATTTTCTAGGTAAGTACACTGTAAGTACTGTACTGTAAAAGGAAGCGTTACCAACTAACCTTGTCATATTGTAAAATTTATGTACTTGTCCTTGTGACAACAAAATGGCATCATGCTTTTACATCAGACTTATTTACTATATTTAAAAATATGCATATTTTCATTCAAACTAGTTGTACTCCTTATTTTACTTTTGTCAAACAAAAATATCAAACTAATCATTAATTAGGAAATTGAAAGCAAATTAGAAACTATTAAAATATTTATATTTTCCCTTCCATTTTTCTTTGTACACAGTAATAGGTATTAGCAAACATTTAGCAGCCTAAATAAAAAAAAAATGGTTTAACATTGTTTTTTACAAAATGGTAAAAAACATTTAATAGGAAGGTGGGAAGGTGCCCGAAATGTCTACTTCTGGATACTAAATAGCAACCCCCATCCCCAACTAGTATAACGAAGAAAACACTTACTGTAAATTTATAGGATCAGCAAAAATCACAATGAAACGATGCACAATGCGATATTCGGTTTAATGCATATCAGTACCAGTACCACTCTTTAGCACTAGTCTCGCTGGTTGACCCAGTCACGGATGATGCTCTTTGTCCCTCAAGCTTTAAGATAACAGAACCCGGACAATTCACTTATAAAGCTCTCTCGCTCTCTCAACCCTATTCACCTCTCCGGCTCCAGTTAGTGAGATAAAGCTTCTAACCCCTATTTATATTATAATGAGTCATTTAAGATGGGAAGAAAAGCTGCATAAACAAGATCTCAAAATTACCAAAAACCCAGAGGGATTTAGAGTCAGAAAGAACCATGCTTTAGGGAGAGACAGAGAGAGAGATTATCCATTCAGATCATTCTATATGGCGGCTACTACTAGGACTTAATTTCTTCATGGTTTTATGGTCATTCCTACACATTCTGTTCCTTTATTGCTTTAGCATTTTTTCAATATCATATGGGACACATTTGAGCAAACTGAACTGAAAGATGGATTGTGTGAGTAAGAGCAAGAGTGCATTATTGGCTTTGGGATGAAACCTGTGAGTATCCACTTACAGGTGTGTGTGTGAGTGTGGGAAAATCTGAATCAAAAGTGTGTGCTTGAGAAAAAGAGAGAAGGAGAGTGTGTGTATCTGAAACAGTGAAAAGAAAGATTGTGTGGGAATGTTGGACATGACTCAGCTATTTAGCCAGAACACTAACACACTAGCCCTCTCATCTGTGTGTGGTAATGAGAGAGAAAAAAACAACAGTGTCTACAGCAGTGAAAGAGAATAACTGTTTAAAAGTCTTTGAATCTTTTAGAGTGGGTGTGTTTGAACTGATTGGAGGGAACAGCCTATTCAGCACAAAAACTCTTTCACACAGAGTTCTGACTAGACATAAAGCGATAAAGCGCAAATCTTTGTCTTAACCAGCAACACTTGTGTTAAGCTGCAAACAACAGGATATTTTGAAGATTTCTTGGTTTCCATTTCTACAAATTGCTTGTCACTCGAAACAGCCTGGTTGAAACAACCAATACTTAGCAATAAAAACCTTCTATGACTAGACACTGTATGCCAGCAGTACAGTATCTCTGCTGCCCAGACACAAACCATATTACAGCATTCATGTCTGTCAGTGTCCATTCAGGTTTATTCATGTGTAAAATGTTCGTCTGCACTTTTGTATGTGCATTTGTTTTGCTTTTCCAGTATGTCATTAAGTTTAGTCTGGGGTAACACTGAATCTATGCAACAATTAAAAAAAAAAAAAAAAAAAAAAAAAAAAAAAAAAAAAAAAAAAAAAAAAAAAACAGAAATCTTTGGGGACCAATGAGACATTTTGCTGCTGCTACACTCACTGCAATTAAAAAAACAACAACAACAACAACACTGTTTTGAAAGCAGATCAGCTGTCATGCAACTGAAAAAATGTAGTCAAGCTAGTAGTGTTGTTCATTGATGCTAGTTACTTCCCAACACAAAAGGGACTTCACATGTGAGAGGTATTATTCAGAGATAATGAAGATTGCTGGCTGCAGTCAGGGACAAAATTCATTTAATGGAACATAGTGTCAAAGGAAAATCTCAAAAGCATTAGTAATTCTCAGGCTTGAACAATAGATTTTCTTACTGTAATAACCTATCCTGGACACGAGTTAAAGAATTGGATTATAACTTTGCAATATAAAAAAAAAACAGATAGTCAAAAGTCAGGTGACTAACCTGTAGCTGTTTCTTGCTGGGTTCGTGCTCTAGTACAGAGAGGAGAGAAGTGGCAGATTCCAGCCATTCTCTGACTCCCTCCAGCTGCTCCTGCACTCGTCCCCTTTCCTCCACCTCTGTTCTTACTGCCCTCTGACCCTGAGCGCTCCGCTCCTTCAGACTGCAGAACATACAAGTCGAAATACGTTAAACTCTCAGTCAAAGTCCATGCTGCAAAATGGATGCCATAAATGCGGATACATGTCCCACAATCTATACATTGGTATGTTCTTGTTTAGCATAAAATAAAAACGCATACTGTAAAACTTCAAATAATAGCCCAGGCTTTTATTTTCCCAAATCGTTGAACTACACCGGCTTGTATTTAAGACCTTTAATTTAGTGTTGAGATGTTGTTTATTGAGTGTAGGCCTATGATGATGATCCAAATAGCATAGGCTGACAGATGGAAAGCATGACAGTTGGAGGTTACCACATTATATTAAGTATTATTTATAATTTGTGTTTAACAAATCAGTTTATGTAATAATTAGCCTACTATATTATCATATCTCTAAAGGGGGTCGCACACCGAACGAGAAGCGCAGCGGCAGGACCTTGTTCAAAATACTGCCGCGCCACAGAGCCCCATTCACATTGTTTTAAATTAAACAAATAACACAATGCTAAATCATGAATCGGATGTACACCTATGTACAATAACATACCGATGACCAGCAGTCGATTTAAATAGTACATTGTGTTTATGTATGTTCATTGTGTTCAATTTTCATGTGCAGAAATACATAGATGCGTGTAAGAGGTTCTAGGTTCTAATCCGCACACGTTTAGTTTTTTTTCTCATTAAAAATAATGTTGTTTATCAGTGATTGCATATTAAGCAGGAACACGTTTGTGTGCATTTTACTTTGTGATTTATCTGGAACGAATATAGAGTCTCCGCAACGGATTAAAATTGATTTTCTTGAGCTACTGTAACAGCTCCCACCAAGATGCACAGGGCTTTCTTGTGTGCGCAATCTGCACTATAGAATTGGCTTAAACAGACGATCTGAGGGGTTTTAGAAGACTAAATACAACCCGAAAAAAAAAAAAAGACCAGCCCTCTATTTGAGTCCGGCCTTCATTTTATGAAACATGTAGCCAGGAACCAGACGTATAACATAGAAAGGAGTCTATTTGGGACTCGGCTATTATTTGAAGTTTTACGGAATAAGTAAACTTAAATACAAATATTTAGCTGAGACAGTTTGGTTTAAGGTTCTGAAGAAGGCATGTGCTTGTTGGCCCTCTCTGTGACGGGACATTGGCATCCAACATTGACCTACTTTATTTTGTAAGCCCACTGATGTAGTAGTGTAGTAGAGTACACGGTTGGAAATATCAGGAAAAAAGTCATTAATGTTTTGAGAAAACAATAATTAAAATATCTCAGAATATGATGAAAGAAAAGACAACTGAAAACCAAGTAGATTTCTGACCTATGGTAACGCTCCTGCAGGGCGTGAAGTTTCTGGCACAGCTCAATAGGTGGGGCCTGTTCCAGGTGTGGGGGGACACCAAGCAACCTTGCAGCTCTTAACTCCAATGCGGAGAGAGCTCTGTGTTCACAGTCCAGTCTGTCTTGGTACTGGGAATAGAATAGCAGCAGTTCCTGCAGCTCATCACCAGTCAGATTCTTTCTGCCACTGTCTGGAAGTTCTGCATCCACCTGCTCCAACACACCGGCTGCCTGCTCCACCTGTAGAATGACAGCAAAAGAAAACAAGCTTTTCTCAAATTTCTTTGTTATTTCACATGAATGTTGATGTACAGAGGGTCAAATACTCGGTATCAGTTGTGGTCACGGCACTTACACTCCTTGTGACACAGCTCCACTCTGCTTCCATTTGTCCAGAGCGTGTCTGCAGATCATTGGCACAGCGCTGCAATCTTGCCACTTGCCCCCAGACAGCACTCACTGCATCCTCCCTGTTGGCTCTGCATCCATATATTGGACACCATTCTCTCAGATTCTCCAGTTTTCCAAGAAGCATAACAACCTCTTCCCCTACAGCCTAAAAAGATAAGGAATATGTTTGAATAAACTAGCCTAACAGCCAGACCATATGTATCTCATTGTAGATAAATGATACAGATCTTTCGGTTATATGGGGAGCTAATGCTAACAAATGCTAGCCGTTCTACAGAAAAGGGTCTTAATTGGCTTTACCTTGAGTTTCAGTTGCTGGTCTTTGCAGTCTTTGTGTGAAGTATTTTTTTTGGAAGCACATTGTGATAGCAATGTTTCTGAGTCTCTCACTTGCTGGCAAAGCTCCTCATAGCATTTACGAGAATGTTTCTGGCACTCAACACACCTTGTTATGGAAAAGAAATGTGTTACTTTACACATGGGGCATTTAGATGACAGAATAAATGGTGATGATAAGATCTGATAAGCACAGTGAGCATTTTGTCTACAAAATAAATGCTTAAGTATCTCACAAATTCATTAGTGATTATGAATAATTTACTGTGAGGAAAAACTTTGATCTCCGTGTTCTTATACACTAAAGTATATACAATAAGGTTTCCTATGTACCTCTTCAGAGATTCTAGATGTATTTGGGCCTGGGCCTTGAGGGTGGACAGCCTGACCAAGAGCTCGCCTAGAATCTCTACGTGTAGAGATTCAGTTTGCTGTGGATTGAAGCAGGGATGCTGTGGGTTTTGAGATTGGAGCTGTGAAATATGTGACTGGAACTCTGTGTCTAGGGTCAATGAAGCCTGCTGAGTGTCTTTGAGTCTTTCTGAGCAGCTTCTAGCAGAGCAGATTGAGGGAAGAAGGACCAATGCAGCTCTTTGGAGGAACCGAATGGTATCAATCACTGCCTTGGTGTAGTTCCTTAACAGTTCTTTGGCTTTAGTTAAACTTGCCTAAAAAGAGAGCAAACAGTTTCCTTGAAGTACCAATTATATTGCAAAGAAATCGGTCCATGAAATTGTGAGTCGAAGATAAAACACATTGTAAACTCACCATTCGTTGATCACACCTTTCCAAAACCATATCTTTCAAGCAAGTAAGCTGTTTGGAGTCCTGTGGAGGTTGAGCTCCAATCTTTTTTTCAAGAAACTCAAGCACATGCATTCTAGATTCTACAGTCTTTCTGAGCACAATGCACTTTCTTAATTGTCTCTCAATCACTCCTCCTTTTGGTTCAATGCAACAAGGCTTTTCTAGCTCCTCATTAGTGTCTTTGAGGAACTGCTGAAGGACTCTCTTTTCTGATGGGTAGTGAATATGTTTCAGCAGATCCCTTTCCAGTATCTGAAGATTATTGTTCACTGTCAATTCTGAGGTTTTGAGACTTTCCAAGATTTGCTTGAGTTTTATTTGTTCTGCAGAGATCTGAGATGGATAAAGATCTGCAATTATTTCCTGGAGTTCAACTCTAGTTTCCTCACACAAGAGTTGTATTAAAGGGATTTGGATCAGTAGATTCTGACAGGCTCTGTACCGTTCATCCTTGTTGATGCTCTCATCTTTGGTCCTTGGAATCTGGGCCTCCATTTCTTCCTTTAGATCTTCAATACACTGACTGAGGCTCAAGTACCTTTCGTGAGCTTGTGCTTTGAGATCCAAATCGATCATTTTGTGGTGCAGTTCAGTGATAACACATAAGAGTTCTCTTCTCTTGTCCTCTGCACAGGGACTGACTTGTTCAACCTGAGATTTGCGCTCCACAATCATCTGTTTAAAGGGTTCGATAACAGAGAGGGTGTCCTTGGTAACAGGAAACCTGTGTCTTTTTAAATTAACTAACATTTGTCTCAGGCTGTTCTCAAGAGATGATACCTTCCTTTGAGAGGATTCTTGGCTTTGTAAGACATCCATAACTTTCTGGCAACATGCTTTCTCATAGATAACAATACCCTTGATGTCTTCTTGAAGGTTGGTGAGTTTCCCATGGAGCTGAGTACTCTCTGAGACATGTAGCTCTGATGCAATGTCATTGCTTTTCATCAGAAGAGCTTCAGTGACAGCGGACTGCTTTTCTGCCTCTCCAAGAGTGTCCTGGATCTGCCTCAATCTGCGATCCAGGTCTGCCGGACTCAAACTTTGATAATCGTCTCTCCTCAAAGCTTCCCTCCAGAGATGTCCAACCACCCAGGAATCAACATCTGCTATCTGCTCTGACATCTTCTCCCGGGTTTGAAGCCCTGACTCCATTTCGTGAACTGCCTTGGCCAGTTTTCCTGCTGTTGATTTGGACAAATCCTCTAGGGTTTTCAAGGATGAAGTCACCATTGAAACATCCTCCTCATCTAAGTCATGAATAAGCTCATTGACTTCCTCAACCAAAGCCTTTAACTGGGCTTGCTTGGAGCTCATCTCTGACTGCAATTTCTTTAAATCTTTAATCTGTCGATGCACCTCTTCTGGAAGTAGAGACACCTTTTTCTGGCGTCCTTTGATGTTAAATTCTGTCTGCTTGGCCCAAGCTAGAGCATCTGTAATTACTTTTACAATTTTACTTAACATTGGGTTGCTGCTGCTAGGGGTTGCAGCTGCTAACTGTTCGCCTATTTGATCCAGCTGATCTTTGATATGCTGAAGGTCCTGCTCTACGCTGGATGTCTCTGCCTTGAATTGGAATTCTTGGGCAAGTGCCTCAGAAGTCTGCTGAAGGTAGAGGTACTGCTGATGGGTGGAAGTGAGATCAGCATTTATATTCATAATTTCTTGAGCTCTCTTGCCATCCCATAAAACTGGCGAGGATTTCAATGCATCCAAGGTTTTCTGAATGTTCTTGAGATGGCATTTTAAGGCACCGACATTTTGAAGAAGGCTGGCACTTTCTTTAGCATAAGCATTAACCATGTAAAGAGCAATCTCTGCATCCTTCTCCAGGGCCCTCCACTGGTGTTGCAAGTTGTTTTGCTGTATTTCCACTGCCTGTCTCTCAGACAGACTGAGGTGGGGGGAGAGTTTTGCACAAGTTTGAATTAGCTCACCGAGAGCTGTCCTTTCCTGTTCCATGTTTCTCAAGAAAGAGCGCAGCCTCTCCTCCTCAGCAAAACTGCTTACGGCTGGAGATCTAGAGATATACAAGACACATTTTTGTTTTCCATTCTAATAACCAGAAGTTTAATTCAGTAATAAACATGCTCCGTTTTCATAGAGTTGCTTAACTGTAAATACTCACGTTCTTAGTGCCTCACGCTCAGTTTTGAGTCTCTCCAGAATAGTTTTGACTTTTTTGGTCTGTCGGTCAAAATCTGTAACCATCTGCAATTGTACTTCCTTGGAATGAACAGAACTTGCTGCATCCCACAAAACTGCACTCCATTGAGCGCTTAGTTGTTGCATGCCCTCGAGCTCATGAACTGTGCCATTAGTGCCAGTGCCAATGTCTCCATTAGCCTGGTCTTGCTTAGACAGCATAGATACCTGTCTCTGGGCACACCTTCTACATTCCTAAAATAGTATGACAAAACAGTAGAAAATATTGAATGAGCTCCCCTTCAGCAATAACTTAGAATTATTTTATAAGAAGTATTAATTAAAAAAGATACAGTGACACTGCATTTACATATTACATATGAAATAGGCTAAGGAAAAATCTTAGACCCACCTCAGCCTCCTCTAGTTGTTTAGCCATGTCTGCGGAGTTCAGAGCAGCTGGGCAAGTTCGAAGGTCCAGTAACTGGAACACTAGTCTTTTTAACTGAGCTTCAAGATCAGTGCTGGACGTGTCAAGAAGTTTCTCTGTACTTTCATGTGGTATACCCTAAAAAAATAAAGGTATTCTTATTCCCTGTTTAAGTTTATTCGGTTTAATCTAAAGGTACCATACAAAGCATTGACATGGTTTAAATCGATTCAAGGTATTTTGAATTTGATGTTATAGTGGTTAATATTAAATATTACCTCCATAAGTACACTTTTTAGTCCTTTTTCAGTCATGTTTTTGATCTCCACAAAGATATCCTTCATCGTGGGTCCTTTTGGCTCTTCCTCTGCAGGACTCTGCAAGATTTCAGTGTTAAGACCAACTTGCAGAGAAAAATCCACATCTGGATCCTGTGGCTGCAACACATATAGCAGAATATAACAGAGTAAACTAATTGTTGAGCTGAAGAATAGCAACTACGATATTGCTTGCACAGGACAAAAGATTGTAGACAACTGAGGAATTAGAGCAGTAAATCAAGTAAATTCAAGCAATTAAAATCAACTATGGCTTAAAAAAACACAAAATCAAACTCAAAAAGCAAACCAATCGTAAACAGTAGTTACCATGAGAAAGAGAAAAGTAAACAGAACAGAGCATGACAATATTAAAATAACGAAATTCACTCATAAAAGGCAGTGCATGGTGCAAAATGTGATGGGATTGTCTCTGTGGTAAGGCAACCAAAGCCAAACCAACATATAAAGGCACAAAAAGGATCCATTTCAGGAGCCACAGGTGTTAATGGAAACTTTTTTTTTTTCCATCAGTTAAAACCAAATGTGTTAGCTGTGCTTGGTAATGGAGACAATTGGATTACAGCAAAAGTGGACATTTGATTTTGTTCCTAAAAGTTGAAGATCTCCAAGAGTCCAACATGCAGATATCACACCATCATGCAGGTTTGTTCCTTTGGTAAAATCATGCACATTTAAGTTACCTGCATTTCACTGATGCTCTTTGTTTGGTTGACTACACTTATAGTTTCTGGGACCAAGGTATCAGAGTCTTGCCCCTCCTCTTGATGCTCACGACCAACCAATGGCTTATTGTCACACTCTTCTTTATCTTCCTGTTTAGTTATTGGTTTAACATAAGTTTCCGCTTCCAGTTTTGCACAAACCATTTCATTTCCTGAACTTTTGTTTTGGCTGGTTGTTGGAGTTGGTATCACCTGTGGCTCTCCTGGCATTAATTGAATGCTGTCAGCTTCTATTTGATCGATTTTTTGGCTGGTTGGAGGAGCTGGTAGGACTTCAAGTTGACTTTTAGAAGTGGTGGAGACTATCTCAATCTCTGCTTGGTTGTCTTTTTGTCTCAGAGGTGGAGTTGGTTTAATTATGCTTATCTCTTCTTTTAATACAAAAGCACCGGCGACTATCTCTTTTTCAACTTTGTCATCTTTCCTTCTTATTGGTGGTGTAGGCTTCACAAAGGTCTCTTTCTCTTCTTGGTTTTTGCAAATTTCTAATGTCACATCACTTTCTATTTTACTAATTTTGCGTCTGACAGGTGGAGTTGGTTTAACAGTGGGCTCTTCGCTGTCTTTATGTTCATCAGTTTGTCCATAATCACCTTTTCCTAAATCATCACTGTAAAATAATGTGTCACTCTCTGGCTTATCGATATGTCTTCTTGATGGTGGAGTGGGTTGAGTGTCCAGATCCATTGATAATCTTTGATCTTCTCCTTTCTCTTTATGTCGTCTTGCTGGTGGTGTTGGTTGAATCTCCAAATGAAGGGAAGGACTTTGATCTTCTTTCTCTTTGCGTCGTCTTGCTGGTGGTGTGGGTTGGGTCTCCAGACCAAGCGATAATCTTCTACCTTCTTTCTCTTTGCATCGTCTTGCTGGTGGTGTGGGTTGGGTCTCCAGATCGAGCGATAATCTCCTATCTTCTTTCTCTTTGCTTCGTCTTGCTGGCGGTGTGGGTTGGGGTTCCAGATCGAGCGATAATCTTCTATCTTCTTTCTCTTTGCTTCGTCTTGCTGGTGGTGTTGGTTGAGTCTCCAAATGAAGGGAAGGACTTTGATCTTCTTTCTCTTTGCGTCGTCTTGCTGGTGGTGTGGGTTGGGGCCCCAGATCGAGCGATAATCTTCTATCTTCTTTCTCTTTGCGTCGTCTTGCTGGTGGTGTGGGTTGGGTCTCCAGACCGAGCGATAATCTTCTATCTTCTTTCTCTTTGCGTTGTCTTGCTGGTGGTGTGGGTTGGGACTCTAAATCAAGAGAAAACCTCCCACTTCCCATTTTCTCTTTACGTCTTCTGCTTGGTGGGGTGGGAAATATTTCTCCCTCTATCTGTGATTCAAAGTTTAACGATAACCTATCACCTTTTTTTCGTCTGGTTGGAGGTGTTGGTGTGACATCCACCTTGTCAAATTGGACCTCAGTTTCACTCTCATTCCGTCTTCTGACTGGTGGCGTTGGTTTAGGCTCAACTTCTATGGCTTGTGCTTCATAAACAGATGTGACCTTTTTTGTTACCTCCTCCTCAGTGATATGTGTGGTGTCCCCACCGTCAGGTTTCTTCTCTGGTGTTGAGACTTTTCCCTTGTTCGATTGGGTATCAGTTTCACCCTCATTTAGTGACCTGACTGGTGGTGTAGATTTAGGTTCAGCTTCTAGGGATTGTAATTTATAATCTGATGGAGCCATCTTTACCTCTTCTTTCACGATGATATCAATGCTCTCTAAACCTTCAGGTTTCTCATCTGATGTTGTTAAGGTATTCACCTTGTTTGATTGGATATCAATCTTTTTATCGTTTCTTCGCCTGACTGGAGGAGTTGGTTTAGGTTCAGCTTCTAAGGAATGTGCTTTTTCACTTGTCTCAATTGTCTCTTCTTTTTTAATGATATGCATGACATCTCCACCTTCAGTTTTTTCCTCTGGTGAAAAATCCACCGTTTTTGACTGGACCTCAGTTTCCCTGTCATTCTGCTGCTTAATTAAGGGTGTCAGTTCAGGTTCAGCTTCTATGGATTGCGTTTTATCACCTGATAAGGTCTTGTTTGCCTCTTCCTCTATAATGGCATCTGCTGCCTCTCCAACTTCAGGTTTCTCTTCTGTTGTCAGTGAGACCTTCATTCTTTTGGGTTGTATCTCAGTGCCCAAGTCATTCTGTTGCTTGATTGGAGGTGTCAGATTAGGTTCAATTTCTGTGGATTGTGCTTCATCACCTGATGGAATCTTTGTCTCTTCTCTCAAAATGACATCCATTGCCTCTTCGCCTTCAGGTTTCTCCTCAAGTGTTGAGACATTCATCTGGTTTGTTTGGATCTCAGTTTCTCCCTCATTTGGTTGCTTGGTTGGATGTTTAAGATCACCACCTGACAGAGTCTTTTTTGTCTCTTCTTCTACAATGAAATGCATGACTTCTCCAACCAGCCTTGTTGGTAGGTTTTGGTTTGCTTTAACCGGTTCAGATTGTTCTGATGCTTCTAATGGTCTGTTTGTGTTGGCGAGAACCCCTGTTTCGATTTCAGAAGATTTTGCCTCACCATCTGTCTCCATTATTTCTGATGCTGAACTTTCTAATCCCTGAATCTGAGTCTCAGTAGGTTCCCTTAATGGAGTACCTTCATGAGCATGATGTCTTTGCATCTCTGCCCCCTCAGGAAAGTCTAGAATAATATATCGCTGTTGGATTTCACGTGGACCATTATTTGTAGTCCATTCGCCATCTCTGTCAGCAATTCTAGCATTTGGTCCATTGTTCCGAGAAAATGTTCCAGTACTTCTTGAAGCATCTCCACCACCTTGTGTTTCAGCAAGTGGGGCTGTGGTTGTTTGCACTTGTCTGTTGGTGTCTATTTCAGTGAGCTGTGACTGTTCTGGTTCAATTGCCGAACTAATATGTGATGCACTCACCACACCTGCCTCATTAAGAAAAGACTGAATGCTGATTGTTTCTTTTGCTATGTCAGACATTTCAGCTTCTGGGGTAGCCAAAGTTCCATCATCTTGTTTTTCCATTGTTGGACACAATGTCTTCTCATTTACAAAAGCACTAGGAGAGGCTGTCCTCACTAAACTGTCTGTGGGTGTGTCTACACTCTGTATGTGTACAGTATCCACATCTAAAATGAGCTCAGCAACTACTTTTACTTGTGCTTCACCCTTTTCACCAGGTTCCTCTTGGAAATTTAAACTATATGAGCCCTCTTCCTCTTTATCTGATTCTACAGTCATTGCTTCAATGTTCACACTCTTCACTCTTGACAACTGGCTTTCTTGTCCTTTTGAGCTCAGATTTGGATTTTCACAACACTGAGAGTCAGTGTCAGTGGTTTCCAAGCTGTGGAGAGCTGCAGTCGAGGAAGTGGACATCTTTTCATCTGCAACCTCATCATTATCACCTTTTGTTTCCAAAGCAACAGAAATTAAATTCTCATTTTCAGCTTCATTTGCTCCATGGCTGCTTAAAGGAATAGCAGAATCATATACTCTTCTGTCTGATTCAGGTAGAATCTCCCTGGTTAACGGTACAGTTGTTCTGACATCATCCTGTTTAGTTTCTAATATTGGTGGTGATTTCCTTGGACCACGAACTTCTGTTTCTGTTGCAGTTTCTGAGATTACACATAGAGGAATCTTGCTTTCAGGGTTTTCAGATGGCTTTACCTCACGGTCCATCATTTCGCACCTCTCAGTGATAAAGGATGAGGTACAAAGAAATTCCAACTGTTCAGACTCCTTGGTTGATGGTGTCACAGCAGAAACCTACAAATGGTATTTGTCATACATTATTGCTGCACATTGTCTGTTAGTTTGGCTTGATACAACAAAAGTCTAGAAATATGTTTTCGATGTGAAAATTATACCTGTGATTCTAACTGAATGCTTTGCGCCTCTTGTGGCAACCTCTGAGCTTCCTGCTTCACCTTCTCCTCTAAATTCTGAAACAAAAACTCATCTGTTTAAACCACTAGATATTTCATTTAAAGGGGAAATGAAGCAGTCAATCAAGTTTACATGATTTTTTAAAGGATAGATTTCCACTATAATCAACAATTGTATAAGAAACATGACAAATGTAAACATATAAAATAAAAAAAAATAAAAAACGTTATATCTTTCACCACCAGGGCGACACCACTGTGTAGTATTCTAACCTGTGACGTCACAGGGTTGGTTGGCTTTAGTTTAAAGGCTCTGGGCAGTGAATATCACGACATCAAACTGTTTACACCACGGTGTTTTGACCGCGAACAATTAACGTCAGGTACAGTCATTATTAGCTAACAGCTGTAAGCATGAACAAGCTAATGCTAACTTAGTGTTTAGCTAACTAGTTTATTAGTACCAGACAAAAAGACAACATTATATGTCAATGTCTGCCATCAGAATCCTGTCACTTGTCAACACCATGTAAGTTAGCAAAAGGGGAAATGAAACATCCATGTTTTCGCACTTGTAGTAGCTACATATAATAGAAAAAGTGTCTCCACTCTGACATCGTTCAGGGAAATCATTGCCACTTCCAACACGTCTACCTCCTGGCACAGCATGATAAATGTGCGCACCATGGTGATGCAGGATTGACCACGCAATATGTGGTCAAGATCAACCTTTTGACAGCAGATGGACTCTGACACGGTGGGCATCGCAGCACAACAGTCACACTGACACCTGGTAGTGTTACAAACCCGCTCCTCGCCCAAAACTTCAACCGGCTGTTCTACATAGCAACGTAACTTACATGGTGTTGATGAGACGGGAATATGATGATGGCAAACATCGTGAACAATGTTTCTATGTGCAGTTTGTTAACATATAACGTTAGACGTCGTCTTTTTGTCTGATACTATTAAACTTCACTAAGTTAACACTTAGGGGGCTTTCACAATGGCAGTCTAGTTCGGAACGGGGCACAGTTTGCATGAAAAATTGCTAATGTGAACGCTGTCATGGGACCCCGGACCCAGTTAGTTGTTCGCGGTCAAAACAACGTGGTGCTCCCTGCTCCTGCACAGTTCATCTCCAACTCTAATCAAACACACGAGATCCTGAAGACTAATTGATTTACTAATTAGTCTAATAAATTGGTTGCTTTAGGTGTGTTTGATTAGGTTTGTAGGTAAACTGTGCAGTACAGCCAATCGGCAGGAGCAGGGTTGGGCACCCCTGCTTTAAACTAAAGCCAACCAACCCCTTGACGTCACATGTTAGAATACTGCACAATGGTGGCACCCTGGCGAATGTATATAAAAAAATAAATAAATAAAATTAAAAAAAAAACATTTTCTTTTACATGATTACATTTGTCATGTTTCTTATATAATTGTTGATTATGGTGGAAATCCATCTTGTAAATCATGTAAACTTGAATGACTGCTTCATTTCCCCATTAAAACACCAATTGAGTCACACTCACCTTAAGATCCTGTTTAAGGTCAGTTGTTTTACTTTCTGCCTCGTTTAGTGTTTTCAGTCCATCTCTTTCAAGTTTGCCTGCCAAGTCAGGGCCTAGACAGTCCCTCAGGAGTTCTTTATGGGACAGCGCCACTTGCAGGCTTTTACATAGTTTCACACCTTCCTCAATTGCAGCCTAAAGAGTAAAAATGTTTACGCTGAAACAGCAACCTTACTTGTTCAAATGGACAAGTATACTGCAGGTGCAGTGATTTGTACTCACGAAACACTGCATGCAAATGAAGACACAAACACACCTGCGTGGATGAGGCTGAGCTGGTGGGAGGATTTGCAAGAGTCATCTGGTTCCATGACTGTATGTTTTGTAAGGCTTGTCTCACACACTGCACAGTGCTGTCTGCACAGTCATTCTGCCTTTCCAACAGTTTTGAACGCAGACTGACACAAAAAAAATATAATTCTCCAAAATGCACACCCAGTAAATAAATATTATTAATACAACATTATGCTAAAACAGTGAGACAAACATGCTATCCATAGTACAATGAAATAAACTGGATTCAGATATAAATTAGTGCTGTCAATCAATTAAAAAATGTAACTAGATTAATCACACATTTTTTACTGTGATTAAAAGCGATTAAAAATATTTTTATATATTTTATAATGTAATAACGTCACAGTTAATTACACATTAATGTAGAAACAGCATAAATACAGTATATTTTAAATATTTGTTTAATGACATCTTTTTATGTATGAAGGCAAAGTATTACTGATACTAATAGCCGACTACAACGGATGTCTCAATGAAATTGATTCCCCCTCCAATTTTAAACATTAATTATAGCCATTTAAAACTACAGTGTAATTGAAAACATTTTTTTTTTACACATTTATTAGGTTTCGAAAAATATAATAACTTTTAATTTAGCTAAACTTTAAACAATCCTCACATAAACTCACAATAAATGTATTTACCTGTGCCCTTCCTAACTGTAAAAAAGTTTGTAAATATACAGTCTGCACTGCATTAATTATAAGTTAAATAAACATGAAATAAACATGTTACCTTTGTTCTTTGATTAACTTTAAAGACAGACAGCAATGGCTGCTGTCATGTTAAGTTTCACACATCCCATTTTCTCACAACTCTTTTAAGTTAATTTAAGATCTTGTTTAACTCATTTAAGACTGCTTTTGTGAGGATACACAACAAAATGGATATTTTAGCATAATTGTGTGTTATTGTTCATTCAAGCACGAAAGAGAACTCGATACTGGTGCGTGTCTTTCTGTGCGTGATCTTTCGTGTGTGATCATATAATGTAACAATAGCTAAAGGATGGTAGAAAAAAATGGATGCTGCGTAAATTGCGTTAAATATTTTTTATGCATTAAACTGGAAAAAAATCAATCGCACGCATTATTGCATTTACAGCTCCAATTGAAACACATTTTTATAGACCTTTCTGTTTTAAACAGCTTAATATTTGACAAGCAACATGTCTGTATATACCTGCAATATTGCTGTGTAACTTTGTCCACTATGGAAATGACATCAATAGGGGGCTCTTCATCAGATGGGAGCATTCGAAGGGCCTGACTAAGGTCACAAACTTTGCCCTCTAAAGCCTCAACGTCTCTCTCACATGTCTATGAGAAAATAATTAAAAAGGAAAATAGTAGACCTAAGGTTTGGATACACTGATTTTCTCTTCATTTTTAGAACAAACCAACAGAACATAGAATAATTAGCAAACTCCCACAATACCTTGAAGCTATGCCAGTTCTCCTGCAGCTGGCTGATATTCTGGCTACCCACAAGAAATCCTAAAGCGTGGTCCTGAGCACGGAGCTCATCCAGGAGGCTCTCTGCCTGCTCCCTGAGAATCTGTGCCCTTCCAGCAATCCTTAGATCGATTTCACTCAATCTGGCCTCACACACAGATAACCGTTCCCTCATCTCCTTCTCCGAGAACACACAGAGGTCATGAAGATGGCTGACCTCTAAGGTCAGGGCGTCACAACCACCTGGAGTGCAAAGGTCCATCAGGGAATCTTTAACAGCATCCAGTTCCTTCATTTCTCTCTTCTCCCTGTCTACGGTCTGAAGAAGCGCCTAGAAAGGTTAAAAAACATGATGATTTTACTCAAATCTTACGTAAAATATTTATGATTTTATAAATGAACAGGTTTGACTGAAAAAGGGAAAAATATTAGAGATGTCAAATTTCTTTCCCTTTATATAAGGGAACATTTAATTTTTCAATTTTTTATATACTGTATATTTAAAGCAACACTGTGTTATTTTTTCAACCAACTGGTGGTGAAAAGATATATGACCATCCAGTGAATATTAGTTTCAATTCCAATTAGTCAATTCCAATTTCGTTTTAACTCCTACGGTGGCCGATGTAGTCCAAGATTAACACGGCTTCCAGTTCGACCTCGTCCATGAGTGTTAACTCAAACGTAAACGCGCATGGCGAAGCTTTAATTAACAGATATGTCCCTCTTTAGCTAATGTACTTTCAAGATGGAGGGTCAACATTAGAACCCCTTACCCGTATGTATTTTCAATGGCATATACACTCACGAGAATACTTTATTACTTGAACGAAGTAAATATACATTAATGAGCACATATATTTTTGAAAGAACTAAGTGTTTTTAGCTAAGAAAAAACTAAAAGAGTTACACAGTGTAGCTTTAATAATTAAAATTGGTTGAGTAGGGTCGAAGAACGCTTTCCCATTTCCCAGAGTAAATTCAGTTTCAATTGAATTGAAATTCCGGTTCAACTTCCCGTGTGATGTGACCATTCAATTAAAATGTACACTCAGGAATTAAAAGGGAACCAATTCTTTGAATTCTGCCCAACCCTGACTCTAGTTACGTTCTTTTACCCATGCAGGTTCAGTTGAGGTCCAAACCTTTCCAATCCAAACATTTCTGGTAAAGCAACTGAAGGTACTTCATTCCAGCTTTCTAGAAATTGAAAGGGTTTTCAGGCACAAAGAGTATCAGTTATTCTGCCATTCATGTGCCGGAGGCAGAGTGGACATTAAGAAGAGAGACAGGGCGCTCTCATCAGCACACAAGGGACTTTCAGTGTCTCCTCTCATGCCTTTTCATCAAAGGCTGACATCTGACTTCTGGCCTCACTCATCACAGACGCAGAGCTGGATAAAGACGACCCGATTCAGGCACAGCTGTCCATCAGCTTTTGCTTCACAGAGCAGGCTATGACCTCCAAAGTGCCCGGTACCTCCAACGGTCTCCCACACTGCCCAACTATTGTCAACCTCTGGGACACCGAAAGCTTTTAAACCTTCAGCCGACCAATAGTACGGTAAGCCTCATATAGGGGCTTGGCAACATCATCAAACTCGGACAAAGAATGACGCTATAAAAATCAAAAGCGAAACGCCGCAGAACAGTCATGGTAACACAGAGTCAATCTCCAGGTGGCAACAAAGCAGCATGTTGAAATGTGCCAGACTGTCGTGACTCACAACCTTGGCTTCTTTGAATGACTAAGACTACATCTTCAGCGCCAGCTTTCCATTAAAAGACCAGCATTGTTACATGGCTTTCCCCATTCCCAATGAAAAAAATAAAAATGCACAGTGGCAAAAAAGTAACAGCCCTGAGGGCATGTATGCCCCGGCTCAGATAACAATCTCAAAGCCTGCAAATCACAAGGGTTAGTCAGACAAGAGCTCTCACAGCTAAATCTGAGAAACAGATAGTAAGAACAAGAAGAAGATGTGGAAATGTTGTACAGGAAAAGTGGGATGTGTGAGGAAGAAAATTCTAGAACCCAAATTTACTCCAATGTGCATTTTTGTTTTAAAGTCAGAGTTAAGAAATATGTGTCATAAAGCATCTAATTAAAGACCAAGCCTGTCCTTTATACCAAAAATAAAAATCACCACTCGTTTTCTCCCAGAGAAATCCCTTATTTTCCACCCTGAATGTATTAAACATACTGAATTTCTGTCATATCTAGTAACAGAAACACTGCAAAAATGTTTTAATTAGTCCCTTTGACCCGTTTTCCTGGAAAATATCCAAACATTTTAAAATCATGATTTTAATTGTTTTTAAAGTAAATATACAATACCACTCAAAATGAATGAATGTACAATACTAAAGTGATCGGTAAAGACTTTTCTGGTGTTACAAAAGACTTCTTTTTCAAATCAATGCTGTTCTTTTGAACTGTCTATTCATCAAATAATTCTTGGGGGAAAAGAGTAATGTTTTCACAAAAACATGGCAAAACAACGGTTTTCAACTTTGATAACAACACTGTAAAAAAATATTGTTGGTTTAACTTAAAAAGTTAAGTAACCTTAAATTTTTAAGTTGATTGAACTGGAAAAAGTGAGTTAATACAATGGAGGAGATTGATTTAATCATCAGAAACTCAAAATAATAAGTTAACTGAACTAAATAAATTGTTTAAGTTGATTTGACAAAAGAAAGAATGCTGTGATAACAAATCTTGATTTTTATTTTATAGTGAAGAAATGTTTTTTAGAGCATCAAATCATCATATTAGAATAATTTCTGAAAGATCATGTGACACTGAAGACTGGAGTAATGATGCTGAAAATTCAGCTTTAATAGGAATAAATTACAAATATTCGAAACAGATAACAGTTACTTTAAATTGAAATAATATTTTACAGTATTTGTATTTTTGCTCAATTTTTTTTAACTAGATGTGCATTTTGTTTAAAGAATGAAGATTCATTCTCTAAAAATATCTTATTTAGTGTTGTTTCAAGTAAATATATCTTGTTTTAGGGTCTTTTAACTGGATATTTTAACTAGAAAACAACCACGAAAAAAATACTCGTTAAGAATAGGATTTATTTATTAGGATTTATAGGATTTATTATATATGTACAAGCTACTATGATCCCATCAATTATCAAAAATTTTATCACTTTATTTAAAAGTTTTAGATTTGTCATTTGTGAGGCGAATAAATGAAGACAATTTGATTTTTCGCAGTCTGTCGGATCTGCATAAATTGACAAGCAGAGGCAATATTCTCTGTTTTATGTATATTAGTTTAAGGTTGCCACATTGAATCAGCTGAATCGTCAATCCCCAGTTCACTAATTACTGAACCGAAGATAGAGCGCCTTTTAACTGCGTTTTCAAAGCTCTTGCAGCCCACAGAAAGAGAAAAAGTAAGAAAGAGAGTGAAACGGTCTAATTTGTGTTCGGGAGCCACAGGGTAGTGAACTGATCAAACGTAAAACCTTTGTCTTATAGGGTTTTGGGAAGGACCATATTTGTCACATCTGTGCAGCTTTCATGACAAAAAAGAAGTGGAAAAGCAAGATGTGGGGTGACTTAATAAGAGGGAAAATAGATATGTTCTCTTGCTCACTACTGTCCTTGATGCTAAAAAGACTTTCACATGACGGAAACGATTCTCGTCTTTGTTTAGAGAACTAAATTCTTTTAGGCCAGTTGCTGGTTTAATCGCTAAAAAATTAAAAAGCAAAGCGCAAGCCAAATTTGCTGGCAAGGGCTTCATTCATTCACAGGGTTGGCTAGATAACACATGGGGGCCATATGGGTGAATGCTAAAAGAGTTAGCTTACATCTGGGTCGACTCTTTCAAAACCATCCCAGTTTCCAAATGTTCTCAAAAAAGCGCCAGTCAAACATGGCCGTGAGCCACAGGATTGTATGTTAATGGTGCATGCCAAATATTAATGATGGAAGGAATGAATGAGGAAAGAAACCCGATAGTGTGGACTTGATGTTCTGAGCCGACTTTGTCGAGATTATTCTGTTCTGTGATCTCTCAAACGAATGCTACGCTCGATAAAAGCATTCGTCTACTGAAAATACAAACTCGTCACCCAATGCCACAAGCCACACATCAGTGTACAGGAAAAGGGATGTAATGGAGTTCTCAAACAGAGTTAGGAAAGAAAAAATGACTTGTCACAACAATTCATCTGTATGTTCATAAGAGTAAACCCTTTAACAATAGCGCTCACACACACAAAGCAAACAACAGCTTTTGTAATACAACAGTGAATGGTTGATTGGTTTGCCTTTAGGATTAGTCTCATGTATTTCTGATTGCCAAGAACCACATTAGAAAATCATGACTCAATCAGACCAGAGGTACGGAAGAGGCTCTTACCATTGTTCAGATGTACGCCGTTTTCATTCTCTGGCCTGTACCTGCAGGAAATCGTAGCTTTTAATTACCAGGATGTGCCTCCAAGTACATATAAGTCCATCTCTGGTCTTAATTGCCAATGTAGGGCCAACAAACATAATTGGGCGGCATATTTAACCCATGAGCATTGTTCATTAAATGAACAGTTCGACCAATAATGAACATTCTGTCATCATTAACTCATCCTCGTGTCATTTCAAACCTGTATGACTTACTTTCTTCCAATGAACACAAAGGGAGAATTTCTGAATAATGTGCTGGACGAATCACTCAGGATGGTTCTTGTGAATTGGATTAAACGCTTTATTGAAAAGATCTGACACAAAGGAACGTTCCATTCACAAATTAAACATCGCTACAAATTAGTCATTAGTCACTTTAAAGAGAGCTTTATGGCTTTTTTATTGTAATTTTGTAGCCAGAAAGGCCCAGTACAAAAATTCACCCATTGTGTTCCATAAAAGAAAAAGTCACATCCATTGGAGTGTAAATGATGCCAGATGCCATTGTAATTTTCATTTGGATGAACTATCCATTTAATTCCATTATACACAACTCTAAATTATCTAGATTTAGCGCCAGATATACATTGTACAAGCACACATTGCAAATGCATTTCTAAACGGCAAATAGCCAGAAAAGATAGAAACAATGAAGGAAGCATGTGGACTTTAAAACAGACTAATCCTAAAGACTTAAATGTGAGGAGAAGATGGAAAGATGGAGTGGTTGGGTGGGGTGTGCTGTTCATAATGTTGTGAAAATTACAAATTAACAGTAAAACTGCAGACTTGTGGATTTCCAGGCAACCAACAGAGTCATAAATTCATAAATGTTCATGTTGACTTTAGAAATGTTGGAATTCGCTGTGTAAACGCATTTATTGAGCATGTGGCATCCCATCATTAACCACTTGTTACCATTTACAAACTAAGTGACATTAGGTTAGTGTGTATATTAATGAAATAGGACAAATTATAGCCAGAATGGAAGGTCACTGAGTCTTACCTGGGGCAGGTTCCTGGATCTTTTCCCGCTTCCGCTTCTTTTTCTTTCCCTATGAAACAGCCAGAGGAATATTTAAAGGGCCGCCACGAAAGCATGACTCATCAACAATTTGTCGATTCAAAAAATATTCCTGAGTAAGCTGAACTGTAATAAAATAACATAATCAATAAAATAAAAGTCCAATAGCCCTTCCTAATTCTTCAGGATTCCATGTTCTAATCACCAATCGGAAAGTTAAACAAGACTAAAACATCTGCCCCTGCTCCAATTGACACGACAAACACTCCTCCAGAGTGAGAAGTCTGGACTGCTTTAGGATTTGTAGCTTACCCAAAATCCCCTGGCAGGATGACTATAGGTATAGATAGTGCCGCACTGTCATTTTGCAGTCCAATATGAGCCACGCTTTGGTTGCCTGCTGTAAAGTCTGATAATCCACTTATTCAGTCACTAATCTGTGTATTCTAGCCCTGGCTGACAGAACCAAGAAGCCCAGAGCAGTAGACGCGTCGATGACAGAGCAGGGATACGCTCAGAATCCTTAGCACTATTAAATACAAGTGTGCTCCCACCACTAATATATAAGTGGAGATGAAAGTTCATCTGTCTTTGAAGTGTTTCCTTTTAGTCCTGTTGCTTTTCCATTTGGTGATTAGTGTGAAAGCCAGGTTTTAGTTTTAGCATCACATCCTGGCACTTCATACTGAGTGAGATTTATGCTGGTTAAAACTTAACGCCATACATTTTGGAGGTGAATTCTGCAAGCCTACTGCCTTAATATCTTCAACACCAGTGCAAACTAAAGGAATAATTGTATATAGTTAATATTATTCAGTAAATGGTTAGCATTATATCCTTTCTGGAAAACCACCAGCTTTTCTCACTGAGGTGACAGAGCGACACTAAGGCAGTTACTCATGAAAACACATCACATCCAAGTAAAATGGCTATTCACATCACATCCAAAATTTGGCACAATGAAATGATCATAAAAGGATGCAAATGGCCTCATTTGTGTACCATAAGCGGAATGGATAAATGTAAATCATTGTGTAAAACCATTCTAATTCAACAATTGAAGAATTTAGTAAATTGTTCATAAAAAAAAAAAATATATGAAATCCATCACATTCCACGCAATTTGCAAAGGAGCATTTTTACAAACAGTTTACACAAACTTATCAGGCTTGTGTTTCATGAACCAGTCGTAAAACCAACGTCACTTAAATTGGCATAATTCGCACAAGAACATTTTCAAGAAAAATTTACACAAATTCATTCTGCTCATTTCTGAGACTCGAGCAGACAAAATTTATCATCAAACCACGCTTATGTAAAGGATCACTTTCAGTGCAACAATTTACGCAATATATACATATTTACAAACGATTAACAATTCTGCTTGTGTTTCTGCCTCATTTATGAAACTCAAGAAGAATGGATGTGTTTTGTAAATTTGCATGAATACATTCAATGCAATAATTTACAGAAAAGCCTTTTTTTGAGCAATTTACACAAATTTGTTCTGCTCACATTTCATGAATGAGTCACAATAAAAATCCTATGAAAATAACCATCAATAGTAGTCATTGTGAAACAATGATCAGCCTTTTTGTTAAGGCCAAGTTGATTTTTTTTAATTAAATACAACAAATTGCTATCTATCTTGTGAATATTTGCATTAATTAAAGGGATAGTCCACCGTTTTTTCATATTAAACTATGTTGTTCCCTTAACTAAGATGAGTTGATTCATCCCTCTGTCGTCTCAATCCCTCTGGCGCACGATACACTTTTGATAGCTCTTAACTAGCCCAGTTCATTCAATATGGGCCAAGCAGAGAAACGACCAAACACATCCCTATTCCTAGTTTTCCCTATTTAAATACAGTTACTCGAGCAGTGTAACTCGACCAAGGATGGTGACACAAAATAAAACGTTGCACTTTTCTAAGCGTAATACCACAATGTATGGCGAAATACCACAGCAAGTGATTATCAACTCGTCTTAGTTAATGGATTAACAGTTTAATAAGAAAAAAATGGTTGAGTATCGCTTTAAATATATATATTTGAAAAGGATTTTAGACTTTTTATACCTACGTTTACACTTTTACAATTTTGGTGTCCTTGTCACAGGTTACATGTAGTAGTTAAAAATGATGCATAATTACATTCAACTAAACCAACCCAATTCCTAAGCCCAACCTTATAGTGAGCACATGTAGTTAACTATTATTACTCAGCTCTTTGAATTGAACACTTTAAAATAAAGTGTTTCGGATTTAACATTCGGACTACAAAACAAACAATATAGACTTGTGAATCGTGTCATCTGTAGAAGCGAGTGTTCATATAATCACTTTTGAAGACACTCATTGCCGGCATTATATTTACTCTAAAGCAATCAACACATGACACAACTCTCAGTCTCAGGCAGTGTGTTAGTGTGGACACTTACATAATTGTCTCTGGCAGACCATCCTGGGTAAAGCTGCATATGGAGCTGCCGTTCCTTGCGGGCTAATTCGTAATACTTAGCTTGCTCTTCCCGAGATAAAGCATGCCACTGTTCGGTGCAGAGGGAGATTAGAGAGAGGGGGGGGGAAAAGTAGTCAATTACTGACATGCACTTTTAAGTTCCTTCCAAAGAGTCGCATGCTGGCGTTTGGCTAAAAATCCTTGTTAACTCAAATGTTGTGTGTGTGTCCGTGTAAATCTGTGTGTGTGTGTGTGTGCGCGCGTGCCTGGGGGTGGGATGGAACATGATGAAGAGATTAACATATGCAGCGATGAGAGAAGGGAAGAAAAAAAAAAACACGAAACTTTGATTTCATATCAAAACACTGGTTCCAATTTAGCGGCGCTTTACTTCAAACCATGTCAGGGTGCAATTACCCCACACCACCGCAAAACGGTCCTTTGCTGTGGCTAGCCGCCTCAAACCGCCATAAAGCATTAAATATGTTTAACAGCTCCTCTATTTCCAATTCCGAAAAAGAAGGATTACACAGTTAAACCAGCTACCTGCCCAAACCCCCCAATTTCTGAACCGCCAGCTTGTGTGTTGGTGTACTTGTTATATTGAGTTATACCGATGTGCTAACTATGATAGAGCTGTGATGCAAGAGACCCCAAAGCGTGAAGGCGAACCACATACGTACCCTCCGGCCGAGGATCTGATTGATCGCGGCGCTCTCCTTCAGCGTGCATTCGGCCACCACATTGGCACGCATCTCTTTCATATACAGCATGAAAGCATTTAGAGGTTTCTTGATGTGAGGTCTTTTGGGCTCCTGCTCCTTTCTCTGCTCATGCTGAGATTTCCTGGAGAAACAGGGGGAGGAAAGAGTTAAAAAGCGGGGGAAGAATTATTAAGTGATACAGGGAAATACAAAGGGGAAAACCGCTCAGAGGGAGGTGCGAAAGCGGCTGCCACAGCGACGCCATGGCGTGTGAGAGCGCCGAATGTCTGATTCCAACCACCAATCAGAAAGCTGCATGAGAGAACAATCTGGGAGCCAGTGCCGAAAAGCTAGCAGCGGCTTTTAATTATGTCCATTTGGGTGCTTTCATGCAAAGAGATTACTTCACCAGTAATGGCAACCAAACCTTCATATTCCCTCTCTCTAGTCTACGAGAGTCCCAGTGTTTCATTCCCATCGGTGACCTAGAGCTGAAAGGTCTTGCCAACTGCTCGACTCATAATCGTTGAAATCAGATGCACCAAAAATCAAATTTGAGCTGACTGATGAATAGCCAATATAATAAAGACCTATTATATTTTGTGTGAATAGATAAAACAGAATAAACTAAAATCAATAGTTTTAAAGTCGCAATGAAACGAAAGTAGCAACAGATGTTTTGCTACATATTGACAGATTATTGAAAAAATGTTGGGTGGGACTTTGAGATGTGGGCGTCGCACTCAAAAGTGGAAGGTTTAAGCAGACTAAGGCTTTGTCCACACCAAGATGCGTTTAGCTGTATACGTCAACATTTTGTATCATATCTGCGTTTCGTCCAGACGGATCCAGCCTTGGGAGCCTGAAACCGCTTTTTTTTTAAACCGGGTCCCATAGTGGATGGATCTGAAAACGACACCCTTGCATTTTTGTGTGTAATGCCAAAGCAAGTTAATCCATATATTTTGCGAAACGATGATGTCATCACCCCACGTGTTGACCCTAGTCGGATACCGCTACGTCACGTAACAACAACTGCAGACTACATGCTTGTGTTCGTGCTGCAGAAGCTACTGAGCCTTGTTTTATTTATTTATTTATTTATTATTTACTTGTATGTATATTTCATTTCTTTATTTGACTTTATTTTTCATATTTTCTTTCTTATGCGACGATGCTTGTCTGTTTTATGATTAGATGATCCATATTTTGTACTAGGGGAGTAGCAGGGACCCAGCACGCCTTAAAGGGATACTCCACTTTTTTTGGAAATAGGCGGATTTTACCACTCCCCCAGAGTTAAACAGTTGGGTTTTACCGTTTCTGAATCCATTCAGCTGATTTTCTGATGTTTAGTAGAATATCAGTAACCAGACAGTTTCTGGTCTCATTGACTTCCATAGTATATTTTTTCTTACAATGGAAGTCAATGAGACCAGAAACGGTCTGGTTACTGATATTCTTCTAAATAGCAGAAAATCGGCTGAATGGATTCGAAAACGGTAAAACTCAACTGCTTAACTCTGGGGGAGTGGTAAAATGAGCCTATTTTCAAAAAAAGTGGAGTATCCCTTTAAAATTGATCGCAAAATGTACATACAACACTGACCTGTATCAACAGAGCCAGTGACAGATCAGTCAACTAGCCTGAATTTTCCTCAATGGCCCCAAGCCATCGGACCATCCTTTTTGTTGAGCCCTGATATCTAGCTTCGCCACTAAGTATGCGTGTGAGTTTGCCTCGGTATGTATGAAAACACAACCGTGTCAGCCTGTATTTTCTGCCATCTCGATGAATCAGTATGAATGAGGTGAGGGATGAGCTGCAGCCTTCCACCTCAGCAGTCAGAGGAGTGTGAGACTCAAATGAATAAGACGCTTCCAGCTGTGTTTGAGGGATGCCAAGGTGTCAGAACTCGAGCTCGGCCAAGTCCTGCTGAAATGCGCTGTGCAAAGACGTTCCCTAAGGCTATAGTAAAGGGCCGAATGCTCAAATGTCAACGACTGACTCTTCCCTTTAGTAAAAACAGCCCCTACTACTGATGAAAACAGCTTTAAACCTCTCTGGCAGGTTACATTTCAGTGGACAGAACTACTCAACTTGGAAGTCACATGATGTATGTATGTATGAGTCAGCTCAATACTACTGGCCAGGGTTACTATACTATTCTGGAAATGTTAGTTTCCATTTTTGTTTTGTACTTTAATTTTCAATGCAGTAAGCGATTTCTGAGAACCGCCGTTGAAAATTGAAATCAACACCCAAACAAACAATTTTGTGAATATTTGTTAGATGTCTGTTCTCTGTGTGTGCTGAAAAAATAAATATTGTGTTTGTACCTGGCCCTCGCTGTGTAAATAGGAGGGGAAAAAAAACAAAGTGTATCGGGACAATCCATAGAGCAATAGGCGAAATATATACGCTTATGACCGGAGAGAGAGTGAGCAAGCATAGGATATTTGTAGAAAGCCTAGAAAGAGAAATGGTGTAGAGAAAAGGTCAGAGGAACATAATTGGAAAAATAAGGGTTATGATTAGGCAAGTGCTAGGACCTGTGTTCATTTTGGAAAAGCTTTCCAGCACTAGAGAGACGTTGGAGTGCAGGGAGACCATTGCTTTTGCTATGTTTCACACAAACCAAGACATGCTTTTTGTTTTTGTTTTTGTTTCACTTTATAGCCCTTAATCCTGAAATTGTGGACAAATGTGGGCACAGAGGACTCCTGATTTTTTATTTATTATAAATGTTATATCATTGTCTTCGATAAAGTTTTGTCTATCCATTTATTGTGGGTTTTTTTTATTTTGGGGGTATTTTTGAATTTATTTACTTCAAAAAGTACCATATTTTCTATGTAAATAATGCTTATTTTTATGATTTATTTTTTATTTTTTTGTAACTACATTAAAATATCAATTCAATAAGTTAGAGCTAAAACCTAAAAACGATCGCAACCGCATCAGATCGCAAGGAAGTTATTTCAAACACTCGCTGGTGTCTGAAAGTGATTTTTTTTTTAAAAAATGTCTTAAATGTTGAAGTTAGCTGGTAGCCTTAAATACACAAACATGGGAAATGAGCAGAGGTGTTGAATGTCTCCTGACTCAAGAAAACTCTACTTTTCTTCATGTCCACTCCACAAGCCCTAGTTGGTCTGCTTTGGATCAAGGTGTTCGGCGGGCCAAAACCCCCTGGCTGCTTTTGGCCTGACAGTGAAAACGCCGCTATTGTGTAGCTTTGTTGCCTGATCCTCATTGTCTGACTGAAAATGGTTAGAATAACTAGCATTATGGTTTTCTCTTGGTCCACAACACAATAGTTCATTACCGTTGTGGTACGATGTCATTAGCATTTAAAATGAATTGACAAACAAAACATAGCCAAAATCCATATGGGCAAAATCTGGCAGCCATCTTGGTGCCATTAGGGCTGCTGCTCCAAACTGGACCTTATTCCAATGTCTAAATGAACAACAGGATCCCTGTTAGGGGCCACTGGTACTTACACCATCTGCCCGAGTGATACAGCCTGCACCAAGCGATACAATAGTGACACCGTGTCAGACATAATTAGTATTGTTGTTGTTAATGGTACATGATAATTGGGAGTGGGAGCCCAAAGATGAACCTGACACCCTCTGGTGGTGCACCACAGGCTAATGGACCTCTCTGTACCCGGGAAAGAAGCCAGGCCAAAGGCTGAGATCATCCGCTTATTCGCGGACGCTGATTACACAAGCAGACTTTTAGTTCCAGGAGGGAAGTTTTGAAATGCATTATTGAAAGTTAATGGAAAACCAAACTGAACGAGTCAACAAAATGAAAATTATTTCAATATTGACTCACCATCATGTTGTTCCAAACCCATATGCTGTTATTTTTCCAGTAGAGGACAAACAATGGGAATTTAGTCGAATCTCGACAGTTCTTTTCCAATCACGTCCACCAAGCTTCAAAAAATGGACAACAAAAATGTGTGCCAACAAATTTGCCAAATCTCATATCTTCATGTTCATCTAATGGCAGCAATATTTGATTTGATGGCTACAGCAGATGCAATTGTTTCCCATGGATTTTGACTAAATTTTAAACTGTTCCTCACATATGCATATGAGTTTAGAAAACTTTGAACACAAGGAATACTTATGGTATATTTTAGAAGTCAACACTTCCAAATCTTATTTATTTTCATTAAATGTAAAAAAATCCGGCCAGGGTTTGTGGCAAAAATAAATTTTGTGTTCCTTAAAGCTACACTGTGATTTTTACCCCAAACTAGCAGTGAAAAGGTATATGACATCCAGTGAATATTAGTTTCTGTTCCTCTCAATTCCGATTTTGTTTTAACTCCTACGGTGGCCAATGTAGTCCAAG
>JAOTRC010000011.1:10534273-10544285 GCA_027497675.1 Cyprinella lutrensis | reverse complement strand
ATCTAGTCTCCACTAACTAACAGAAACCAAAATACAAGGTGTGGCGCTCGCCCCTACCCTAGTGTACTAAACAAAAATTATATATAATATTTGTAAAATTTTAAACTCTGAAGCTTTTAATTTGGTGGAAAACTGCAGACTTTTATTCTTTGTTTTTAGTTGACATCAGGTTTATGCTTTAATTAAGAAAATGCAATGTGTTACATTTTTTAATTATAGTTAATTTTATAAAAAATATTATAAAAAAGAAAAAACTTAGTTTTAAACAAAAATACAAAATTCACCTTTCTTTAAGAAACTCCTCTTGGATTTGTCGAACTTTTTCTCTCTGTTC
This sequence comes from Cyprinella lutrensis, assembly GCA_027497675.1. Lineage (NCBI taxonomy): Eukaryota > Metazoa > Chordata > Actinopteri > Cypriniformes > Leuciscidae > Cyprinella > Cyprinella lutrensis. The sequence continues at coordinate 10,543,951 of JAOTRC010000011.1, read as the reverse complement.
TGGCACTTTCTCCCTGTGCTGAAGCCAGTCCTTCAAATGGTTATGTTCCTCTTGCAAACTAAATACATAAAGACATGATTGGATTACTGAATGGAATAAAAAAAAACAGTAACAACAAATAGATATCGCTAATAGATGTGAGCTAAGTCCATGTACCTGTTGAGGTTTTGGAGGATGTCATCTAGCTGTTTATGGCGTCCCTGGCAGTGAGCCCTGAGTGTGGCCAGTTCTCCTTCCTGTTCCTGGTGCCATGAGGAGAGCAAAGCTTGAGCCTCAGAAGGAACCTTTGCCCGTTCGCCTCTCTCAAATCTCTCCTTCAGCTGAGCCAGACGATGTTCTCCTTCTTTAGATGCCAGGAAACTCTGAAGAAAACACAAATTGTTCAGTATTGCTAATCTGACACTACTAAATTTCAATCCTTCCTGTTGTTTTATAATTATGCTATAATTATGACTAAGGCTGCAAACACCTGGTGATTCTTTGCATTGGATTGCTGTCCAATGTCCAATTAGTGTATTGCATAGTAAGGCTGAAAAGTATTTTGAAAAATGTAATAGCTACAATAGAAACCATAATTATAGGGTTGTGACCTCACTATTACTCACTGTCAATCTCTGCATGGACATTTCGACATCCTGCTTCCTCTCAGGGTTCTCAAAACACTCATTCACAGAGAGCTGCTCATCCTGCAACCATTCCTCAAATGACTGGAACTCTTCTGCAGAGAGCCAATGGGACAAATAAACAAAATAAAAATCACTTAAAATGTACATTATTTCTCAATTAGTTTCTCCAAGTAATAAAAGCACAATGCAAACCTTTAATAGTCTGAAGGAAGCTCTTCTCCCCCTGTTCCTTCTTTTGATGAATCAGATCTCGTGTTTCTGCAATGCTGTCTTTGAGATGCTTGGTGTGATTGGTCAGCTCCTCCAAAACCTGCGGTCCAGTAATGCTGGACATGAGACTGATTTCCTTCAGCAAAGATTCGGCTTGCTCCTCCTGGTCCAAAAGCTGCTCACACAAGTCCTACAATAGAAAATTAATTGAATTATACACCAAAAGAGAGTGTTTATTCATGTCCGTCTGTCTGTTAATCATACCTGTAAATGCACATCAAGCTGTGTGCGATCCTCTGAGCTAATCGTATCTACTGAGGAGCGTATATTCTTCACAGATGATTGATAAGTGTCAATCTTTTCAGCCAAATGAGCTTTAACTGTGAGGAGCTCCTGGAACACGTCAGTGCAGTCGGAGAAGAGTTCTTTCACCTGCTCCATTTTCTTCCTCAGGTTTGTTTCCATTACCTAAAGGAGACAGTGTGAGTATACTTTAAGTTAGGAATAATTACGAATTAGGTGAGCGCCATCATTTGATAAGCAGAAAAAGTAATCTGCACATTCACCTGTAACTCAAGTGGAGATTCTTTGCTCTGCAGCAGTTCCTGGATCTCTAGCAACTTCTTGTGGAAGTGTTCAAGGTTGTCCTCCTGACACTGAATCTCATTCTAATGAAAACATAAAGAACCTGTTAAGTCAAAACGATAGTCTTGTGCCTTTTAGTCCTTGTATGTGAACATTTTAAATGCCTATGAAGCATTTTGTGAAGAAACACCTTCATGCTGAGAACCTCCGCCTCACTGCTGAAGGGGTGAGACTCTGAGAAGATGATGAGTTTAGTTGAAGTCCAGCTGTCCACCTCTCCACCTAGAACCAGCTGTTTCTCCCACAACTCCAGACCCAAACGCAGGTTATCCATGTAACCGTCTGTCTTCTCTGACACCTGCCAGAGAATCACACAGATTAACCAAGAAACGACTGAAAGTGTGATGCATGTGAACAGATGTTTTTTCATATACTCACATCCAGCCATGAGTCCACCAAAGCATCTGCCTCTATCTCAAAAGGAGTTTCTGAGCAATCAGGAATTTTCTTCAGCTGAGACTGCAACTGTCTGCACACAGATCTGAACTCCTCCATCTTGGGTCCGAGGCCATTAAGATCCTCCTTTATGCCAACAACCTACAATTATAATGCATAGTGTAAATATAATAAAGGACTACACTTAATAGAAACTACAGAGCCCACCTAGTCCCAATTTGGCAAAAAAAAAAATGTAAAAAAAAATTATATCTATCTCGTGGCCTCAAGATAGTAACTTGTGATCTCAAGATACTATCTCGTGGCCTCAAGATAGTAACTCCGAGATAGGCCACGAGTTAGTATCTTGAGGCCATGAATTACTATCTTGAGGCCACGAGATAGTATCTTGAGACCACAAGTTAGTATCTTGAGACCACGAGTTTGTATCTTGAGGCCACAAATTACCATCTTGAAGCCACGAGTTAGTATCTTGAGGCCACGAGATAGTATCTTGAGGACACGAGTTACTATCTTAAGGCGACAAGATAGTATCTTGAGGCCATGTGTTAGTATCTTGAGGCCACGAGTTAGTACAGTATCTTGAGGCCACGAGTTACTATCTTAAGGCCACAAGATAGTATCTTGAGGCCATGTGTTAGTATCTTGAGGCCACGAGATAGTATCTTGAGGCCACGAGTGAGTATCTAGAGGCCACGAGTTACTATTTTGAGGACACAAGACAGTATCTTGAGTGAGGCCATGAGCTACTATCTTGAGGCCACAAGATAGTATGTTGAGGCTACGAGATAATATCTCAAGGCCACGAGTTACTATCTTGGGCCACAAGTTACTATCTTGAGGCCACGAGATAGTATCTTGATGCCACAAGATAGTATCTTGAGGCCACGGGTTAAAATCTTGAGGCCACAAGTTACTATCTTGAGGCCACGAGTTACTATCTTGAGGCCATGAGTTAGTATCTTGAGGCCACGAGATAGTATCTTGAGGCCACAAGATAGTTATAATTAATTTTTTTGCCAAAGTGAGACTAGGACGGCTCCGTAAGAAACAGTATGAGATTAAATAGAAAAAGTAACCATGGTGGCATTACGTTTAACGATCTAAAGCTACTCATTCTAGATAAGCATTACCTATAACCTGTAAGAATTTCGTTGATCCTACCCATGAACCCTGCAGTTATTGAATTTTCAGTGTAGACCAAGCAAAATAATAAATTACCAATTTGATTCATCATAATTACTCAGCATACAATGTACCACAGGATATAGCAAGCATCTAAATGTATTAGAGAAACATTCGTCAGAGCAATGATGAGAGCAGTTTCTTTCAGACTGCTGTAATAAAAGCGTAGATTACTGTATGTACATGTAAATGATAGAAACCTAAGACAACAAACAATTCTGAATTTTATGAGGAATGAAAAGACATTATTATGAGCGACACCTGCAGGTACAAATCATTTTTATGTGAAAGAAAACTGATGGTAAATTACAATAGGCATTTATAATATTAGCATGTATTGTGAATGTGAAGATTTGGGATTACTCGAGGTTGACATACTTTTGCTAGGAGGCGTTGCAGGTTGTCTTTGCCCATGTATGATGCCTGCTCATTGATCGTTTGCTCCGCCCTCTGGAGAGTGTTACTTAGGTAACTGCGACAGTTCTGAAACTTCTTCAGCAGCTCCATAAGAACCGCGCACTGCTCTTGTCTGTCAAATACACAAACATACACATATATTGGATTTTCATGTTTTATGGGGACATTACATAGACATAATGACTTTTATGATTGTTCATGGGGAACAAAAAACATGATTAAACCTCTTGGTTTATATGGAATTATTTTATAATCTCTTTATGCACGATCTGAAGTGTTAATGAAAAATATCTTCTAAAAATGTATCTTCATTTGTTTGAAAGTACATGAAGGTGAGGTGAGTGAATAACTAACCCTATATAATGGCAGAAAAATGGGCAAATTTCATTAATTTAGTTTTCTTGTCCAGAACCCACCTGTCAGATACAGCCTTCTCAGTCTCTTCCCAAAGGAAGTCCAGCTCTTCGTCTGCTAGATCAGGGTCCTCTTTCTGCTTCTTGATGCTTTGGTATTCAGGGCGAAGAGAGTTCAAATGTGATTCCAGATCGGACAGCGCTCGAATCCTAAACACAGATGCACACAGTGTAATTGGACAGTCTGTTAAAAATAAGGGGATATGGATCAATTAAATTGCTTAAATAATTATATTATAATCACATGCTGATTAATTAATGAAATTAAGCTCAATTAACACCAAATCAATATTTGTTAAGCCCAAATAAAGACAATTTCAAGACACGCTTGCCACACAAAAGCATGAAACAATGTCAATACCGGTGCTGCACAGCTGGCATGGTTGGATCCTTTAGACCTTGTTTTTCTGCTGCCCCCTGCACCTTTCTCAGCTCAGCCTTCATAGTCTTCCTCCTCAGGCCGAGTCCCTGGTTCTGCTGTTCCTTCTGGAGTTCATTCTGACGAATCATCAGACGATCATCTGCCTCTTCCACCCTGTGAACCAGGACGCCAACCATATCCAGACAGGAAACAGGGCTCCCGTCCTGGGTCACCTCGAGCTGTGCTCCGCCCAAAAGCTGGTCCAGCTGTGGAGCCTTATCCTTAAGGCTGCTGACTCCCTTCCTGATTAGTGCCAGCTTAGACCTGCTGTCCTGCAGTACCACTTGATCATTGCTAGGGGCACTCTGCACAGAAGAGACATCGAGCTCCACGGTCTGCAGGGACATGAGGAAGCGGTCGAGCGCACGGGCAGCAGCGTCGCTCTTGCGCACTTGTTGCCTGAGACGGTCCAGGCTGGATCTGTGGCTCAGAACCACTTGAGTCAGAGGTGATCGGTCTCGCAGGTCCAGATGACTGGGTTCAGAGTCGAATCGAGTCAGACGATCCATCTCTATCTGGATGCTTTCATCTAGGTCCTGAAAATGAGGACGAGGTAGATATTTAGATAAAAAGTTGGGATGGAGAAAAAGATCTTAACATGCAGTGACATTACTACGGGATCTATTACGTCCAACTTCCTTTTCTCTCAGATTTTAATATACGTAAATAGTAATTGCAAAAAACAATTACTATTTAAATATATTAAATGATAGATAATTCGCATGGGGGAAGACTTGTTTTACCAACGTTTATGTTACATCAGACTGCAGCAGCCTATCAAGAGAGGCCCTTTGGTGACGGTTTAATGGGCGTCACACTCCTGCAGAACAGGCGTGGCCTAGCCCTATAAATATAGCTTGATGGGGTGATATAACTGCTTTTTCATCTCTTCAGCGAAGCTCACGCATCGCTGGATCCAGAGTGAGAAGCCGCGGTGTTAAGATACCCTTCTGCGGGAGGAGGCTCTGCATCTGAACCCTCTGGCCTTCATCTCGCCGCCTTCAGTCACCGTTCCTGCTACGCTATCCGACGTCTATATCCTTTATGTTCTGCATAAGTGTGTGTTCGCTGCTGTGACTCATACTTTTTTCTCTAAAAGAGCTTGCGTCTTTTTAAAGATGCCATCCTCCTGTGGCTCGTGTCGAGCTCCACTCAGCGACGGGGACCTCCGTTGCCGTCTGCAGTTTTGCTCCTGCTTCAGGTGTTGGAAAGAATCAGGGAAACCAGATGCTAAGTGCTTCTTGTGGCTCCGCTCTGGACAGACCAAGCCTGGTTCCCAGTCCTGATGCAGCTGACGAGCACTGCCCCATGGCCAATACCGATGAGGAAAGACCCCCTCTCTCAGGCAGAGGGCTCGATTTGGCATCTTCAACTGGAGCTGTGGTCCCTGCACGCATGGGCCATCAACGGGTACCCGCAAACCTCCCCAAGGGAGTGTTAAACACGATCACACAGGCTAGAGCGTCATCTACTAGATGACTCTATGCCTCAAAGTGGTAAGTGTTTGCTGGCTGGTACAAAGCCTGAAGCTTTTCACCCCTAGACGGCGGGGTGACAGAAGTGCTCTCCTTCCTGCAAGAGCTGCTGGATAACCCCATCCACGCTCAAGTCTATGTGGCGGCCATAGCTGTGTTTATGAAACCCACGACTGGCTTGTCACTCGGGAAAAACGATCTGGTCATCTGCTTCCTAAAAGGAGCTAAGAGGCTGAATCCTCTCAGATCCCCATCAATCCCCAAAAATGTGGGACCTTTCCACGCTTCTGGAAGCCATGAAATGTGCCCCGTTTGAGCCAATCCAGGTGTCGGATATGAAACACCTGTCGTTCAAAACAACGTTTCTTATGGCTCTCGCCTTAGTAAAGCGCATAGGGGATTTACAAGCAATCTCGGTGAGTGTGACGTGTTTAAAACTTGGGCTAAATGACTCGAAAGTCTTACTTAAACCAAGACACGGTTATGAGCCTAAATCCCTCAACACACCGTTCAGGTTATTTCCCTGTCCGCCCAGCCGGTTTATAACGGGGAGATGGACGCGAGCCTCCTTTGCCCAGTCAGGGCACTAAGAGCCTACAGTATGTGTCTCATTTGTCCGTTTTCAGATAGACTGAGCAGCTTTTCGTTTCCTTCAGTGGTCTTGCTAAGGGCCAAGCCTCATCGAAACAGAGCCTATCCAGATGGATAGCTGAAGTTCCCCCATTGGACCGTCACCAAAGGGCCTCTTTCGATAGGCTGCTGCAGTTGCCGCAGGACAGCCAATAGGCATGCGAGCTGTCTTGCCTATGTCTGCATGCTGTCACAACACATTTTACATTAATTCAAAATTAAGGATAATTTTTGGCTTCAATATCTTGTGGAAAAGAGGTTTTCCCCTAGCGTATGATATTACGCAGTACGAGAGAACCTCTTCTAGAGAGAACCAAGGTTACGTTAGTAACCGAGTACGTTTGCGTTAACGCCGTCAATAACGTGTTTAACTGACAGCCCTAGAATAAATGCTATAAATAAATTGGAGTGACAGATAATAAAACTAACTACATTAACCAAATAAAATGTTATTTGTATTTACAAATAGAACCATAAATAAGAATCATAAATTAATAAATATAAAAGTCTCTCACCTTCACATCTTTCAGAATGACAGGGTTAGCTAGTGTATATCCTTTAATGTCTTTGGGCTCTTTAATGAACTTCTCCAGCCTTTCAGAAAACTCTGAGATTTTCAACGTAATGGAGTCCATGAGCTCGAGTGCTGCTCCAAGTGAATCCACCCTGACAGAGAGCATAGACTTATTTTAACAAACAACACAGTGTGCATACAGACAGTCTGGCTACAGGACATTTTCTCTGGAACTCTTTGATTTGAGTGGATCATATGATCATTCGGGTGACACTGGGTGAAAGAACAAAATAGAAGCTGTAATATGCTGTAGTGGTGTTATGTGAATATTTATTTCAGCTCACTAGTTTAAAACACACATTAAAGCTTATGCTGCTTTGAAAGATGAAAGTAATGCAATGTCTGAAACACATAAACTTTCACATGACAGGGTTGTTTTCTTGATGCACACAGACACATACCTGCCCTGTAACTGTGACCTCTGCTCTCTCCACCTGACAGTGAGCTCCATTCGGTCTTGCTCAACAGATCGTTCGTTGAATTGAACACATTTCGTACACAGTGTTTCATACTCCTTCCACAAAGTCTCTGTCTCATCCCACAGAGACTAAAACAAAAAAGACGGGGTAAATTTAGTCATTTTTATCCAGTTATAAAAAAAAAGTTGCTACGGCCTGATTTTTATAGCAAATGTCCTAAAACGCACAATATCAAATCACTTTAAAACTAAAAAAAACACAGCGCATTACCTTTAATTCTCTTAGTCTTTTCTGCAGGTCTGTGGGAGTGACTGATTCTGAGGGACGATCTCCCAGCATGCATTGCTCATTTCTGTTTAGCTGAGCTTGTAATGCAAATCTGGAGCTGCGGTACCTGAGCAATCCAAGAAAAAGCAGATGTAAACCATAAGAATCTGACACAATACCACACACGATCATATACAGAAACATAAACAATATTCTCTTTATCATTACCTGTCCTCTTCTGTACTCGTTTGTTTCACTATCTCCCTCTTCTCCACAGTTCTCGGACGCTGGGGGCTAACCGGTGAAACAGCCTAAACCAATATCCCCCAGACACAAAATGCACCAAATATATATTTATCAGGGACTAACTTTATTATATAAAAAGAAAACCTATGTCCTAACAATATTAATATAAATGTACCTCTGAAGTAACTTCTTTGGGCTTCTCAGCTGGTGGTGAGACTGTAGGTGCTTTCTGAGGGGATGGCTCAGGGGTTTGCTCTGTTTGTGAACTATTAGGCATTAAAAAAAATGTTTTAATGGCAAAATGTTTTTATCATACAAAAATAACATATGGGAGAGGCTCTTTCTCCTCCTTTTACCCAGTGTCCGGAGGAGGTGTATCTCTGTCTCCACTAAACTGACGCTGGATGGCAGCAAGCCGTCTCTCACATTCTCTGAGTTGGGCTTGTGCGAGCCTGTGTGCGTCCTCAGGGCTCAGAGTATCACACAACTCCTTCAGAGCTTCAAGCTGCTGCCCTGCCTCTGCCAGACTGCCCTCTGCTGAAAAACAGGCCTGCAGAAAGCGGGAAACAAAACTGTATCACTAAACTTGTATCACAGAATGATTATTTAGTCATTTAACATTTTTATTTAAAGTGCCCCTATGATGCTTTTTTGAATATTACCTTTCATTCAGTGTGTTCTATAGCTGTATGTGAATGTAAGCGATCTGCAAATTTGTGAAACCGAAAGAGCACAATAAATAAAACAATTGTCTCTCAGAAAAAAAGAATCGACTCTAAACTCTAAATTTTAGGAAGCTTACAGAGCTGAAGTTAAATTATGGTAATAATCATTTAATTTCTGACACACGCTTTAAGTAGACCAATCACAACTGGGTCATCAGGCTAATCATAGCAGAGTAGCTCACAGAAAGGAGGTATTTAGAGAGACTGAATCATCGGATGAGTCGTTTGAGAATAATTTAAAAAAAAATGTAGGGATATAGTGTAATATATTATGAGAAAATTTTAGTTTTTTGACCTTTAATGTATGTAAACCGGTTGTAGGAGACCTTTAAAACAAAATTACTATAGGATTAAGAACCTTTATAGCATAATAGGGACACTTTAATGCTGCTACTTTATTGTAAGCTCTTTTTTTGTTTTAATTGCCTTGAAGCATGTAAACATTGGTCATACAAATGATGTCATGCCAAATGAGTGAGTAGCAATGTGGTTAAGAGGAAAGACAAGAACCAGAAATGTAGGGATTAATGGAACCCAAATTAAAAGTTTAATTAAAAAAATGAAAGGAGGAAATCAAATGTAAAGAAAGAGGGAAATTTCCCATTTGATCATTTCATGCTCTGTGGTAAGGGTGGTAAGTAAGTTTACCTCTCCCTTTGATTCCGATATTGATTCAGGCCTAAGCCTGAGTTTTTCCCTCTTAAAGTGCATCTCACATATCTCAACCATTTGGTTAAAATGCAGGCGGGTTAGCTCAAATCTGAGTTGCCTCAAAAATTCTGATATTTGCACTCGAACAGCCTAAAATTATTAATTAAATAAAAGAACACAACACAAAAAAGGACACACAATCTCTTAATGTTTGAGTTAGTGTTAACTTCACATACAGTTCAATACACTGTCAAGCATTTCAGTAAAAGCTACACTGTGTAACTCTTTTAGTTTATTCTTAGCTAAAAACACTTTGTTCTTTCAAAAATATATGTGCTCATTAATGTATATTTACTTCGTTCAAGTAATAAAGTATTC
>JAOTRC010000011.1:10004036-10014427 GCA_027497675.1 Cyprinella lutrensis | reverse complement strand
GAAATTACTGAACTTAAATATACAAGCTTGATAAAAATGGTCATTTTGGAAGAAAATTTCAAATGGCATTTAGAGGCTTTTGCATCTGAACTCTTCATATATATATATATAGTTTCAGTTTTCTGCTTTATATTGACTTGGACCACTCTGGCCTAGTTGTGATAACATGGTACCCAGTGGTCTCTGGGGAATGCCTACAGTGCTTCTCACAGAAGTATAATGAATTTATTCAGCAGACATAAAAACAAACCACATTAGCTAGTTTGACAACATTTAAATACTCAAATAACTCACTTTAAATACTCACTTTACTCACTTTACTCACTTTACTCACAATACTCACTTTAAATACTCAACTCTCCTTGGTGCTCACCAAGAGACCAATATTTAAACAACATTTGGATGCCATATTTATTGACAAGCAAGACAGGAAAAAGAAAACTAAATGGTAGGAGGAAAACTATTAAATATCACACAATTAAAGAATGCTTTCAGGTGGCACAAAAACATATGAGAATAATTAGGGGTGATTAGGAAACTGAAGGGGTGCAGTTGGATAAAGTCATTTTAAAAACGCCTATTCAAATAAATGGTCCAGAGGGGCTCTGGTTTTGAAATAATTGCACATTGCTAAATGTGGAGGGCTTGCAATTATGACAGATAAATAATAAATAAGTGTCTTCAAAGAAACTAGGCTGTTCTCTGTAGGTGGGTGGACACCCATTAAACCTCCCCCATCCATTATGATTGAAAGGTCAGCATGGATTCATAATGGACTCTGCATTAAAGGAATGTTAGTCGACAGCATTTTTTTGCGGCATAATTTGGATTACAACAAAATATAATTTCAACTTAAAGGGATACTCCACTTTTTTGGATATTGGCTTATTTTACCACACCCCCAGAGTTAAACAGTTGGGGTTTACTGTTTTCAAATCCATTCAGCCAACTTCCATAGTATATATTTTTTTCCTACTATGGAAGTCAATTCTAGTCTTCCATAAGTCTTCTAAATATCAGAAAATCGTCTGAATGCATTCGAAAACGGTAAAACTCAACTGTTTAACTCTGGGGGAGTTGTAAAATGAGCCTATTTCCAAAAACAGTAGAGTATCCCTTTAAGTTGAAGGTTAAAATGGCAGGTTAAACTGCAAGGTTGTGCACCATTCTGAATTTCATTGAAAATGCCAATACATTTCTGAATTTCATTTAAGGTTGCAAACAGGATGCAATTTGAATGTAAGGAAGTATTGAAATTAATTCACATTCATATAAATGCAACTAGAAAAAAAGTGAAGACCATTTTAAATGTTGATTTGACAAAACCTTGTTAGAATGATTTAAAAAAGACTGTAATTGCAAGTTTTGCTTTATGCAATAAATGCTGCCAGTGGAGCCTGTATACTTTGTATTGAGCCTGCATGGCTGCATATTTCTTTTAAGTTATTAAAATTATATTTGCTAAACAGAGTAAATTAGAGTTCCTCACCTGTGAAAGGAGCAAGGCAAAGACATTCGTAAGGTGGGCGATCTGTGTAGGCAGTTCTCTTGTTCACGCAGGTGCCTCCGTTTAAACAGGGCTGTTCATAGCATCCATCAATGTTCTCACAATAATGTCCAGAAAATGGTTTGTGGCACTGACAGCTAAATGAATCGTCCTTAAATGTAGCTTTGCATTGACCATTACCCGAACACAGGCGAAGAAGAGGTGAGCTCTGGCAGTGCTGAGGCCTTACCAGAAGTGCAATGCGTAGGCCAAGCCTACACAGGTGACTACTGCCTCTATGAACGACCATGAAGTAATTCATTCCGTATGCCAACCACTTCGATTCCACTTGCAAAGTACCATTAATACTGTTGGAGAACACCAACTGCTCCTTTCTTGGCTCTAAAATTAAGCAGTTTTCAAACTCCTCTTTGGACACATTGATTAAGTGGATACCATATTGTTCCAGCGTTCTGTCAGTGGAAACAAACATCACATCTCCAAGTTGAAGCTCCAGTGGGCAAAGCTGAGGAAAGTGATATGGCCCAGTTGTCCACAAGTATCCATTTGTTTCTGTTTGTATGTTCCAGCACTGGGTCAAGCTGCTGCAGGTGTTCTCCATGAGGATCCACCTCACGCTGATGTTCTTTGGCTGAGTGTGCCATTCACGAGACATGGCTCTGCGGCAGGTTACCTGGCCATAGATGCCATCTATTACACAGCTGAGCAGGAAGGCAATGATAACTAGTTTAGTCATGTTTGTCTTTCTTCAACCTTGACTGTTGCTTTATTTAGCCACTTGATGCTTTTCTTCAGTCTGAAGCTGTTCTGGATCTTTGAACTGCAAGTTTTGATGTCTGTAAGCAAATACAATGCAGTAATATAGCATGTTTCAAAAACAGCATGTTTACAGCCTTTAAAATGAATTAGTCATAATAGTAATAATAGTCATAATAATAAATATATGACATATTATGCCCTTGTTCACCTCTACTTGAACAGTATGTTTTTGATTTACTTGAAAAGAACCAACAATTCACAAATTGGACTACACTGTTCGCATTGTTTGTTTTTTTTTATAATGTTTTTGCATGAAGAGCTGTGAATACTCACTCTGGTTGTTAAGTCTGATGTCACTGTTTACCCAAAGATTCCAAAAGAAAACAACAAATGGTGCAAATATACACTCATGGTGTGCTGTAGCACTAATGAAAAAAAAAATATCTTTATATTTATACCAAAATCTCAGCTGACCAGACAATAATTCATTTTTTCTAAAACACAAAATTCACATTCAACACCGACTGTAAAATCAAGTTCGCAACTCAGGTGAAATATGATTACGTCATATTCAGCAAACATAGCTAACTTGTACAAGACACTATTAGGATTAAAAATGAACAAAAGGAACCAAACTGTGCAGTTAAGTGTGGTCAGGACATCAGGATGAGAACCGGATTGAAAAACAATTTTACTATGAACTGTTATTGTATGGACAAGAGCTTTGAAGCAATTCTTAAAAAGCTATTCTATTTTTGTCTACCACAGAAAAAAAATAGCAGCATAAGAGATTGGAATGGCATGATGTAAATAAATGACAGAATAATGACAGCAAATAATGACAGAATTTTTATTTTTGGGTGAGTTATTCATTTAACTTGTAGGCATAGCTCCTGTGGAGGAAAAAAAAATCCCAACAACATCTGCAATAGTTGTGAAACTGATAAATAAGGAACTCATGCATAGAATACAAAATGAGAAAACCTCAAGTGAGTATGACATAAATTGAGTGGTTCACGATTTAAATGTAGTTTCCGGGCTCCTTCACAAACCTGCAGAACCATGGATTTCTCCTACAGCTTGGCATCGTTCTGCCCCCAGGGAATCAACTTCAGTAAAATGGCCAGCTCTCTGCTCTACCTGCCTGCATGAGGCTAGTCAAACTAATGAGCAGTCACATTTGACTCTCCTTTCCTGTGTGCTCTCAATCTTGGACTGCTTGCCTAGAAGAATCATTGCCCTCAAATCTCTCACCACGAGTGGCAAGGAGGGCAGTTACAGGCTGCTCCACTTGTCATAGTCACCTGAGGTTTTTGTCAGGTGTGTTACAACCACTTTTGCTAGTTGAGGAGACAGAAATTGAATTGCATTTGCCTTGACTTTGATTTTTTTTTTTTTTTACAGAAAATGTAATGTATTTGACTGACAGCAATTGATTGGTAATTCTATCATAATTTACTCAGACCCAAATATATCTTATCAAGAACATTTGTAACCAGTTTTGGTGTCCATTGACTGCTGCCATTGTATCATTTCTCAAATATCTTGTTTTATGTTCCCCAGGAAAAAAATCGAACAAGTTTGCAACAACATGAGGGAGAGTAAATGATGGCAGAATCTGTATTGTTGAGTAATCTATCTCTTTAACGTAACAATGAGCACTTGTGCTATAAATCAGATAGCCACCATGAAAGGCCTTGATGTCTGTACAGTAGCTTAGTCATAGACATGGCTTTAATGGCCTCTTACCACAGGCAGACAACTTCCATTTTGATTTGATTTTACAGGATCCACAGTCTATACCTTTAGTAGAATATAAATTGGTCTGAATTACAGTACATCAATAGCGATGACCTTTCAAAATAAACATAAGACCATTTATCTAACTAAATGTATTCACGTGTGTATTACTGTAGGTATATACTGTATACATATATAATCATCATGGAACACTTATTTCTTTGGTGATGCTGCCTTATACATGCCTAAATCTGACTACACATTAACAATGGACAGTGTTTACACAAATCCAGGTGTTGTAAATAGCAAGTAAAATTATGGTTCATTGAACAATCGTTCACTCAGTTCAATAAGCAAATCATGGTAAATGAGATGGTGAACGAAGCAAACTCCAGAATCCAGTAAAAACAGGAAACACGAGGAACAGAGGGAACCGACACGGAAAACGTCTACAACGATTCGACAAACACAAGATGAAAGACAAGGCATTAAATAGGCTGACTGATGAAGTACAGCTGGTGCTGATAAGACTGATAATCAGTGTGCTGCCCACATGAAACAATTAAGACGAAGGAACAAACACAAGAACAGAATGAGACAGCGGATTTACCAACCGTGACAGTACCCTCCTTCCTAAGGAACGCCTCATGGAGTTCCCCAACTAACCTACCTGTCGATTGTAATCATCTATAAGGGAGTGATCCAGGATGTGCCTAGCAGGTACTCAACTACTATCCTCCAGACCATAACCCTCCCAGTCCACCAAGTACTGGAATCGTGTCCCCTCCATCTCGAGTCCAGAATACGATTTACCGAATATGTAGGTTCCTTATCTATGACTCGGGGTGGTGGGGGAGCCGGGGCCGGCAGATTAATGTGTGAATAAAACACGGGTTTGATCTTTGACACATGAAAGGCGAATTCTCCTGTACGATGGAGGAAGTTTAAGACGTACTAATGAACTAAGACTAAAAATCTTGGTGACAAGGAGCAGGTCAATAAATTTGGGTGCTAAGTTGTTAGAAATGGAACGGAGTGTAATGTTCTTGGTAGAAAGTCACACTTTTTGACCCACGATGTATACCGAATGCCTTGAACGGTGGCGATTGGCCTTAGCCTTAGAGTGTGCCCCAACTTGGAGCAGAGTCTTATCTGGGCGGAGGCATTACCCCATGTAAGTGTGGAGATAACTTCGGGGATAACCGAGCGTTCGGACGGATCAAAAATGTGAGATAATGAATCAGGTTTGATACTCTTGGACCCCGGACAGTACGAAAGATAAAAGACAAATTTGTCCGAAAAAAGTGACCACTGAGCCTGCCTGGAGTTAAGTCTCTTAGCAGATCTAATATATTCACGGTTCTTGTGATCGGTCCAAACTATAAAAGGTATATCCTTCAAACCAATGATGCCACTCCTATAACGCTAACCTTAAAGTAAACAACTCTCTGTTACCAAGGATGCATCTTGTCGTTTGAGGAAGCACGTTGGGAAAAAATTGCACCTACCCCCACCTCTTACGCGTAGACCTCCACCACAAACTGACGTGTGGGATCAGGTGAGAGTAAGATTGGAGCCGATCATTCTGGGGGAGGTCAAGGCAGTCAGAGGTTCGGCTAGTTGTCTGAAGTTGTGAATGAAATGTAGATAGAAATTGGCGAACCCCAGAAACCGATGTAGGGCCTTACGGGAATCTGGACTTGGCCATACGCATACGCATTCCCTCAGAAGAGACGATGTAACCTATGAATGAAAGAGACTATGCATAAAAATCACATTTCTCCGCCTTGACAAAAAGCCCATTCTCTAGCAAACTCTGAAGCACTCGACATGTTGAAAGTGTTCCTGGAGAGAAAAAGAAAAAATCAATGTCATCCAGGTAGATATATATGAACTGATCTACCATGTCTCTCAACACGTCATTGAAGAGTGCCTGGAAAACCGGAATTGGACAGTTCGAACGGCATAACCAGGTATTCAAAATTACCCATGAGGTGTTACCCATTCATCCCCCTTCCTGATGCGAATCAAATGATAGGCGTTACGTAAATCCAATTTTGTGAGAATGGATGCTCCCTGCAACCTCTCGAAAGCTGAAGACATCAACGGCAAAGGATAAGTATTGTTCACTGTGATGTTGTTCAGCTCTCGGTTATCAATACAAGGTCACAGAGAACCATCCTTCTTACCAACAAAAAAGAACCCCGCCCCCACAAAAGAAGAGGATGGTCGGATAAATCCTGTTGCTAGAGAATCAGAAATATATTTCTCCATGGCTTCCCTCTCAGGAATCGAAAGAGAGTAAAGCTTGCCTTTAGACGAAGACTAACCTGGCAGTAAATTTATGGCAAATCATAGGGACGGTGCGGAGGGAGAGAAGCAGCCCGGGACTTACTAAACACTTCCTTCAGGTCCAGGTACTCCTTGGGCATGTTTGACAAATCCGCTGCCTTCTCCTGAAACACAGAAACAAACACAGACGGACAAGCAGACACAAGACAGGACTTGTGACAGTGCTTGCTTCACATGGTGATAGAGTTATCCCCCAATCCACTCTGGGATTGTTTTTAACCAGCCATGGGTGGCCCAAAACAATAGGAGCTACAGGGGAGTCCATGAGGAGGAAAGGAATGGTCTCTGTGTGGTTGCCAGAGGTGATGAGTGGGTTATGGGACCAGTTGTAAGCAAAATGTTGGGTAGCTACTGGCGTGATCAGGAGTTGCAACTTGTGAGCAAGGTGTAGGTTCATAAAATTACCCTCAGCTCTGGAATCCAGTAATTCCTGACAGATGTAAGTGTGGTTGGCCCATCTCAGTCTTTCCGTAAGGAGATTAGATAGTGAGTACTTCACGACAGAGATCCCACCCAATAGTAGCCTCATCCTTATTATCGGGCTCACTCTTTTACCGGGCACGAGTGTAGAAAATGTCCGGTGCCGCCACAGTACAGGCAAAGTCCTTGGGACCTCCGCCTTTCTCCCTCCTCCCGGGAAAGCCAAGCTCTCCCCACCTGCATGGGCTTGTGATCAACGACAGGGCTGACCGTGTTCTCATCACCGTTGTCTCAATCCCCAACACCTCAGAGGTTACAGGTGGGCCGAGAGTAATGCTCCAAGCGGCTGATGTGGGCATCCACCCGTAGTCCCAGGTCAATGAGTCTGTTAAGTCTCTGAGGTAGGTCCAGAATATAAATTTCCCTTTGAACCCGATCGGCCAGCCCATGCAGGAACATATCCATACTGCGCCTCCTCGTTCCACTTGCACTCCTCTGCCAACATGCGAAACTCAATCAAGTAGTCTGCAATGGAACGATCTCCCTGTTAGAGATCCGCTAGTCTTCTGGCAGCCTCCTTGCCAGCTACCGCCTGATCGAAGACACTTCTCATCGCAACGGCTAGTGCGTGGAACAAGGCGTAGCATGGATCTAGGTTCTACCACACCGATCCAAGACAGGGAAAACAGGAAACACAGGGAATGGACACGGACCCGAGAAACTTCGACAAAGATCTGACAAACACAATACGAAAGACAAGGCATTAAATAGGCTGACTGATGAAGCTGGTGCTGGTAACAAGATTGACAATCAGCGTGCCGACCACATGAAACAATTAGGACGAAGGAACACACACAATAAACACAAGATCAGAATGAGACAGCAGATTTACCATCCGTGGCAGGTGTCTTCAAACTGGTGTGATATGTTGTAACCTTGTGATAAAGCCACCGCCTAATTGACCTGACAGGATATTCTAAATAAATGTTGAGTCAAAAAGTATGTTTACTACTTTTTCAACATAAATGGGCATATTGATATAAAGTTTGGAGACTTGGAAAGTTTTGATGATGAAATGTAATATGACTTTGAAATATTTCTTTCAACAAGAATGTCTTTAGTTCAATTCTGCTCTGTGGTGAAAAAAATAAATAAATAACAAGTACACACTACACACCTATATTTAGTACCTGGCTTTTGCCCCTTTGGCATGAATAACTTCCAGACTCATAAACCTCAATAATGTTCCTTATGATTGGCTCAGGCAGCTGTTTTGATCTTGGAATTGCAGTGCCATTCTGTATACCTCAGTACTGCTTCAAACCAAACCAGTTTAATGAGGTTCTACTTACTGTATTTGCACTTTATTATTTTATAAATTTGTGCATCTAATTGTATACTGATAATAAATATATAATAAAAAAAACAATTATTCTAATACACATAGATGCCTAAAATAACAGAAAGCCCCATACCTTGTGTGGAAAGCATTGGTAGTATACAGGTCATTACAAAATGTACATTTGCTAAATTAAGTGATATTGCATTTTATCTTGTGAAATGCCATTCCAATATCTGTATGTCCAGATATGTTGAACTTAACATTTTATTATTAACATTTTTTTCTTTAGGATATGTTTTTGTTTTGGTTTTTGAAACATTGTAAAATGTCAAATTGCTTGTTGTTCTTTTTTAATGGCGATTAGTATCACGACTGTGAACCATGGGTTGCTAATTGTTATTGCTTGTGACAGGACGGTGCTATTAGGAGGAGTCAGTATTCTCATTCAAGAGAGTCTGATTGGGGGAAAGAAATCAAACATTCCCTTTAGTGCAAGATGAGTCATCCATATTTTTGGTCCAATTTGCACTACTTTTGCATATAAAAGGTTTCAACTCTAACAAACATAGAATAAAAGTGGCAAAACCAATTGATTTTTTAATCTACTTGTTTTGTTACTTACACACAAAATATCTCACATCTGACCATGTGTGATGTTAGCAAAGTTGAGCTTCCCTAGGGTAAAAACAGCAAGTGACAGTACTAAATAAAATATTCCATTTCTGTCTCACACTCTGTCTGCAACCTGATCCCCCCATGTCATCCACAAAAAGGAGTTAAATTAGACGAGTCTCCCCACTCCCTCAGGTCCTGCTCAAGCTTGTAAGCCAGATAAAAGAACAGTGATATGTAGATCTATCTGCAGCTTCAAAATTCCCATGTCTTCATGTGTGAATGATGGCAAGAATAACCAATAGAAAATGACTAATTTTCTTTGGATATGATGTGAGACATTCTCATCGGTTAAAGTAAAACCAGGTACCTTTTCAACCTTCATAATATATTTCCAAGTCTCTTGTGATGGTACATCGACTTACAATAGGTTTAATGACACGTCTGCCATAGCCAGACAGGTACTTTTAAACTTCGGGTTTCGGGTAGTAACCGGCGAACAAAGAGAAAACTGCAAAATCCGACTGCTCGACGGCATATACGTCACTTTCACCACCACCACCACCACCCCACTTCCTTAAAAATGGACGTGCGAGCCAAATGTTATAGTCATGGCCGAAGCAGTACTGAAAAACAAGAAAGCAAAGTTTTTATCGGAGCAAAGCAAAAAGAGAAAGTGATCGCGTTAAAGGCAGAACGGGGGTCAACACTGGGTCAGCGTTTTCTCGCTGGCGTGAGCTGAAGGAGGAGGAGGAGGAGGGGTACCCGCATGGACGGGTGCGCGACCAATATGGACTTGGCTGTCATGCTTTGATTAGTAATGTATTGCTTGCATACTATCTCTTTGTTTTTTTGGCTGCCTGACTATGTTACAGAAGCTATCTCCTCCGTTTATCTTCATGAATCAAGTATGGTAGTAGAGTAGCGAATTATCAATCTGGTAGCTAGTAAATGATATTCTAGTAAAAAGAAAATCAAATGAAAGCCTATGTCTAAACGGCGTGTCCAAGTTTGGTAGGGGCTACATTCTTGCAAGTAAATATACAAGATGTACAAAATCGCGAGACACCCCTTCCAACTCCCAGTGTTATCCTCCTTACCCAGTGGCGGTCTTAACATAGAGGCATAGGTAGGCGGCTGCTTGGGGCCCCCTACCAAGCGGTCGTTAGGGGGGCCCCCAACCAACCTCAAAAAAAAAAAAATAATAATAATATAAAAAGAGCCCCTTATCATCATAAACACTTCAAAGACATGGTACGTTTTTATTAATATTCTTAAGAAATGCATTGAAACATTTAGGTAGTGGTTAAAATGTCCAGTTCATGGTTATCTGTCCCAACACATACACCCCCCTATTTTCACAATGAAATGGACTAGTCCTTACCGGTGCGCGACGCGAACGATAAACACACTGAAACACTGAGTGACAGGAGGACTGTGAGGTAAAGTTACACAAACAGAGAGAGACGAAATGCTTAAATGAAAAGAAGCTACCAATTTAAAAGAAACAAAGAAAAGATGCCGATAAGTATTTGGCAACGCTGCCAAAGTTGACGAACTTTTTTGTGGCTAACGTTACTACCCCAGACAGCAAACTGACATTGAATCAACGTGGAAACGACGTCTCTCATGACATTGAAACAACGTTGATTTTGCTCA
>JAOTRC010000011.1:9951574-9962521 GCA_027497675.1 Cyprinella lutrensis | reverse complement strand
TTCATTCATACTTTTTTGCTCGCCTACTCTTTTTCCCATACTAAATAGTATGGAAGTATGCGGTTTGGAATTCAGCCATGGACCTCATGTCCTGCCTTTCTTCTTCTTCTTCATGAAAGTAAGTGGCCTGCTAATCTCAAATAACTTGAGAAGCTTGAAGTGAATGACACTGAGGTCAAGGAAAGCATTGAGGTTAACTCTGTACAGCTCAAAGAAGAGGATGATGTGCTTTCATGTTTCATCCATCACTTTTCTTCTTGGTTCCATTTAAAAAAACCATTGGCTTGGATTTTGAGATTCAAGAATCTGCTCTTGTCTTTTAGTGAGAAGAGGAAACAACTGAGACTTTTCTTGTTCTGATTCAAATGAACAACTAATCTCTGTGGAAAGAGAAATGTAGATTTTCAAAGGTCAACTTGAACAATCTCACCTCTCAACAGAAGAACTTGAGACTGCTGAATTTGAGATTATTAGACACCCACAAGAAAAGATGTTTCCTGATGAGCTTGCTAGCCTAAAATAGGTGAAAGTGTAAAGAAAAGTAGCTACGTTCATGGACTTTGTCCTGTTCTTGATGATGTTTTGAGGGTTGGTGGACGACTGAATACGGCATCAATGCCTGAAGAATCCCAACATTCAGTTACTTTTGGCCTAGAATTCTCACATCTCAGATATCCTCCTGAGACACATACACCAGGAGGTAGGACATGCTGGTCGTAATCATATGTTGACTAAATTACAACAAAAGTATTGGATTACTGGTGTAAGTACACCAATAAGAAGAGTATTGTCCAAATGTATCTTCTGTCGAAGACTTCCAGGATGCTAAATGATGGCAGATTTGTCATCAGAATGAGTTACTCCAAATGAACCTCCATTTACCCATGTTGGGGTAGATTATTTTGGACCTTTTTAATTAAAGAGCAGAAGAAGCCTTGTGCAAATGGAGCAATCTTCACCTGTTTAGCCATATACAAGCCATACATATTGAAGTGACACCTTCATTGGACACAGATTCTTTCATAAATGCACTGCAACTTTTCACTGAAAGACATGGACAAAATCCAGGAACTTCGATCTGATAATGGAAAGAACTTTTGGAGCAGAATGTGAGATAAGAGTCTCAAGAAAGGAATGGATTCAGTGTAAAATCAATGATGTCTTCCTTAAGATAGGAATTAAATGGACATATAACCCCCCAACTGGATCACATCATGGAGGGGTATGGGAGAGGTTAATTAGATCTGTGCGTAAAGTTCTGAATTCAACCTTAAATGTGCAGAATCTAGATGAAGGAGGCCTACACAATGCTATTTGTGAAGTGGAAGCTATTATTAATGGTCGTCCAATTATTATGCATCCAAGACTCTAGTGACTTGGGAGCATTAACACCAAACCACTTGTTGCTTTTGAGGACTTCACCATCTTTACCTCCAGGAGAATTAAAGTAAAGTAAAATGCTTGAAAACGATGGAAACAAGTCCAGTACATGTCAGATTGTTCTGGAAGAGATGGGTTCAGGAGTATTTACTGCAGCTTCAAGAACATCAGAAATGGTCAAGAGACAAATGCAATTTTAAATCAGGAGACAGTGGATAACACAGCGCCTCAAAACTCTTGGCTTATGGGACACATAATTCAAACTTTTCCTGACAGAAAAGTATTTGTGCGTCATGTGTAAATTAAGACTAAAATCAGCTGTCTGTACAGGTCCATTGGACTAGTTGACATAGATGCTTGAGACACATTCATGCTGGGGGCGTTCCCAAAGCATCATTGACGCATCATGAGTTCCCTCGAAAGGAAACTGATACGATTGTGCTCTATTGTTAGGGGGCGGTCAGCCTCAGTGGCTCCAGTGTGTCATCGACAGTAGGGACGTGTCCAGGCGCTAAGGGGCTCCAGTGCGTCATCGAGTCCCGTTTTAGCTCTGGCCAAAAAATCCTGAACACTGCAACGGTGAAAAACTATTTAACGGTCTAACTCCACAATTCAGTCTTTGTAATGTGTTTTAGCAATACATTTCTAACATTTATGTGTTTAGATTTTTTTATTACCTTTACAGGGACTTTAACTTCCGCGTCATGCCAAATTTAGCATTTATAAAATCCCTCTGTTTTGTGAATGTTGAAGTTTTTTTTAAATGCATTCCAGTTGTTTAAATGTTATTCCAGTTCAAATTCCAATTCAAAATCTTGTCCATGGATATCAGAACTGTTCACGTATTTATCACATGTTTATCTGAAGGTAGTAATGAATAAACTATAAAACATTAATAGCTGGTTGATCAGATTTGATTTTATTAATTTTCAGCCCATTCTCATCCCAAGGCGTCATCTAACTGACACTCTTGACACTCATGCGTCAACATCCGACGCACATGGCACCCTTTAGCATCAATATGAGATGCGCCTCCTAGTGGTCTAATCCTAACCCTACCCCAGACCTAAACCTGCATCATCTAACTGACGCTAAAGGTTGCCATGTGCGTCGCATTTAAAAGCATGGTCAAAAGCGTTTGTTAGATGATGCCCTAGGATGAGCGTCATCTAACTGATGCTAAAGGTTGTCATGTGCGTCGGATTTAGATGCATGGTCAAAAGCGTCAGTTAGATGTCGCCCTAGGATGAGAATGCGTTGTAATTTTATGACACAAAATAAGTGTCCTATTTGGGAACTGAAAGAAACCTCTTTTTATTTTCAAAGACTTTTTTACCATCTTTGTGTTCTGTGCCCAATTCTGATTAGCCTGTGATGATTCTTTGCTGCATCACATGGATTGGTAACATGGATTGGTAACAAGTTCAGTAATGACATATTAGGAAAAGAAACAGGTGCACACATTCACAATACAATTTCAGGGCTCTACCTGTTGATAAAAGACAGACAAAAACAGAGCAATTTTTGTAAAAGAACCGCTCAGGCACAGTATATGAGGCAATGTGGACCAATCAGGTCAATGTAGTATTAGGAATTAACAGTAGACGACAGCATACTCTGCAGAGAAAAGCACAGAAAGTCATGCAGGAATGTGAGTAGTGGCTCTAGGCTGATAATATGGGATTAGCAGTGGGAGTTAAGAGCTCTGCCTGCACTGAAGAAGAAACTGCTCTCAAATCCGCTGGTCTTTTGGAATTTGGATCTGTCACATCTTCCTGTAGGGAGGCTGGAAGAACTAATGGGCTGGTGAGAGGAATCAGATCATCTTTAACTGACCTGTGATCTGTAGGACCTTTCAGTTGGCATTGGCAAGAGCCAAACAATCAATCTAAAACCTGATAGTCACAGTTGTGAGCATGATGTAATTGTTTATGGCCCAAGTTGTCTATGAAAGAAGGATAACTGCATAATGCTTAAAGTGTTTTGGAGCTACAGTATGCATTATCATAAAAAGATGATAAACACTTTGCACAAATTAGTGTCTGGTTTAATACATACTTTTTTGAGGCAGTAAATAATGGCACAAATAGCATTAAATTGACTAGCACAAACCTATGATTCATTCAAATACTTTCCTCCCATAAATGTTGCATCTGAAAGGGAAACTCCTACAAATGCAAAAGCTGTAAGTAAATCTGGCCCTTGGTTTCCAGTTGCTTTGGTGTTGTGACAGGGAGCAAATTTGGTCTGATTTTATTTGTGTAGCTGTTGGTAGCAATTTCCCTTTACAGAATGAAGGGGCGTGCCTTATTTCAAATTTTATTTGGTCTATAAAAGCAGCTTTAGGCTTCTTGGGATGTGTGTCTCAAAGTCACGGGTGACGTCATCTATTCCGGCATGGCGCAGGAGTGTTTGTCTGTATGGACTGAGGAATTTTATAAAGGATGCATGTGTGTGTGTGTGTGTATGTTTGTATCTAAATTGTAGTTCTGCTTCCTCTCCAGAAGTTGGGGTGACTAGGATTGGTTTGTGTGTGTGGACGAGCCCTTCTCTCTGCTTGGTGGTGGTCTCTTCCTCATATAGTGTTCCACATTTCATGTTGAAGTGTGAGTGCACGTGTGTTTGCTGTGTTTTTTCAGAGAATAGGCAATCAGTCCCCAGCCCTGGAGTGGAGGCAGATGTGTGTGTGTATTATATTTTTTTTATACTTCGATTATTCCTACATGTTGTTTAATGGTTTCCAATAAAATTGTCTCCTTAATTCACCTCTCTTTCGAGTCCTGACTCGGCCGTGATCGAACCTGTGTGCTTTATTGATTCTTATAAAAGGTGATTCCCCAGTACTCTACGCTGTTTGGAGAACAATCTGTATCTCACATGTGCACTTGCTCTAGATTCCGGGACATTTTAACTAGTTTGGCGTGTGAGCGCATGAAACTAATCAAATGAGTGTGTCTCACAGTCAATGCGTGAGAGTTGAGAGTTAAATAACATCTATTTATTTGGCTTTACTCCGTTACATGAAAATTAAAATATATAATGTCATAATGAGTTTACTTACGTAACTGTTGTATTAAGTTATGAATTAATCAACATTTATTGATAAGAACTATGTCTTCATTTACAGTAGCATGAACCACGAGTAGTTGAGTAACTCAAGTATTGTTTTGATAAGAAATCGAGTAGCAGAAATCAGTAGTCACGCAACCCCTAAAACCAACAAATATCAACACTATCTCACGCCCAATTCATACGAATACGACAAATGAGTAAAAAATGTTTAATTCATACTAATTCGTATGACCTCACGTGTACGAATTTGTACAATTTGTATAAACCCACGTGATGGTTAGGTTTAGGGGCGGGGCAAGGGGTAGGTCATTCGTACGAATTCATATGAATTGGCCAATTCGTAAATATGTAGCAAAATTTTTGTGATTTAGCAAAATTGTACTAATTCGTATGAGTGGGTCGTATGAATTGTTACGAATTAGCCGCTTTTTAATCATTCGTCGAATTCATACAACTAGGTCGTGAGAACGGGTTGCAAATATACAGCATACATGTGGATTTATTCAGTAGTTTTTTTTAAACACTCAAATATTCTTGTGACTTATTCTGATATCTTATTATACTATATTCAGTGCATCTCATGTCATTGACTGTCATATTCAAAACTTTGTAAACAAATATGAGGACAAAATTCGAAAAACAATGGCTTGTTTGCAGTTGTTTCTTGAATAGCATTTGCATAAATGTTAGCAAAATGTTTTGTTTAATTTGGCAAGTTTCCCCAGAACAGTTGTGGAAAAAGTTGCATCTGATTAATCTGTAGGAATAAATTACACACCGCGGAAAGATAACAACAGCGAAGATTTGCATTTAACTCTTTGTTTGTACACCATATGAAAAGAGTACATTCCCCTGAAGTATTTGAGAGTAACCCTCGCAGTTTACAATATTATTCTTGATTTAATTAATTATCCTACTTGAACGGTGAGGTCATAGCCGAAGCTATTTATTTACATCCTCCTGACAGTTGACTCTGACTGCACATTTTATATGCCACATCTAGCCTCAGGATTGTATGTTGCAATAGAGATTATTAAACTTATTTTTTATTCAAACAAATTGGTTTAGAAACCTTCAAATACAGCATTCATAATCCCCAATGAAAACAGAGCTGCAAAGTGCGCCTTTAACATGCTGGGAACATTTCCCTTATTTAATTAGCATATTTTACAGGCCTATCAAGAATGCAAACACCGGGAGCCAGATGAGGAGGAGGAAAATGGAAAGTATAAAGAGCAATGTTAAATGGAGGGCAAATGTAAAGTTAGCTATGCATTTAACTTGAGCTAATGCATCATATATTGACCACTGACATAATAGGACACGAGGTTACAGTACCTGCTAAAATAAATGACTTGTAATAAAGCGCCTCTATGTAAGTGCTCAGCATACATGCATGAAGCTTAACACAAAAATACAGTTTTAGACTTTAATTTTAAAGTGTTAAAAAAGACAAAGTAGGACTTTGAAAAGAAAGAATGTCAGAATTATATCCTTTTGTTTGTGTCTAATGTCTTTGGGGTACATATTTCAAACAGTTAGATTCATTGTAAATATCCAGTGAATGCATTAGTGAATTAATTCAATCAAGAGTACTATTCATATGGTAATTGTTTGTCAGGATGACGTCTGTATTAAAGTGTTTGCATGGCTCCTCTGTGTTTTCAGATCTCAGAAACATGCATACTATTTGTCAAATGCCCAAATTCTCATTACCGGCAAAAGTGTCAAATATCAGGACCAGAACATTGGTCACCAAAATATTCACAACATTTGGGCCAATTCCTTCAGTTGAACTCAGATTTTAAAATAATTTGAACATACATTTTCTCCAGCAAAAACGTCAACATTTCCAATATGTATGTTTAGTAGGGACATACTGTTTTGTTTTGTTTTCTCTCCAAACATCATTTGGGTGTTTTGTGGGCGGAGTATGGTGGCAGAAAAGGACAGTTCTGCAATGTGGAAAACATGGAATAAAAATTCTCTAAATTCCGGTTTATATCTTACAATTCTAAAAATGTTTCATTTTGAGATTGAAACATTTTATTCTGTCCTTTTTTCCTGAGAATTGCGAGTTTAGCCTATCTCGCAATTCTGGTTTGTCCCCTCAGAAGTGATATAAACTCGCGATTTTGAGTTATAAAATTTGAACTGAGATTATAAACTCTTAAATGTGAGAAAAAGTCAGAATTGTAAGATAAAAAATGCTAATTGTTACGTATGTAAAATGTTATGAAATATTATTTTATGCTGTAACTTTTGGGCTAATACATATGTCCTCTATTAACTGAATATGTGAATCTCATGAAGACATATTGTTTCCATCAAATTCATGCTTTTGGAATCTGAATTCTTTATGGGAAGCGCTCTAGCCAGACAGGATTTAAACTTTGTCAGCTAAAGACCCAAGTTTGGTTTGAAGATGAAAACCAAGCGCAATGTTCTCTCACCATTCATGATTTCTAACACGCACTAAGTTCGGTGTGGTCTTGCGGATATTAGAGCAGAAACGAAAGCTCTCAATATGTTTTCCATCTCCGGTTGTGTTTGTTAATCTGTAAATTGCATGAGCTTATTTCATCCAACTGATTGAAAGATCTGAAAAAAACAAACAAAGAACATACATTTATCCACCCACAGACCCTCCCCTCGAAGTAACCAGGACAGAAGTGGTCGAAAGTTGACAAAAGAGACACAGGTTTAAACGGGAATGAGTCTCCCTCATCTACTTGTGATCCGATCAACCAAAACTCATCTCTAAAAAATGTTTTTGTCAATTTGAGTTTTAATACTTTTGTAGTTCATTACATTTTAAAAAAAACTCAATTGCTTCCAGCAATTCTAGCAGAGACTTATGCCCAGAGACAATTAACATGAGCTCAGCTGTTATTTTAATCTTGATAGGAAAATGAAGTTCTTGCAGATTCCATTGTTAGCATTCAGTGGAAGTCCCAGGTGAGACAAAGTTAACAAGCAAAGAGATGAGACAATTATAACTGGAGAGACAATTTTTTTTTTACAGAAAGCATTTTAGATGGCAATGAAAATCTTTGTTAATATTCTTTTTAATCACGTATATGGCATCACAAACTTCCATGGCCATAAATTCAGCTGAAACTATTTAGTTTAAATTAAACTATATACTTCCTAATGATAAACATTTTTTTTAGTAAAATATATAATACATTTTAAAGTGTATAATACATTTTCAAAATATAAAATACTTTATTTTTATATTTTAAAAGGGGTTTTATAATATAACAAATATATTTAAAAACTATAATATATATTTAATTATATGACTTACAACTTCAAAACAAAATTATTATTCAAGATTAAATGCGTTAAGTAATACAAAAAAAATTTAAATTTAGTCTCTGCCCATGAACTATATTCATGTAGACTTGGTCACAGAACAAGATAACATTTGCACAGTTATCCACCCACACTATTCATTTCCCATACACAATTTGACACAAATGTCAGGAACCTTTTAGACCTCTAAACTAAATCTCATATTCAAAGAGCTTAGCTTTTGTTTAAACATACATTCTTTAACATAAAAGATTTTTATTATAGAACCAAAATATGACCATTTGTTTGTCGAAGATCTCAGTACGAACATCTTAGTTTGACATTTGGACTGTTTCGCCTGTTTTTATAGTTTGTAAGGCTATTGTTCTTCTGGTGCAGTTTGCAGTTGCAAAAGTTGCAAAAGATCTGCGATGAATAAATCATCATGCATGTGCTGGATTTGCTGCTCAGCCCTGAGGGTGAAGCTCACTGAGCCCAGGTTGCAGGTGTAGGTTGCTCTTTTCTTGTAAGACAGGAGGTAAAATAAAGCACATGTCCAGTGTGACCTAGTTATCCATAACCCTGCTCTAACCATCTCACCCACCCATTATATCAATCCAGATATCTGAGACACCTGCCACAGTTGCCACGAAGACACAGGTGTCTCAGATTCAGTGTGGTAGTCACTTGTGGCAGGCCAGTCCCCTGACGTATTTTGCAATAGTAATTGGACGGGGACCAGACGTGTCTCTGAGAAGCTACCACATGAATCAACCTGTACAGGGCAGTGCTTTTAACAGGATATAACACTTTGGGTGGTCCCAGTCGCCCCAAATGTCCAATTCATCTCTCTCTTCATCTCTCTCTCTCTCTCTCTCTAATTGCGACTTTATCTCACAATTTTGACTTTTTTATAGCTAAGAATTATGAGATAAACAACCGTAATTACGTGTGTGTTTGTATTATTTTAAAGAAATTCTGAGTTCATTCATATAATTTTTTTTTCCTTGCAATTGCTAGTTTAGATCTCACAATTATATCTGTTTTCGCCCTCAGAACTGCAATTAAAAATCTCCAAATTATCTAATATAAACGGTACTAGAAGAGTGAACGAGTACTAATATCTCACGCTAGGGGAAAACTTCTTTTCCACGAGATATTGAAGCCAAAAATTATCCTTAATTATGAATTAATATAAAATGTGTTGTGCCAAGACGACCCACGTGCCTATTGGCTGTCCTGCGCCAACTGCAGGCGTGGTCTGGGCCTATAAACATAGCTTGATGGGCTGATATCTGTTTTTTCACCACCGAAGCGAACTATTGCGTGATGCAGTCACACCAAAGATACGCAGCACTGATTCCCTCTTCTAGAGAGAACGTCCTGGTTGCGTATGCAATCCGCCATTCCCTGAAGGAGGGAACGGAGGATGTAGTCGATGGTCGACTGAATGGGGACAAGCTTTGAAAAAGCCACTCAAACTGCCACCTTCCAGTGCCTAGACAAAAGCTTCCTAATGCCCCTGCAATTTTTAGGCGGGGAAAGATAGGGCTTAGGCCATGGAAGTCACTGCTGTCCCTGCAGGACCACTGGGAAAGCATTCCTCATACATTGGAAGGAAGGGACGCTGAGGAAGCCACATCCAACCCGGAGGGAGGTAACATGGAGAATACATATATGAACTGGGCAGAAGACCGGGCAGTCTGAGATATGGAATGTCACTGGGGTGGCTCCAGCCTATGACAGGGGGAGGCTCACCGGACAGTGACGGCAGAGCACACTCTGCTGAAGTAAGACACGGGCTCACCAAAGGTAGCTGTATCGTGGAAGAGAACAAATATGGGGTCACCGTAGGGACCGCAACATATCGACCCAGCCTAACACAGATTCCACACTACTTACTAGTGCTAGGCCTAACACCAGACGTTCCGCACGTCTGATGTTGGAGGGTTGTGAAGGAACTCAACAGGGTTCGGTTTAAGGGAACTTAACTGGAGTAGAAGGTGCACATATCCAGTCCATAGGAGGGGAATGGCGCAGCAAGCCAACACGTAAACCGGGCTCATGGTGAAACTGGCTTAAGGACAAGGGAGCCCAAGTAAGCAGCAGTTCAAACTAGGTGTTGCCAGCCCCTGACTCTAGAATCTGCTAGCAAAGTCCTCTGTCAACGCCCAGGTGGATCACACACTCATTATAGAGGAGCTCTATAACACCTGAGAGGACATGAGT
Source organism: Cyprinella lutrensis (assembly GCA_027497675.1). Classification (NCBI taxonomy): domain Eukaryota; kingdom Metazoa; phylum Chordata; class Actinopteri; order Cypriniformes; family Leuciscidae; genus Cyprinella; species Cyprinella lutrensis. Next base: position 9,952,543 of record JAOTRC010000011.1, on the reverse strand, counting down.
ATCTCGGAATATTTCACCGAATTGAAGGCAGCTAAAATCAATGGGCCAACTTTGCTTGGAAACAGACTTCTCTCTCTGCTGAAACTAACAGATAAGAGCTGGTCTGAGGTCTAAGGCTGCAAGATGAAGGCCAGTGGCTTTAGATGCAGAGGCTCGTCCCGCAGAAGGTGTTTCTTGGACGGCACGGCTTCTTCCCTCCGGATCCAGCGATGCGTGAGCTTCACTGAAGAGATGAAAAAATCAGATTGTATCAGCCCATCGAACTATATTTATAGGCCCGCTTTGGCGGGAGGTGGCGAACTGGGTGCGAAGCGCTCCCACTGGATCTGACGTCACCAAGGGCCTCTCTCGATAGGCTGCTGTAGTTGCCGCAGGACAGCCAATAGGGGCACGAGCCATCTTGCCTATGTGTGCAAGCTGCCCCAACAGGTTTTACTTTAATTCAAAATTAAGGATAATTTTTGGCTTCTTTTCTTGTGGAAAAGAGATTTTCCCCTAGAATAAGATATTACGCTGTACGAGAGAACCTCGTAAGAGAACTCAGATTTTTTAGATAAACAGTCGCAATTATTTCGGACAATTCTCAGGGGGGAAAAAGTTACCTTTTTATTATATTTTATGTGGTGGAAAAAAAAATGCAGGATGTAAAATCAGAATTCTAAGAAACATTCAAAAATTTTAAGACTCTTAAAATGTTTATTTTAATCAATGTTTACAAATGAGTGTATTGATTAGTCCCACTTGTCTATTGTTAAGTTCCTTGTTATTCAAGAGTATTTCTAGCCCTCATTTGATTCAGTTCTTGGTCTTGTGTCTATTACGTGTTCTCCAGAGTGCCTAGAGTGGATTATTTTTATAGTTTAACCCCCTGGGGACCAAGGTGTATTTGGGATCCTTGAGAGGTTCTGACATGCCCTGACATCTGTGTTTTTTCAGCTGCTTATAAACATATTAATGGCACAGGTGAAA
>JAOTRC010000011.1:9867971-9886086 GCA_027497675.1 Cyprinella lutrensis | reverse complement strand
TTTACGAGTCATTAAATCATGTTTAATTTGGACTTCTCTGTGCATGCTCTTTGAGGTGGTGACCATAGACCTCCATATTATGACTAATAGACACGAACGTTTTGACCTAAAAATATCAAATTGAAACTACTGTGGAAACAAAGACACCTACATCTTTGATGCCCTTGAGGTAAGCTAAAACATACCAAAAATGATTTCGAAATGAACTTGATTTCAAAATGAAGAGCTTTCTGTCCTTCCATTGACAGCTACGCAACGACCACTTTAATGCTTCAAAAAGTTCATAAAGAGATCGTAAAAGTAATCCACATGAGTACTGTAGTTTAGTCCAAAATTTCGACTTCAATTTTGGCTTTTACTCACATACAAATATTGATCAGCCAACATAAACAGAAGCTGCTTGACAAACAAAAACAAACAAATGAACCTCATTGGTTCAAACGTGAAAGTCAGATTTCATTAAAAAGATCTTCGTTTGTGTTCCTAAGATGAACGGGTTTGGAACGACGTGTTGAGTTATTAATGACAGAATATTCATTTTTGGGTGAACTGTCCCTTTAATGCTTAATTTAAGTACTAACTCTCTAAGCTAACCCTCTTTTTCCCACTTTCTTCTTTTCATGCTGCTCTCGCTAAGTACAGAAATAAAGATTTCAGGCATAGGTAAGAGCTTTTCTAAAGAGTAATACCATTTGTTGTGATGAATGAACATCAGTCGAATGCTCTGTACGGTCTGTTTTTGATATACGGCTGCTTTTGTAGCGCCCGTGGAATGCGCCCAGTGTCGGTGTTTTCCTTAAATTAAAGCGTACCAACAAGTGCATAAAAACACATCCTCTCCAGATAGCAATAAAAGGGGCAGTGCTACCATTTTGATGCATGGGTAAACTCTCAAAGTGGGTTAACGCACCAGTAAAAAGCCTTGAAGAATTGTGTACATTGAGGAAACCAGAGTCAAGGCTCATAATTTGAAATGTCAGAACGAAAGATGGAAAAGCGGTTACAAGCTTAGCATAAGACCGGTATCAGCGTTTTAAATATTTCTCTCCCTCAGGGGACTAAGCTTCCTTAAAGAATATAATTACCCAACCCTAGCCATTAGAAAGACCCGCGCTGCCTTTCCCACAATGCAGCGTGGTATTTCACCCGATGACAAATTACACATTCAAAGCGCCGTCGGATCTGAATACACAGTTCGTTAACGTGTTTGATTTGACAAATGGCAGCATGGTATCGAGGAAAAAAAAAAGACATCAGTCTTCAAACTTCGATTTAAGCTTTCAAAAATTACACACATCCTCCCTGTGGTGCTCTGAACCCTTAATATAAGATGTGTGGCACAACCAGCTGTGTGTTTTGACAGGCATCAGTGTGACAGCTAGCTGTTTGATGCTCAGGTATGACTGACAGGATATGAGAGGTTTCTCCGGGAGAGGTTGGCTAAACCCAGAACACCTGCGAGTTTCAAAAATGCCCTATCCTTCATGATGAAGCCTCTGTTAAACCTTGCGTCGTCAGGTCGTGACTTTCCTGTGGATTCAGTCAAGACAAAGGGTGGCGTCCCACATGGTGTTGCTATTAGATAAGGGCACACGTCCAATAAATGGCTAGTCGCGGTATATATATAACCCAGCCCAGAAATATGAAAATATTTCTTAAATATATACAAGCATGTGTGTGTATTTATATGAATAAAATAATTATACACTGTGAACCCACATTTATTATGTAAAGACAAACTTTTATTTTGGATGCGATTAATCACGATTAATCGTTTGACAGCCCTATTTTTTATATTAAACTGTGCTATTTCAATAAAAGGCACAAGCAAGTAGTTACTCGGGTGTAAATAAAATACTTGACGTGCCAACTACACTTTTTTTTTTCATAAACCTTGAGATTGGGCTGTTTAAGTAAATGTATAAAGAAAAGTTTATATCTGGTTACCATGCACAATAAACGGTGACATATTATACCCGCAAATCCTTCATACAGTGAACAACCAGTAAAATGTATAAACAAATGGGACCAAAAATTATTTAGACTCTTTGACCTCACCATATTTTTTCTTTAATTGCTAATGCGACCTATTCACACCACAGATTGAACTAATTGTCCCATTTTTGCGTATGCCTTGGGTGGGAATTATTTAAATGAGAAATATTTTGATGTGTATGTTACCGGAAGAAAACTCAAGACTACAATGGAGGCGTTTCAGAGAGTTCAGAAAAAGTGGTAACATTGGTTGTGCTTTGTAACTTTGCAGACCTTTTTCATGCTCAAACAGCAACATTATACTATAGAAAGCTGAAAATATAAAAGAGCAAACTAGGTCCTCTTAAAAAAATCAAATGTTTAATCATGCTTTTCTTTCATGGTGTGTAATATGCACAAAAAAACTCACCTGCTTGTCTTTCTTTGATTTTTTCACTTTCATTTTAATCTTTTTTCCTGATATCATACTGTACTTGCCACTTTTCTTCTTTTCCTTAAGATACTGGGGATGACAGAAATTCTGTTATTTTACTTTTTACAAACATTAAAGAAAAACACCACATCACATTGCTAAAATATGATGCCCAATATGAGGTTGGGTCGACCACCTTTGAAATCTGAACAGGTCCAGAGCTGTCGTCCTGCTCTTTGTGTCCCTTTTCCTTCTTTCGCTTGCGTATCTTCTCTTTTCTTCCTTTCTAAAATAATAAATAAAATAAAATAACTGACATTGTATGTTGAGCGGCATAAAAATTACATTAAAATGCTTCCTTTTGTGTTCCACAGAAAAACTATAACAGTATACAGGTTTGTAACAACGAGGATTAATAAATGATACATAATTACATCATTTTTACTTTTGTGAGAACTGTCCTTTAATACTTGCTGTTGACCGAAGTACACAAATGTACAGATTCAACCATACCTTTTTGCCATGTCTCTCTTTCACTTTCTTTGAAGATTTCTTTTGCTTTTTGCAAGAATCTGGAAGGAGAAGCACAAAACAAATTGACATTTCTTGATGTGACATGCAGTCCAAGATAAATTTCCCAGAAATGGGACAATAAAGTAAAGTATCTCATCTGTTACATCATAATTTTTTATTTTATCAATTAAAATGATCTCCTCTTTCCTGTTAATGAAGTATGTGCAGTTTTACATCTACAAAATTTCTCTTTAAGGACTTTACACTTGGGAGTGAAGCAAGACTAAACTAAGATTAATTGCTTTTTTTAATGAGTAAATGGTTTAAAGGGGTGATGAACTGAGAAATCAAATTATCCTTGAGCTTTTGACATCTAAGAGGTCATCATATTATAATAATATCCTGGAAGTTTCAGAACTCAAAACGTCCTTGTTAGTCCAATAAAAGCTTTTATTTAAACCAGCCTCTGAAAACGACTCGTTTTGAAAAGTGGGGAACTATGACGACAAAGAGGATAAAACACCACCCCCACAGAAGAAGATCAACGCCTGCGTAAACATGTCAGGTTTAGCCCCGCCCACCGATTTGCACACACATAGCTAAATAACATACATGTACATGCTTACCTCGTGATGACAAACTGGATCGAGCTACTGAGCAATACAAAATATTGTGCTATGCCTGGTGTTGGAAGAAGACAGTCGCTGCATAAGCTTCCTGTGGATTCCAATAGGACTGCATGGATAAACTTTATTTTGAATGACGTTCCAGCTGATGAGGGTAAAACATCGTCCGTCTGTTCGCTTCATTTGACTGAGGATTGTTTTGTAAACAAGACTGGATTTGCAGACCGATTAAGAGTAAAGAGCGGTGCTGTGCCGTCTATATTGGATCTGACAGGAATTGTGCAACACATCACGGACTCTGGGTCGAACATGTATGGGCGAGTCCGGTTGCCATTTTACATTGGACGTTTTCCCCCATGTGCACCGCCGACGGGTGAGTTAAACTCATTATAATATGCAAAACTGTTCTCCACTCGCAGCAGTGGGTGTTTACTTCCAAGTCTTCAGTGCGACACGCCCATAAAAACCGACTGTTTTTTAGGTAGGCTCACAACCTGGGTACAAAATAGCCTATTACTTGTTCATTTTGATGTTTTTGAATGCAAAAACCAAGCGAACGTTATAAGTTGACCTCAGACAACAATATAATAAACTTTAAAAAGCCAGTTCATGACCCCTTTAAGACTTTCATCTCACCTCATCTGCCATCTTGGATTAAGTGTTTAGTGATCACATTATATTACAATTATTTATATTTTTTCAAGCATATATAAATGTGTGATGAGCACTGTTTATAGGATGCCACTCATCAAAAAAAAAAAAACAACAACTTACATTTGGAGTATTTTTTTAAGATTATTATATATTATTATTTTACCAATAGTGACATGAAATCAGTAGGTTCTAACTTCTTACTCAGTCTTTAAGAGATCCTCTATTCAGGCTAATGTGAATAATTCTATTCACTTACGTCATGTGGTGCATCACAAGCTGCATATGGTTGTGGGAGCATTCAATCTTGTGTGGTAATGGGGCTCTTCAGTCAGGGAGGAGGCTCAAATCATGGTTTGGCAAATCCACGCCAGCATATCAGACATCTGTCACTCCTAGCGGAGCCGTTCCTGGCAGCATCTCTAGTAGATATCGCAAAATATCTTCGACATGCACGACTTAGCCACAGAATTTATCCTCCACCTCCTGTGGCCAGCCATAGATCAGCCAGAGCTTTTATTAAGTTTAGCTATAGCAAAAATATTGGCTTGCAACACTCACTGTGAGATGAGGCGACAGACTGGGACAACACTGTTAATCATTGTGTGAGAAAAAACAAAAAACAAAAAAAAGCAAAAAAGACCTTTAACCTTAGAATATATTCTGTCATAGCAAATATGTTGTGGTGTCTTGATGGGTGTCTCAAATTCACAATCCCAAGTTGGTGAAAAAAAAAAATCGGCTTGTTTCAGCTCAGTCAGTTCACTTTTCTTATCTGAACTCTCTACCTCCACACACCTCCATTCTTTCTGCTGCTGTCAGCGTTTCAACCACACCCCCAAACTCCCAAATGGTTTTGGCAGCTGCAGGAATGCACGAACACCACAGCCCGAACCTTTGGGGTGATTAATAATAGAGTTTATTATTGCAGATTTGGCAAATCATTCAAGTGTTGGGGCACATTTCCAGTGGCAATGCCCTGTGTTGCGGTACGGGCGGTGACTGTGGTGAAATGTCAGCTGCAATATCTCTGGACCCTCATGAGCAAAAAAAAAAAAAAAAAGAAAAAAGAAAAGCCTATCACTCAGAGAGTTGGCCTCACACAGACTACCTGCTGCTTTTAAATTCCAGCCAAAAAAAGCCTTTGAACAGTTCTGTTTTGACAGTTGAATGTGGCCAAGCTTCTTAGCAGCTTCCTGTGTTTATTTCCCTGAGGTGGCACAGGGAGAAAATGCAGATATTTTCAAGTCGGGTGATCTATTAAAGGGGCTATTAACCCCTTTTTTATATATCTATATAAATGCAATAAAGAACAAAAGGGGGAGGGAAGGATGGGTTAAAAACATAAGTGATTTGATATGTAGGAACACAAAAAGCTTTGGCACCCTCTGGTGTTAACTTTATTTTCTAAGTTGATCCTGTTTTAGCACAGCCCTGCATGGCAAACAAAGACTCCCTGGTGTTGTATAGCTATAGCTTGATTAAAAGCCTAACATAGTAATTCCCAGAAGCCCAGATCCCACGTCTCAGACTTCACAGAGAATATGAAGACATGCTGCAGATTTGAGCATGAATGAAAGGCTTTGAGAAAATACAAGGGTTTTTGTAATGTGCCCTGAAATGGTTTCACGTTTTTGGTAGGGTTCTAAAAGTGAAAGTGAAATCTGTATTTAGAGCACTTTGGTCATGAATTCACTAAACCATTTTGTGTATGGTATTTTTCACTAGCCGCCGAAAAATCCATTTTAACCAAGTGCTAAATATGATGCAATGGGCCACTTGTTATTAACATTGTAAATCTTGTGAAGTTCATATGACAAACCTTTACAATAAGGTATCATTTGTTAATGCATTAACTAACATGAACTAACAATAAAGCAATATATCTGTTGCAGTATTTATAATTTTTTGTTAAAGGGGTCCTATTATGCTTTCCACTTTTTCAACTTTAGTCAGTGTTATGTTGCTGTTTGAGCATAAAAAAGATCTGCAAGGTTAAAAAGGTCAAAGTCCACTGCAAAGGGAGATCCACTTTTCGAGAACTACAGCGAACGGATCGTTTGGACTACAGCATGATTTTTCCGGATCTTATGAAGTCACAAAGTTCCTCATTTAGATAATCTGTGCCCATGGAATATGCATCAAAGGGGATGAGGCCAGGTTGAGCTGTTTTACTTAGAGTGGTTGAAATTTATTTTAAACACTGTTCCTGAACATTACATCTGGGGAGTGATATTTTTTGCCTAGGATGGTAGGGGGAGACTCATAAATGGTATTAACCCCAGTGACGGGTAGGTTTAGGGGTGGGGTTGAGGTAGGTCATATATTTATATATACAGTGATGTAATGTTAAGTCAATGGCGTTCATAAACACGCTGAAAAGCAATTATGTGTGTAACTAGATAGCACGCCAAAAATGGAAATGGGAATTACCGTGTCATACATACGCCATTTTATGAGATCAGTCTGCGTTTGATAACATTGTCAGGGTCTGAATCAGGCTCGAATTGGTTTGAAATTGACACCATCATTTATATTTACACCAGTTATGGAAGGGCAGGAGATTTCCCAAACAGACTTAGCGATCCCAATCACAATACACTGGGCCTGCTAACCAATCACAGCACATTTTGTATCCTGGAAGGATTTTGTTTTGAAGAATCAAGCATGAAAACATATTCTAGTACACCCCCAAAACAAAATCAGGACTTTATAAAAGGAAATAATTGCATCCCATTTTTAATGTTAATTGAATCATTCATTGTCATTCACAGTGCATTAACTTATCTTAAGAAATACAACCTTTGAGCAGATAGAAAGAAGTATAAACACAGAATATGAAGATTCAAATGGGTCACTTTTCCAACAATCCAACAGGTTGATATCCATACAAAGAACAAAAACACTATATTGTTAATGATACTCGCCAAAGAGTGCAGGAAACGAATTAATGCTGCTAATTTAAATGATATTTGTTGTAGTTTCCATTCACCAATTGAAGTTTCACCAGCTAGGATGACTTCCACTTCTGAGAAACCCGGAAATGTGACAGGGGTCCATTGATTGCATCATGAACATTTAAATTAATTTGCTGTCATTATTTTCAGTGCAGACATGCCCATTTCTGTGCAAGTTAGGCTAATAATAGTTAGAGCATTTAATTATAGTAAGCCTGGTGAAATCAATGTTAAAATAATCAGTTCAAAAACGCCATCCGCAGACACAATTTCTTGAATTTGAGTTTTAAAGTGCATGTAAACGAACTTGAGTATAGCAGTGTGCTTGTAGATTGCTTACATCTGTTCTCCTCGGTCTCATGCTCTCGTAGACCGAGGCTAATTATTATTTGTCAGAACACAGCACGCTTGTACAGACCACTGCCCTGTGCCCATTCAAGGTGATCGCAGGCTGCATTTAATTGGTGGATGGTGAGCTTGTCTCTGGACCGACTGCTGAGAGCAGCATGTGATATGGCTCTGCCACGTTTGCCCTGTCAACCGCGCCATTCAAAATGTTCCCCAACAGCACCAAGTTTTCATCTTTCAGTTCCTGGGTGGCATTCATCAACCTCTAAACGAGAGGACTCGACACGCCGCTGACTGATGTGATATTTCAAGCAGCGACTGGTGGCTGGATGCGACCCTGCACCACCAGCAACCAGTGCCAGGCATGTGGAGATCACAAATTCTCCAGCTTAGTGGCTGTAATTTCAATATTTAATGAGTCCAGTTTTAGTCCAGCTGCATAAGTACCTCCAAAAGTGAGGAATGAATCCTCTTGGAGTTCTCCCGTGAAGCTCCCCGGGAGATGCACAGCACAAATTACCCCATTAATATCTCCAAACTATACACATAGGGATCGGAATGAAATAATCCTTTAGAGAATATAAATTCACCCCCAGGTGAGCAGCATTGGGCATTTATATGTTCCCCCATCTGGTTCCATTACCTCTCGAGTGCAGCCACCGTAGGGCTGTACGTGGGGAAGAAGAACCGTGTCATTTTATCAATAAAGACCGGGCAATTGATCAGCCCTCTCCAGGGGATGCGGTCTGACGTGCTTTGACGGAACACTGTAAAGGGAGAGAAAAAGAAACATGCCAATGTTACCTTGGCTCATTTAATGAGTATTGATCATAAATAAATAAATAAACTAAATTCTGTGAAAACCATTAATATTCATAGAACTAGCATCATTATGCTGCCCACAGTTGACACTTGACTCTGTGCGCTGGTCTCCTGGTGATCATTAGATAGTTACTGTTGAACAGTTGACAGGAACAACAACATTGTGAGTATTTATTCACAAGTCTAGCCTTTTTTGTGGCTCCCTTGTTTTCATCTCAAAGATGCATGGTGCCTTATCTCTGCTGGTAGAGGGAACTTACAAATGGAAAAGAAAGCCTACAAGCCCATTTGCCCTTTTGGTTTATGCCCTTTATGATGACACTTTCTTTTGGCTGAAGAGATGAGTTGAAACAGTGTTATTGTGCTAACGAATGAGTCAAAATGTGGGCTCTTGGAATGAGTCAAAATGTGGGATCATGCAGGGAAGGAAAGTCTTTTGAATCTACTGAATAATGGATAATGTTACTGCCAAAGAAAATGCAAGATTTAAAGAATAAGGTGTAACATTACAACAGACTGATCTCATGAAATTGCGTATGTATGACACGCCAATTCGTATTTCCATTTTTGGTGCGCTATCAACATGCATAATCACTTTTCAGCGTGTTTTATGAACACTGTTGACTTAACGTTACATTACTGTATATATAAATATATGACCTTCCCCAACCCCATCCATAAACCTACCCGTCACTTGGGTTAAAGGTACAATTTGCAAGATTGTTTTCGCCACCAGGGGTCGCTAACCTCTTACAATAACAAAGGCGTATATTAATGATGTATATTCTGCATTAAGCGGAATTATGGATCTTGTTGTCAAGCTGATGGATCTTTTATGGATGAGTGAATACACTGATGCTATATTCAGTGATGTTACATACATGTAGTATAAAGCAGAATGCAATTGCTATTGCGTGCAACGTGAGTCCCACGGATATAAAGGAACAAGGACATTCATTCTACCGAACTGCACGCAAGTGCTGGATTGCTCACATAGGTCAGTTTATTAGAGGAATTAAACTTGAGGTAACACAGCGCTGCTTCACTTGCTCTAACGGTTTCACTATCACACTGCATTTGTGTGTGTTGAATGTTGTTAGTTAGGTTGTTTGTTGGCTATATGAGGCTAAGCTAGATTAACATTAGAGAATAACATACAGATCATATTCTAACTTTTCATCATTTTGAACTATATAACATTGATTAGTTTTACGTACATTAATTTGCTCACCTGTTTGCTCAAGTAACATGCAACACTCGCGTTTCTGTCAAGTCGAAGTTAGTCGCGGACGTGGAGCTCTCGGCATCTTGAAAGATGTTGATCTTCATTTTAGTCCTCTTTTTGTCTCAAAGTCTGCTTGCCATGGTCCAAAATGTTTGAACAAAACAACAGCATGAGCGTCCTTTTAGGCATAACGGGCATAACCGACCCAGTTTTCAACGTCTGTCGCCATGGTTAATTTTGCCGTACAAGGTCAAACCTTGCGGAGACCACGGGTAACGCGGATATGACGCCATCAACTGGCGACTCCTCGCCCCTGCTCACACGCCCCGTTCTCACGATTTACAAATAGTTGAAAACATTTGGAATATTGTAATTAATCAACTAAACAAAATATATAACACTTTCCTAGTGGTTTTGGGGTATTTTACTGCAAAAATCATGCATATTGTACTTTTAAGCAATGTCTCCCCAAATTACCATAATAATTCTGGATGTCTTTTTTGTATATAAGTATATCAACATTTGAAATGGATGAAAACCTTTATCAGTATCAGTTATACATGAATTTTGAACAATACCTGTACTTGTCTTATGACAACTTTTTGATGAACTTGACTACTGTGTATGTTTGTGTGTTTCATTTTCTTCAACAAAATCTAATTTCTGATTTTTTTGTGATAAGATGGGTCCTGGTCTTGTTCCTGAAAGGTTCTTGTGAGATTCACCCATATATTTTATTGTCACAGCCCCACAAACAGCAAAATGCCACTAATTTTGGCAGCTGGTTTCAAACGCAGCTCCTCCCAGGCAGCACGTTAAATATCAGTGATAATTTATGCTCCCCTCTGTGCTGTGGCCGGGGCTGCACTTTGCTTTAAAGCACATGGCTGTTAAGAAGGGAAGTGTTAAAGAATGCTTCGTAGAAACTATGCTGGGGCCTGCCAATGTTAAAAGTAATCGCTTTGGCAGACGCTATATTTGAAACCTTCAAACGCGTCTAACTTTACATAAAGTAGAAAACCCGAGAACTCTTAAGCTCGATGTTCTGTGTGTTGCCAAGCGCACCGTCTGTCCCTGTCTTTCACGAATGTATGTGTACGTGAGTATGCCCCACTCACTGCCGTGTGAATTCTGGGACTATTTTACACTCTCTCTGTGTTTTTATCTGGGTTTAGGGTCTCTCTATACTGTCGGTGGCCTTGCACCGGCTGTGGAATGTACGGCACAAGTCATTGCTCCGGCAGGAAGGGGGGAGCATACTGAAAAGAGTTTAAAAAACACATTCTGCTTATGGATATCTCAGTTGTTGTGCTTGAGAAAAGCGAGGTCTCTGCTGAAGCGGTCACAGTGGCTGTGAGTGATTTAAAGAGGACGGCTGGATAACAGCATTTTTATTCTATTTTCATTCTACTTTTTCTGCTAAGAGAGCTCATTTTGCAGTTGCTGTATGCCGTTTGGGTTATTAATGTGCACTGGGTGTGAGATTTAAATAGGAGGGTGAAAATCTGAGGGGACTTGCTGTTTTGTTAAAAACTGGGAAAAAAATGGAAAAAGCAGGAAATTGCAACCAGGAGACAGGGCTACATTTATCGGCTTCCTTTTCAAAATCTCAAGGAAAAATGGAAAGGAAAACAAAATTTCTCAATAGAACATTTCTTCTGATTGGAAAAGAACGGAACTAACCTTTGGAGGAAGAAAATAACTGATAGAGAGGTTGGTAATGGGTGCTGTATGTTTTATTTAGGCCTGCTAGACAGTTTAGACAGTTCTCAGTGCACTGTAAATATGTCAATCTTGTCAAATTTAAAGGCCAAATTTAATTGCTGCATTGAAGTAGTTTAACCAGAAATGACTACATTTACAGGGGGTGCCTCAGGGGACTATATGTATTGCAATTGTGCAAAAAGTAAGTTTTACAGGCTTAGTAACAAATACCCTTGTGTGGTTGTCTTATATACACTAAACATTAGTGCTGTCAAAATGAATGATTATTCCAAGTAATTAATAAAAATTAAAATAACTCATCCTGATTTGTACCTTCCTGGTATGTACTATGCTCAATTATAAAGCAGAGCTCTCAAGTTTTGAAGACAGACAGCAAAGTGACAGAATAACGTCAACAATTCCAGGATATGCTTTTTTGTCTTTAGTTATTGTGTTAAATTTTACCCAGATACAATAACGCTATTTTCTGATTGGCTAATATGTAGCCCCTTTCTTTCTTTTTTTTTTTGATTAGCTGATAAGTGGCAGGTTCGACTGTAGAACTCTAGGAGAGACATTCCTGCGCTTGATTCCTGCGCGGCCAAAGACATTTTAGGCACTGCGGCATATTATAATCAATTTTTCCGCGAGAGAAATATGAAAGACCGAAATGAGTGACTGTGACACTCAGTACGTGACACTTGAGAGCTCTGATATAGCTAATGGCAACAAATGCACCCTATCCGCATAGCGTGATTTATCTGGATAGGTTTTTTGTTTGTTTGTTTGTTTGTTTGTTTGTTTTAAATGACAAGCAGAAATGAAAACAAGCCGAAATGAAATGTCAGTACTGAGGCTATTTTTAAAATTCAAGGAGTAGAAAGTAGCCTACAGATAATTGCGTGAAAATGTTAGGAGTAGAATTGAAAAGTTGGGTGAAAAATAATTACTCGATTAAAGTATGGAGACCCAAAATGCGTGTTTGGACAGAAAACGAGACTCGAGTTCTTTATTAAATTCATAAAAGACCAAATACAGGAATACTGGCTTCTAAACCTCAAAGAAATGCCACAATCAAGACCTTGAAATAAGTGTGAAAACACCTCACATTTGCCATTCACAGTATAAGGGTCTTTCCTTGCCATTAATCCTTGGATAACACACTTATGCCTACGTCTCTAATAATAATAATAATAATAATAATATCTAGTGCGGTGCCAACGTCCATTTTCATGATTTTTGGAATGACTAATTGCGAGAGGAAAAAATGACGTTTTAGTCGCTTAACATCGTTAAATGGGAACGCATCATTTCGCAATAGTTTTTTATCAGTATTTAGAAAAAGAAAATTGTGCAAAATTTGTGTAAAATAATGTAGATTAACTTCTGGGAGTTATAGTGTTATAGTGCATCAGCAACAATCCGTCCTCCAACAATGCTCATGTTTTGATCGTTCTACAATAAAATAAAATGTTTAACCATATTAAATAGTTAAAAAATCTGAAAATCAATCCATGGCGGTCAGCTTTGATATTGTGGCGGGCCGCCACAAATTAATTAATGTATGAGAAACCCTGGTATATACTGCTGCCTTAGTCAGTCAACACATGTGAGTATGTGTGTATATAATAACAAGTAATCCCTGCTAGAAGTCACCTGGATAGTTGTTCATGCTTTGCAGCCATGTGTGTGTGTGTTTGTGTGTGAGAGAGAAGATATAGAAGTATTATTACCCCCGAGAGGTGAAAGGTCAAGCATTAAGCAAACTGCCTGCTTAGAGCTGTGCACTAGAGATCTCACTCCTCTGGCCCTGAAAATACTCTAGTGACTTGTCTAAATAATCAGGCAGTCCTCTAGCATAGATAACAGTACTGATAAATAAACACCAGAGGCTGAAGCTAAACACAGAACGCGCGGCCATGCAGTTCTTCAAAGCGTGGGGGATTTGTAATAGCGTCAAGTGCTCAGGCCTGTCGAAGGGGTTAATTTGTTTCCCTGGTTAGTGCTGCACGGGACTACCTTTGGTCCAGAGCGCTTTTCGCCTATTATGTTTTTTGACCTTCTAAAAAGGAACAGTCAGTTTTGACCTCATTCATGAAAAAGGGGGAAAAAACAATGGACTGGGTGGGTGAAGGAAGTCACATCATATCAAAATGAGATTAGAAACTAAAGAACGAGTATTAAAAATCCACCCTTGATAAATAAAACCCTAGAAAACCTTTTGACATTGAAATAAATTGATTTAAAAAAGCATTTGTACTTTAAGATGCATTTTACACTGCCTAAAAAGATTTTCCATTTGATTTATCTAAACATCCTAAAAACAATAAAATTACTTAAGAAGAAAAATTATATGTATATACTTTGTACTATCCAAACCCATATTTTGTGATGTAAAATATTTAGACTGTCCATATCAGCATTTTAACACTATGTGCTGCTTTTTTGCTGGAAAATATTCCGGGATCTGTGGGAGGCAGAAAGAAAGAGGGGAAAGAGAGCACATTATCACACATAGTCAAAAGATCTCAAAATGCTTTGGGTCCCATATTAGGTAATGCATCTCCAGCAGAAAGCAAGTTAATGAGAAATATATTGACACGGTGGTGTTACTGTGTGGACCTGTAGCAAGAACAGAGTCTGCTTATGGCTATTACACTGTGCTAAAGCCTGGACATGAGATGGACTGAAAACAGAAGCTGTTTTGTACAAATTTTACTTTGAGAGAGAAATGTTCAACTTCAGCTTTAAACCCACGTGAAATAAGCATATTTAATATCTCAATGGTTTCTAGATTTCACAGATTTGTATCCTGCTGTAATCTCCTGTTGTAACTCCTCTAGACGTTCAGATAACAACAGAAAGAACAATCTTTGAGCACCGCACTTTTCCTTTGGGAAACAACGGGCAGGTTGCAATTTAATATATTGTATTTTTGGTGGCTGAAAAAGAAAAGCAAACTTAGAGCCCAAAGTCATTTGTTGAGTGTGTTCGGTATTTTGCTGGCACGGGAGTTCAGGAGTTCTCATTGCCGCACTTGTGGGGAGATATAGCTGTCTGTTTCGTAATGCAACTTGCTTGAATTTTGTTCTATTTTTGTCAAGATTCACTCTCCTAAATGGTGGAAAGGGAGGCCGGAGTGCTGGGTGCGTCACAGCTTCTGTTTTAGGAAAAGTGACACTCTGCCTTTACAGACTCTTCAGAGCGCTGAGATAAGGAATTTAGGAGCTTTATCTGAAATGCCACAGTTTAATTTAAAGGGGTGAGGCACTTAGGATCTGGCACCGGGCTTTCAGTCTAGTGATAAATTTGCAAGAAAGTGGAAAAGATTGGAGCCCGGAGAGCAGATTAGTGGGATACAAATATAGAAGTGACATTGTCGCGGGTATTAGTCAGGTGCTCATCTGAGCGAGTGGCCGGCCTCTGATAGGCTGGAGTGAATGGCCGCTGAACGATTGATCGGTGTGCCAGATTGATTGGGCCAGTAAAGCATCAGTCGTTTGTGTTCCCCTTAACTACTGCCTGCCACCTCTCCGTTTCCTCCTTCTCCCTTCATTTTTTTCCCTCCTCGATTCTCTCTCGCTCCGCAACAGTTGGTGTGTGTTCATCTTGGCTGTTCTCCATGGCCTGTTTGATGTGGTTTCCAGAAGTCCTGATCTGCAGTCCCTGGCCACAGTTTTTTTTTGTCATCGCTAGACCTGCTGTCTTTTTAGCCTCTATTGACTCCTTTTAACCTCCTTCTGTCTCCCTCACATTTAAACAGCTGTTTGCCTCCCCACCCGCTCGCTGGAGATGATAATGCTCCGGTTTTCCTCAGAAGTCGCCTCTCGATGTTTCATTCAGGCGTACTGTGTTGATTTCAGTCGTTGTTTATGTGAGGAACACTTCAGTGGAAAAACCATACACCCACAATCCCTTCACGGACTCTCTGATGCATATTGCACACAAAACTGACAAGCACTCTGATAATAGCTAGTTCCGATCTGTTTGGTTGTCTTTATCTGACTTCCAGGTGTACCGGACTGACACAGTGAGCACTTTTGAGGAATAGCCAATTTGAAAAACTTTGTAAAAAAAAAGTTTTATTTTGAGGCACTAAAAAGTTAACTATGAATGAGATACACTAATGTTTAAATGATAAGTCTTATAGTTTTTTTTTTAACCCATGTCATTCTACTATTGTGGGATAGTCCCTTTCAGATTGACCACACCCCAATGTAGAAAATAATATCTAGGGATGTCAATTTTAACAAATTCCCATGGTCGATCGTTGTTTAAATTAACGATCAATTAATCGATTAATCGTTAGCATTAAATGAGCAGTTCACAAAGCTTTTGCTAATAATTCACTCACTCCCATGTCATCCAAGAAATCCATGTCATTCTTTCTTCAGTCGAAAAGAAATTACATCTTTTGATGAAAACATTCCAGGATTTTTCTCCATACAGTATAATGGACTTCAATAAGAACCAAACGGTTCAAGGTCCAAAAGACAATTTCAGTGCAAACTGTTCAAAGGGCTTTAAACGATTTCAGACGATGAATAAGGGTCTTATCAAGCGAAATGACCACTCATTTAAAAAATAAATAACAAAGTTTAAGTTTTATAAGCTCAAATGGTCGCCTTGCTCTGTTCTGTGATGCGCGTTCGTGACTCAGTTTTATGATTAAAAACATATAATGTAATGCAATACAATGAAGATTGAGAGATAAACATATAAACCATCCTCAAAATCCTGATCATATTTGAGACTCACATTTGAACATGATTTTACTAAAATACGATGCATAGATAATCATGTAAACCGAAGATGCTCCAGTCCAGTAAGTGCTGATCTTGTAATATTACTGACTAAAGATCAGTGCAGATTTCGTGTGCGCCACGAGCTGAAGGTGGGCGTTTGTACAATTACACTTAAAAGGCTTTTTCTTGGCGACAGAAGGCAGAGTGTGTGAATCATGCTGATCATTTAGAGGCCTTAAAGTGGTGCATATCAGATATGAAGTTGAGAAATAGTTCTCTCAAATGAAAATTCACTCATCTTTGAAGGTTTGTACTGCGACGAGGGCGAGCAGATGATGCCAGTTTCAATCCAGCCCTTTAAATAGTTCATGAACTGTCAGGATTATATGATTTGGAGAATTGCAGTGTGATCCGGCACGTTTTTAGATCCAAAAACAGAACAAATGTGCTTTTTAATGAGAGATGTGTGAAAACTGCCTGGATTGCAGCTCTTTGATTGGCTTATGAACTGCCAATCACTTCAGACCTGACCAATCATTTTACATGGAGTCAAGACTCCCTCCCCGAGCATATAACTCTCCAAATTCAGTGTTTAATGTGCATAACTAAATTGATATGAGTGCATTCTTATCTATAAAGGAATCTGGTGAAATATCTGTTGATTTAGCCCGGATCGGCCCGGATCTGCTGCAGCATTAGTGAATATTGATCCGGATCTGTCAATACCGTCACATGTCACAGTTCTGAACCGTTCAGGCCACGACTCCTGTGCTCACAGCACACACACCTTCACTCACTGAACTGCTCACTCTTTGAAGAAATGGTTCTATTTAGAACCAGAAATGGTTCCATCCCCCGCTTCATATATGGAACTCCAAAATAGTTCTATATAGAACCATTTTTTGGGTAAAAGGTTCTATTGGCCAAGTATGGACCCCAGGGTTCTATATAGAACCCAGAGGAACCCTATTTTTAAGAGTCTATAGAACCTTTTAGGGGTTCCAAATACGTAGTGCTAAGGTTCTATATAGAACCTTTTCTTCTAAGAGTGTAGGAATATGTAGGAGTACAGCTATGCTTGTGCATGCTCTTGTAACATCATGAATCGACTATTGTAATGCTTTGTTTTATGAGCTTATTTCCAAATCTCTTCATAAGGTCATTGGTACAAAATGCAGCAGCTGGGGTCATTACCAAAACTTCCATTTCTGAACAAATTTCTGCTGTTTTACAAAATTTGCATTAGCTCCCAGTTTCAGTGTAAATTTAAAATGTTACTTTTAACTTACAAAGCGCTTTACAACTTGGCTCCTTCATATCTTCTAGATTTTGTTCATGTACAGTGGAATGCTTAACCTCGAAAAAATAGAATATTGTGCAAAAGTTAATTTATTTCAGTAATTCAACTTAGGCGAAACTACTATATTATATAGACTCATTACATGCAAAGTGACTGATAATTCAAGCCTCTGTTTGTTATAATGTTGATGATTATGGCTTATGAAAACCGCAAATTCAAAATTAGAATATTGTGAAAAGGTTTTCAAGTCATAATAATCAAAATTATAGCAAATAAAGGCTTGAAATATCTCACTTTGCATGTAATGAGTCTATATAATATATTCGTTTCACCTTTTAAGTTGAAGTACTGAAAGAAAAGAACTTTTGCACGATATTCGAATTTTTCGAGTTTCACCTGTTTATAGGGCAACTCTTAAAGTGACAGCAGCCTAATATTCCTGCTGCCGTTTTTATAATAACACTATTCAAACAACAATATTCAAATTTTTCGACTTTCACC
This sequence comes from Cyprinella lutrensis, assembly GCA_027497675.1. NCBI lineage: Eukaryota > Metazoa > Chordata > Actinopteri > Cypriniformes > Leuciscidae > Cyprinella > Cyprinella lutrensis. The sequence continues at coordinate 9,868,287 of JAOTRC010000011.1, read as the reverse complement.
TGTAGTTAGTTACACATAAAACTATATCGCTTGAAAACAGCGCGAGTCGCGACTCGTGCTTGAATGGTTTAAAAGTCATATATTGAAATGCTCACAAAGGAATTGATAAGAGGAATTGCAATTTAAATTTTAAAACAAGTATTCAATGATTTGCGATTCCCAACCCCAACTCATTACTGTTCAAAAGTTTGTGGCCGGTTCGATTTATTTTTTATTTTTTCTAAAAAGTCTCTTTTTAGAATGGGCGGGGCTTGATTTTATGCATCAGATTTGATTGGATGCATCGTGAGCGATCAATGGGCGGGGCTTGATTTTA
>JAOTRC010000011.1:9845188-9855211 GCA_027497675.1 Cyprinella lutrensis | reverse complement strand
TTTGATAAAAATTGTCATTTTAGAAGAAAATTTCAAATGGCATTTAGAGGCTTTTGCATCTGAACTCTTCATATATAGGCACATATAGCCTGTTCATTTATATCGTACCTTGATGCGATTTTGTAGGCTTGTGTTATATTTTTTTTTTGTGTACAGAAATGGACCATGGTGAATTTGTTTAGGTTGTCAACCCTATTGGAATATTTAAAACCATTTGAATATATAAAGTCCAGTAAGGTAACGCTACTCCCGCTCGTCATCGGCAGCTGTCAGTCATAGTTGCTTGGCGACAAGAACAATTCTCAGTAGACATGTCCGAGCGCTTCAGTTGCGTACTTTAATATGTGCAGCTGCAGTTAGTAACAATTTGTTAATATTGTGGCAATAGACATTTTGTTACTTTAATTTTCAAAATAGCCAGTGGGGGATTGTAAGGAACTTCATAGCCTACTTCATTAAGTATTCGCGTACAACTGTGAAGTAGCCTACTTTTTTCCCTCACAGGGTAGCAACACTAACCATTGTTTTACATTAAACTACACTAAAGTAGGCTAAATCGTTGAAATGCATCAACCTTGCAAACACTCAGATACCATTACAAAATTAAAAAATGTCCAGAGCCATGAATTTTATTTTATTTATACATTTAAAGTTGCAGAAAATAATAAAATGATGAATAATAAAGAAATAATGTACAGAAATGTATTTTTTCGTTTTCGTGTTTCCACATGACAAAGCCACTCATTGGTGACGAATGAGTTAAGATGAATAATAATAAACAAAACTTGTGGCTTTTAACTCTGGTTTCTCGAGCTATTTGAGTAAATGAAAGCATAATACTTGCATTTTACCCCCCCACCCCACCTCCCACCAGAGTGATTTGACTTGACTTAACTTGACACGACACGTGGGAATGCATGAACCTTATTGGTTCTAGTGTCTCTTTGAAAGACTTAAAGGTTAAACCGCTTGATTCATATGGATTTCTTTTTATTTTCATTCAAGGTTGAACTTTAAGTTATACAGGTCATCCATCCTTTGTGTCTTCATTTATAATTTTTTTTTAGCTAAAATAATTATGCGTTCATCTACCTTCATCTAGTGTTTAAAATTCTAATTTTGCAGAAAAAAATATCAAAGGGGGACAATCTCAGTCAGGTGACAGTGAGAACATTTTTACTTTCTTCCAATTGGCTGTGAAAAAGCAACAACTGAATCCAAACCATATTCATCCACCCTCTCGAAACTGACCTCCAAACAGCCACATCTGCTGCATCCATATGCCCATTAAAGGGACCGTTTGGCCTCTCGTGAGAAACTCTGATACTTTCAGATGCATTTGGTCTCTCGTATAGTGAGGGCAGCTTCTGGTTGAATATTTGCATAGACCGTGTTGGAGGTTTGGGGCAGCCGAGGGCCCAGTGGTTGGTGTAGTGTTCAAAGGAAAAAGGACGAAAGACCCAGAGGATTCATGTGGCGCCGAAGCATTGTCTCTGAAAAACAGGAGCACTGCTGGGGTAGAAATGCCTTGATTTAAAATTCGCTAACAAATCCAGCCATGGCTCGAGCGAACACCACAAGTGAGCAGAATGAGAAGCAGAGGGAGTGAATAAAATGAAACATGCTCTAAAATTTCGTTTAAGGTAATTCTCTCAGCATACGTTTCAATTTAATTGTGCTAAATTTAGTATGTTAGGTAAGACATGGGGGGTTGGTGGTAAACAACATGACGCCTTGAAGATATGTGTTATAATTATAGGCATTTAGCGTTATAGTGTTATAGCGTTATTTGCTGTGGGTGTTTGGGACTAACTTTTTTGTAGAATACAACAAAGACATGCATTTAAGTATTCATATATTTATGGAGTCAAAGTGTTTTTGTTTTCTATTTCATTCAAATACATTTCACAATACACAATGAATTAGAGTACAAAATGATATGATTAGATCAACACTGTCTGTGTTGCATAATCTGTGCTGACGGATTAAGGGCCTGTGAATAAACTCTGTGCTCCAGAGATTATCTCACTCAGAAATTGACCTATTTGGCAGGAAACCTTTTTGTGAAAGCATTAAATACAAAGAAACCTCTTCTCAGTAAAAATCTCATTAAAACGTATAAATGGAGATAAGTTCATCGAAGATGCTATAATTCTAATAATAAATAAAAAAGAAATAACTTGAGCCTTGTCTTGGGTAGAATATGGAGGATATTTAATATGCTGCTCTAAGCAATGATGTCACTTCTTGTTTACTTTCAAAATATTGTCAAACAAAATGGAGGCTAGCTAGACTCTCCCTCCTCCTTATCCCGTCCCCTTCCCCTATAGTTTTACCATAGAGTAAAAGAAATGGACACAGTGACCTGATTGATTTCGACGGAAAAGACTGAAGTCTGATTATTGCACTTCCTGCCTGATGTCTGAGCGACTGCGCTGGCTAAAACTGAACTTGACGACAGTCTGACAGTTGTAAATCTTCGAGTAGTTGAGCCAAGACAAATCTGAATCACCTAATTCCTCAAAAACGTTGTTGAAATATTTTGTGCCATTGCTTTTATGGACTCTATGTGGGCTTCTCCCTTGACTTTGTGCCTCTGTGTCCCCCTGATTGCCTCATAGACCGTAAATGATTACCTTCGAGCTTCTCTGTCTATACGGTAATGTCTCTTTTATGCGACAAATAGTCCCGTGGTTATGACGCAGTCTTTAGCCTATAAAAACGGCTTCTACGTGGCCGTAACATAAGATACAAAGTAATGGAGCATTTTATACATTGTCATGGTTTTTTAGAAATAAATAATGGACAAATTAAGTCTTTGGACACCTCAGATGTAAAGTTATTCGCTGACAAAGTGACACCAAAATGAATGGGAGTCAATGGAATGCTAACAGGCGGTGAAAGTCAGCTAAAAGAAAACAAATTACGGCTCAGTATATGCCACGCGAGAGCAGAGAGATTCGCGCTCACGCATTATATTAATGTATTTTTCCGCTACAATAATGCGCTCTCAACATTTGACAAGAAAATAATGCCATAACACTCCCTTCAGAGTGTTTCCAAACCCACGCCTCCTTCAAAAAACATGAACACACACAGCTAGAGCAGGGAAAGTGTCAGCATTAAATTGCCTCATGTCTCAAAATACAAAACATTACAATATCACGAACGCAAACAACTTAAAGAGCTCTGACTTGTACCACCCGACTGCTGCAGATTAATTTTGCCATTGATAGTGGTGCCATAGAAATTTATATCAAAGTCAAAGGATGTGTACAGCTCTGAGTAGACGGTCTCTGTTTTCCATCTTGCCGTGGTTTTTTCATCCGCCAACCACGTCATACCTATTGCAGATACCAACTCTTGCATTATTATATATACTACTCTCTTTATCTCCCTAGACTCTCTAGAATGAAGGACAATTTTAAAAACATTTCTCTCAATTTCTTGACGACCCCCAAATAAAAGCTGTTAATTGCTAGGTTGCACCAGCAGCTGCAATCACTCTATATTTATAGACTTTCTGCACCTTTACAGAGAATCACTTTCTTGTACACGACTTGATTTCATCCCTTTCTTCAACTGCAGCTGCTGATGCATCTTAACATGTATCATAAATGTTCTCATAAAGTTCTGAGGTTAAATGTGACTATTGAGCCTCAGACAGATTCATTCCTTTTCTAAACAAAGTTTCCAGTTAGCATGATAACTTTGATACTCTATACTATAAATAGATCTGGCTGAGATCTTTGTGGGCTGTGAAATGGTCCTCGATATGCTTGAAGGGACCGCCATGCCTCAGGTGTGAGGGGATGAAGCGGAACAGAGACGCCACATGCCAGAATCGCTCGTAGGCACCATGGCATCTTGACAGAGGAAATTAAGCTGCATCAGTGCTGGCCTAATGCTAGAGCCCGAAGACAAACATGTAAATGTCAGCTCTTTAATAGACATGTGAAATAGATCCTGTCAATTTTATTCTGTCCAGGATAGGATCCAAGAACGGCTGAATGGAATGATTTCTACAAACCATTTGAAACCAAATGATGTTGAAGTGCCTCAACAGAAAAAAAAGCATCTAATGTAGAAAAACATGCTATGAATTGGTCAAGCATGTTTTAACACGAAGGAAATAATGGGTAAAAAATAAAAATGAGCAATGGTTATGGTTGTTAAAGGGAATAATTGCTTAAGTACTTTTCCTTCTTTTATAGGACATATAATTACAGTTCAGTTTTAAAAATGGCCTCAGTAATTAACCTCTTCATCAGAGTCTCATTATATGTGATTTTAATCATAGAATTTATCTCAGATGCATACGAGTCATATCCTGTGCAACCAAGCGAAGTTAAATTACAGTTTCACTACTGAGAGAGCCAATAAAATTTCCAATAATATTTCAAAGTTGGCATTTAACAACATAACAACTTAAACAAGATTAAAAACCAGCCCGAAACAAAGCTTGATTATAACTTTCTGAGTTTTCTAAACACTAATTGGCACAGTAAGATTCATCCACGTGACACAAACACAACCATCTGCCAGAACATTAGAAGTCATGATGTGTCATCAACAGCCAGAGGAAACCATTGCGCCGATGCTCAACAGCTTCCATGCTGGGCCTCTGAAATGTGGAGCAGTAGTTTTGTAGAAGAGGGCAAACAGTCACATAAGTCTGTAAAGTTTTTTTTTCTTTTCTCATACACAATTCTGATACAACCCTGTCAGGCTTCGCTTCGTTTGCTGTCTGCGCTCCCTACAGTTCTTCTTTTGTCATGAAGCAGACATTTCTCCAAAGTTTTGTTGGCAGCATCCCACACAGTGTAATTGATTATGTAGATCTATTCATTTCTCAAAGCATGTGAGGGATTCACCAATTAATTCCACTGCTCTGAATAAAAGCTGGTGGTTCATCTTGGGGAAAGCAGTGGGCTGAAACAATAACGTTGGCAAATAAGAAGCAAAGTAATAAGAAGTTGGACTTTAGGGGGAAAGCTGACACGTTATTGGAAGATTCCAAATCTTGGTTCAGGGGAGGTGTTTCACACCCTTCAAACATTAAGAAAGGTATTACAGCTGAAATATCTGAAACAATGTCTGAAACCACATAACACTAAATCCAGAAAGGTTCAAACGACAACCAGTCACAACAAAAATGCATTACAAAAGGCATAAGACTTTGTTCAGATTTCGGAGTGGCTACATGGATAGAAAACAAGGATAAATATTGGAAGGACGTTACGTATAGTGACGCAATGCTGACGTTGTTAACATTGACAATTTGAGAACAAAGTATAATTTGCCTGGTTTTGTGTGATGATAAACGATTTTTAGATTTAATCAGCGCGATTTACTGCAATGTCAGAATCAGAACAAAAGTGGATGTTTCTCACTTGTTCAGATGACATTTTCTGGTGAAAATTATTATGTTGGTCATACTTTCAAAAAGAATAATCAACATTGTGTTCATCCACTCTGTACCGTGTCGAACTACATCTCACGTAAAGTTGATAATTCCGTGAATTTCGAACAGAGATGGCAACAAAGAGAAAAAAACTGTGGACTGCAGCTTTAATCAAATGCTCGTTCAAAGTTGTCTGGTCTATTATAATGCTAACATCAGCTGACTCTCAGATGATCCATGTCTACCTATAGGAATACAATGCCTATCACTCAATACATAGAAGCTCCTTCAGTATTATCAGCAGCTAATTAGCATCCTCCATCCCCAGTTCCTCCTCTCGTCAGTAAGGATTTGACATTCTGAACATTTGTGTAACCAAGGAAAAAAAAGTAATCATTAAAAAAAACATTCAGGAAACATTCATGAATGAAGTTTTCATAACTTAATGGGAACATTAGAAAAACATATTTCAAATGTATTTTTTGTTTGGTGGGGTGTTCCCTTTCGATACTTTTTCTCGTACTGCGTCACTAGATGCTGTTATAGGGAGAACACCTTTTTCCTCATAATTCTGAAGCCTTTTTAATCACGCAGTGAAACTACACAGCCATTGGTACGTGCAGAGTAATAAAATAAACTAATGGTGAGGCAGTGTAGCTGCACGAGCCTATGGCAGAGAAGGCCACCAAAGCCCGCCAACAGGGGCATGTTATGTGGCTATTAAAGACAGAGACATATTTCATCTAACATAGGATACTCAGATCAATTCTCCTTCAGCGACGAAACTTCTCTTCACTGATACTTCAATGACCCATCGGAGTAAGAGCTCATTCCACTAGAGGCATGGCCTCATCCTGGCCCTAGTCAAGTGGTTTCTCCATTGCTGATATTTGTGCAAAGGCCAGCTGGTCCTCGCCATCCACACTTACCAGATACTACAATCTAGAAGTCCTTTCTCTGCAGCCACAATTTTTTTTTTCTGTCTAGTGGATTTTGCCTCAGCCGAGCCCAAACCACTATAAACTTTCCTCCCTACTATATGGGGTAACTCTGTGGCTATTGCCTATTGTTATAATATCTTTGTGACTCTGATCAGGGTCTGGGCCACTGGTAACAAGATATTGCCTTCTCTTACCTAACCAGCTCTCGGCCCTTCTGCCTAGGCCATACAGGTTTCCTGGAACGATTGTCTACGGCAGGATCAAGCTCTATGATTTCTTCCTGGTATACATTCCTTTGCGGGTCCGATTAACATCTGAGCCCTTAGCGAAATGAGTATTGCCTATTATGTCTTGGTTCCTCAAGGCTCTTCTAGGGCTTAAGGCCAAGTATATAATTTTAGTCAATCCACAGACATTTAACGGCGTGAGTGTATTGGTTCCCCATAACAGCATCTAGAGACGCAGTACGAGTAAAGTTTCGAAAGGGAATGAACTTGGTTTACGTAACCTTGGTTCTCTGAGATACGGGAATGGGTATTATGTTTCAGGCCTTCCTATAATACTGCACAACTCTCAGTCCGTCGCTTGAGTCGAATTTAATCTGAGTATCCTATGCCAGATCACCTGCTTTTTTAGCCAGATGCCACGCCTACATTGACGGACGTGTTTCTTCGCCATACGCTCGTGCAACTGCCTCGCCATTAGTTCGTTTTATTACTCTGCACGAACCAATGGCCATGAATTTTCACTGCCTGATTAAAAAGGCTTCAGAATTATGAGAAAAAAGGAGTTATCCCCTTGTACTTGTTTCTCAGGGAGCCGAGGTTGCATAAGTAACCAAGTACGTTTGTCATAGTTCTGTAAATGTGGGGTTTAAAAGAGGTCAATTCAAAGCTTTGGTTGTGGCACTTTTCCTAATGATTTCCATAGTGTTGCAAATATTTCTTGAGTTTTGTTGTTTGTCTGCTTCTTGGTTTGGGATTTCAGTGGAGGAGGGTCCATTAAAATCCTGTTTGTTTACCACAGTTTAATCCAGACAGGGTCTTAAACTTGTTTATAATATTCATGTAGTAAAAAACAGCAAAACAAGATAAAGGCTCCAGACTCAGTTCTGTTTTTGATTTTCCTTTAATCTCAATTTTTCCCCTGACTCATTTGGTTCAAGATGTCTAGTGGGAGGAATCGCATGTCAATAATTTTCAGAGGAAATAGACAGTATTTCCACTATTTGGGAGTGTGTTTATCTGGTTGGGGGAAGTGTAGGTTGGGGATCTTGAAAGTAATACTTGTGGATGCTCAGACACCATTTGTCTAAAACATAATCGTACTTGTAATAGTTTCAGCAACAATCCTATTTCAAAGTCAAATGTAGCCGCAGGGAGAAAAAGTGAATGGTCTTGACATGGCAGAGATAGACGCCGAGGCTCCAACAGCCTGAAATTTGGCCCCTCTTCCTCACAGGAGACACCCCTCTCAGTGTATTCATGTTTCAATAAGGCTTTGAATAGTCTCTCCCCCACCATCACAGCTCACTGAGCTGAAAGCTCCCAAAGCTCCCCGCTCTTCATTATGGCCGCTGTATGTGGGACGCCTCCAGGTCACTCCTGATGTTCCTCTTGCCGCCTGAGGAGGATTTTCGATGCAACACTCACAAGCCGTGCCAGAACAACCAAAGGCATGGGAACGCAATCTGTGAAGCAAGAGATCACTGATTTTTAATGAAAAAGAAGTGGTGATTTGAGATTGGGGACCTTTTTGAGGGGGTAGGATTAAAATATCCTCTGTTACATTTGCAGTTGTTTGCTACCGTTAGTGCTTCCTCTGATTTCCTTTAGAGATTAAGATTATTTTTTTTCCCTCTCTCTCTGATCTGAACGTAAAAGGCCTATTGGTAACAAAACAGACGTTCTTTTGTTGAACTTCAGGACCCTTGAAGCACAATGTGACACTCAGCTGAAGAACGTTTGTGTTGGAGTATGAGTATCACCAATGGTGTTCAAGGAAAAACTGGTAGTGACTTTAGGTTAACTATTATCACGACTACAGATATACAAAGAAATAAATTTCAAAAGCAAAGCACAGTTTATCGAAATGATGTGCTCATATACATGCTTTACTTATCTACTATGTGTCCTTGTAGAACAAAAGTAAATAAGTCAATTGAACAAGCAAAAATAAGTAAGAAGTTATCACAGCAATTTGCTGTGAGAGAAAAATAGAGAATGTATGTTAATAGAGTAAATTTCGTTTTCGTTATAGTTCCATTTGGTTAGGAACTTGGACCTTATTTTTATTTAATTTTATCCCAGTCTTTGTAATAGAATTACAGTAGAGCAATTGGTTGCACTGTGTTATTGCATCATGATCAACTCTTAAGGCTCATCAACTTGCAATCTACACTTTATGTGAGTAGCAGTAACAATATTATCTCCTATACACAATAATAATAGTTGGAGTGTTTATAAAGCTGTTGTGATGAGCTGAGTAGTGGTGAACTTTTATTATGAGGTGTAAACAAGTTAAACACATATACTGTATCAACACGTCTTGATGCTTATGAATACAACAAAGCTACCCTGGTTGTTGTGTAATGTTGCTGTTGGTGCATGAACAGTATCTTCAAAGTTGCAGCACTGAAAGTTCAATGTAAGCAGAGATATGTCTTTTAAAAATCAGGAAGTTGAAAGCCTACAAAAATGACTCATATGGGACTACAAAAGGGTTTTAGTCACTAACCCATACATTTACAGTAACCCTCCCTCCGGAATATGCAAAAAAGGGCATGGCCACATTTCTGCGCCTTGTCGAGTGTGTTATGTTTATCCAGCTGTAATGTCATTCCGGTTCGTCAACAATGGATACAATTTATGTTTGATTATGTTCCTGAAATAGACTATCGTAATTTAGCTCTTTGTGCTGCGCATTTTATGAAAGACAGCTTCAAGAATCTCCACGAATTCAACAACGGATTCAACAAGAAACTGTTACTAAACCATTCCAACTTTAAAACCAGAGGTAGCAGTTGTTGGCCCACAACCTCAGCCTGTAAGTAGGCTAAGACTTCATCATTTTAAATGTATTTGCATGTAAAATTTCAGACATAGCCTTGTGTTTTATTTTAATCAAATGCCGGCTTTATAGCCACTAGGCTACTAGTTATGCTATTTCGTGTCTACGACAAACGCGTACAAACATTATCGACCTGAATTTTGTATATGTACCAATGTTGTAAATGTATTTTTCATGTATATGAAGTTATTTTTCGATTTGATAAAGATTGTAACCCAATGCCAACGCTGTTTGTGTATATAGTAGCCAGTCTGTTCAATGCTATTGTGTAAAACAAACGCGTATAAAGTTAAAAAAATATATAGGCAAATTACCATTCAGAAGCATTTTTGTAAGAGCTGTGTGTGGTGAGGTTCCGCTTGACTCTCTTCATTGCCGCATTCTCGGCCTGATTCTGGCTCATACTGATACTTCAGTATTGATACTATTATGTACATTTGACATGAACAACACATGCAACTTCGCCCATAAAGGTAATGGGCGGGAACCTCCCAATGCACTGTAGTTTAGCCAATCGCAACACACCAGCCCAAACTAACCAATCTGAGCCCATTGCCTGTTTCTGAGGGAGTGGTTTCATAGAATCAGGAAGTCAACCAGTCGTTCAAA
>JAOTRC010000011.1:9305055-9318869 GCA_027497675.1 Cyprinella lutrensis | reverse complement strand
AGATATCTTGAAGAACAAGGCTTTCAGTGTTTGGTAAAAAAAAAAAAAAAAAAAACACTGACATTTCTTTATGACATTTCTTAAGCATTGTCTTTTGTAAAATAGGTTTGGAACAATATGAGGGGAGTCATCATTTACTCACCCTCATGCTGTTTCAAACCTGTATGAGTTTCGTATATTAAACACAAAAGACGATATTTAGAAGAATGTTGTAACCTGACAGTTGATGACACCCATTGACTTCCATAGGAAAACAAATACTCTGGAAGTCAGTGGCTTCAGTCAATGGTTTGATTACCAATATTCTTTAAAATATGTTCTTTTGTGTTCAACAGAAGGAAGAAACTCATACAGGTTTGAACAACTTGAGTTGTGAATATTTTTTTTTTTTTCATTTTAAAAGCTACATTGTGTGATTTTTACCCCCATCTTGCGGTGAAAAGGTATATGACCATCCAGTGAATATTAGTGTCTGTTTCTCTCAATTCCGATTTCGTTTTAACTTCTACGGTGGCCAATATAGTCCAAGATTAACATGACTTCCAGTTCGACCTCATCCATGAGTATTAACTCAAACGTAAATGCGAAAGGCGAAGCTTGAATTAACGGGTAAGTCCCTCTTTGGCTAATGTACTTTCAAGATGGAGGGCAACATGGTGACCGACATCAGAACCCCTTACCCGTATGTATTTTCAATGGCATATTATACCAGCACTGATTTGTAACAAAGACTCATAAAAGTTTTGGTGCTTCATGAGCTGTAATAGACACATCTATCCCTAGAATAAAGCGAATTAATTAATGACTGAGACTGTTTATGGCTGGCCGTCTGCCCTTAACATTCTAGCACCGCATTCGTTTCACACTTTGCACCTTCAGCACTGCAATTCAGGCTAAAATGTGAACCTTGTGTGTCACTTTGGATAAAAGCTGAATGTGTCAGAGATATGGCTTGGCGAGTATGAGTATCACACCTCTGGCTCTTTATTGCACACACTTTAAGTTGCTTTATGTTTTGGAAGTAAATAGACCCTAGACTAATTTTACTCTATTATAGCTCTGCTATTGTTATGGGTATAAGCAGATCATTTGCCAACATTCAAAATTCACTCAAAGCTGTGTTGCAGAAAGCTGTTAAAGCTCACGCCGTCCTTTCATTTGTCCTCATTCATCCCTTTGAACGGTGTTCTTTTACGTTTTCAATTTGCAATGGGAAATTGAGCACAAAGGAAGAGCATTGCTGCCGTTTTTATCACTTTCTTTTTTCACTGTGTGAAGAGATAAAAGGGCAGACCGATTTATTCCTGATGTAAAGAATCCAATCCCGGGCCCTGAGCCATTGAGCAGAGGCTAGGGTACAGTGAGTTTCTACTTTCAGTCGGAAAACGTCCTGAAAATGCATGCGCCGCGATGCTTGACTGAGCTTTTTCAGGGAGGAAACCAAGCCTAAGGAGGGCAACTCATCACTATGAGGGAAAAGTGCAGATCAGCTGAAACCAAAATGAATTTTTCAGTGAAATGTGAATGAAAAAGTCATGAGGGAATCGTTGGCGTGCGCTCAAGAGGACTTCGAGAGAGGTAGAATTGATGGCTAACTCTCAGCGTAGATCATCAGAGTAGAATCAAAAAGAATCTTTGAAACGAAACACAAATATTTCCTTCTTTTCATCTCACTTTTTTCCTTTAGTTCTCAGTAGTTGTGTTCTTCTAACGGCAAAAGAGCATGCATAAAAGGAAATTGCGCTTATTTCCGAAAAGATGAAAACTTTGGCTTCCAGACTCACCCTGCAGGACGCGCATGCACACTTGTCTGATGTGTTGATCACTTGGTTCTTTACCCTGTAAACACAGGAGGAGTTGTTTGGAAGAAAATCACACAATCTCGTTACTGTATTCTGATCATTTCATCTTATTTCAGACCACTAATTATCTCTACATCAGAAAATAACAAACACCAACATTGGAATTGGAATTGAGTCTTCTTAAAAGCGACTGAAGCTTTCAGATATCACAGTACGGTTTTTCTCAATATACCTTTCCAAACATAATGAGTGTGTGTACAACAAAACACTGAAAACTGTGTTTTTCACACATTTTGGCCTTTGAATTTTCAGTTCTCCTGTCATTTATGATTTCTGGACAAGGATGAACAATTATTAATTTGATAAAGATTGCACTCACAAAGAGCTATTTTCAGCCAATTAAATATACTTTGACTGGAGCATTACAGAACACAATTATAGTCACCATAGTCATGATTTTTAATGACCGTAGGTACCCTGTACATGTCAAAATCATCTGATTGTGAAAAACACAAACATCAATAACACAGTCTCATCCCAAGAAGTCATATAACTGACGTCTTGTGACGTCTTTTGACCGTACGTCAACATCACAACTATGATTTAAAATATTTTAAATATTAAAATATGATGTCAAAGCATAATTTTCATCGTCATTATTCAAGTCTATTATTTTGAATTATTCATGTGTCACTATTCAAGACACATGATCCTTCAGAAATCATTCTAATATGATGATTTAATGCTCAAGAAACCATTCTTATTATTATCAATGATGAAACCAGTTGTGCTACTTAACATTTTTTCGAAAATCTTTGAAAATGTTGAAAAAAAAACAATTTATTTGAAACAGAAATCATATTATAAATGTATTTACTGTCACTTGTGATCAATTTAATGCATCCTTGCTGAATAAAAGTATGATTTTTTTCCCCCAAACAACAACAACAAAAGAAAAATCCAACTGATCATTAACTTTTGAATGGTATTTTTTACGGTAACACTTTATAACAAGGTTTCATTAGTTAACAAATATTTACAAATACTGAAACATATGTATTGCTCATGGTTAGTTCATGTAATTTAATAGATTAACTAATGTCAACAAATGAAATCTAGTTGTAAAGTGTTACTGTTTTTACATGTGCAACAAAAGGATGAAAACCACAAGAATACCGCATTAATAAAATCAGGTTAATTGTTAAAAGGCATAAATATGTTTGTGTCCATTTCTCTTTTTTGTCCATCTACAGTATACAGCATTGGCTTATGGAGCATAATCGTTGAGAGGTTATAAACATACCGCTGGTCCCTGAGAGCCACGAGGTCCTGGAGCTCCTCTGTTCCCCTGCATGCCACGTGGTCCAGCACTACCAGGAGGTCCCTCAATGCCAGGCTGCCCACGGGCACCTTCTGGCCCTCTATTGCCCGGATCTCCCTGGTTACCAACCTGAATCACACCAGATATGTATGTACACATTAATAGATGTAATTCTTTCAGTAAATCATAACAATGACTTATTGTTTCAATGTTATGTCTGAGGCCTAGAGCTGAGATAAAGCCAATTAAAATGCTTCAAGGATATCTGAAGTTATATCTGACAGCCGAAAAAGACGGTTGCACTTTATTTTACCGTACATGTACTTACAGTGTACTTACCTAAGAAAGTACTGGGTAATAGAAGGTAACTATGGGTTAAGGTTATGTTTAGGGATAGTACCCAGTTATTACCCATTTATGTTTATAGTAATTACAATAAATGGGTAATAACTAGGTACTATCCCTGGACCTACACCTCAGATGTTTCATAATACGTATTATAGTAATTACAATAAATGGGTAATAACTAGGTAATTAGTATGTAGACAAGGGAACAAGACTGTAAAATGAAGGGCTGCCAGTAAGAATACTGATCAAAAACTCACTTCGCCTTTAGCTCCAGGTTGGCCAGGATCACCCTAAATACAGAAACAGCAAGAGAATTAAAGTTCACCATCTGAGTGCACATTAGCACACTGCATTCATATTATTTTCTGCTCAGTATTTTAGAGCTACTCACAAGATCTCCCTTGTCTCCTGGCGTTCCTTCGACACCTTGATCTCCCTGCAAAAAAACACATTGTGAATGAGAACATTTCTTAGATGTCGAATAAGTTGTGTTATTGTAAAACTTCCTGAATGGATAAGTTTGGTAATAAAATGTGAGTGGATGAGCTGTATTCATAGCCTACAGAAACCATATTACTTTGAGAGATTTGTTTTTGTGATTTTCTTTACTAGTAATTGGAATTATTTAATGATTATTGCCGCCTTTACATATTTCAAATGTAAGCTTTATGATTTTTAGATGCATTGAACCATTTGATGCTGGCCATTACAATGACAATGCTCCTTAACTGTAACTTGTCAGTTGTTGCTTTATTAAATTCTGTAGATAACATGTTTAATACATATATTTAAACAATTAATAATAATAAAGCTGTAAATAAAGCAAAGATTTTTGGAATTCGTTTTACAAGAAAATACCATTACAGTCTTTCTACTTCAAAATTGTTACTTGCCATTTCTTTGTATTAATTTGTGAAATTTACTAGCAGTTTCTGAGTTAAACCAGAGAAAATTTATATAGAGACATGCCACTTCCTCAATCCTTAATACAACTGTTTAGGGAAAACTCGTAACGCCAAAGATGGCGGTTGTACGCACATGCCCCGCACCTCCCGCTGGTAAGCCAATCGTCTGCTTTTAACAGTCAAGCTGGGAAACATGTAGCGTAATGTCTAGTTTCACTGAAGCTTACTCACAATTGAGGTTTGCGACAGCGGAAACGAGAACCCTTGCGCATGCGTAGTAAATATATGTGGAGAAAAATACATTTTAAACCTTATTTTGGGGCAAAGTCATCAAACTTTTTCAGCAATTTTTATCATATTTTACTGCTCTTTCTATAAAAGCAGTTTTTATGTCCCGGAGACCATTGAAGGTGCAGTTTTGACTCTCTGCCCATTCATTTAGATAGGAGCCTGGTCTTGTTAGTCCGAAATAGCTGCCCGGAGGTGTTGCTAAGATGGCGGAGTGGCATGACTTGCCTAAAAGGAAACCTAGTTTCCACACTGAAATTGTTTCAGTGTCGCCTTTCTTACATTGGTTTTCTTGGTTTTAAAGGTATCTGATGTGCTCGGTTTAGTTCTGCAGTGGTGATAATGCGAATCACGCTCTTACCTGTTCTCCCTTTGGTCCAGGTTCACCTGCTTCACCCTGTGAAATGTCACAATCAGAAACTCATTCCCATGAATATTTCACTCAAAGCACATGTCTGAAGAGTTCATTATAAAAACACTTATTTAATAATGTATACGCTCAGCATTTTACTTTTTCAATAAATCCTACATCTCTGTGAGGTGCTTACGTCCCCCCCTACCCAAAAGCATTAAAGAAATCATTGAGTCTAAAAGAGACGAATTAGATTTTCAAAAGCCTCATTGTACTTTCAAAGGCTTTTAAACTTTAAAACACCAGTGGGAGCTCATAATAATTGCAATGCCTCAAAGGCTGGAAAAAGTGAAACCGTCATTGTCTAATTGAATAGCTGTTTTTAAAGGGTTTTGGATAACTTTTTATAATGGTGACTGATTTAGCAAAACTCCAAGTGCAATTTGCTGTAGCTTAATAAATAAAGAATTAGGGTTAATCACCTACGAATTGTGTAGTTTGAGCCTCAGGTTTACTGTGTGATAATCTGATGCATATTGCACACAAAAGATGAAAAAAATCACTTAAAACTGCCTGACTGCGACACATTTTCAACAGGTGCACAGGTTTTTATCAGTTCATTCAAGGAACAAAATCATAATGAAAAAGCAATTTAAAGAGATCATTTTGAGATTATAAAAAAAATCTGTTGGATGTTCAGTGAAAATGTGGTAGGCACTCACCCTATCTCCTTTTATTCCTGGCAAGCCCGGCGGTCCGGGAAGTCCAGGCAAGCCTAAGTCACCTTTCGGACCCTGAAACGACAATGTACGGTAAAGATGGCATCCATTCAGAGTCTGGCATTTACTGTGAAATTCTGGTTCATGTGTTTATATTTCTCTCCACTCTCGCTGCAGGATTTCCAAACAGATGGGAAATGTTTAAAACCTTTGTCAACAAAGAGAAAAGAATTCAGAAACACATAGTGCATCTCCACAAAAACACACTCAAAAAAAAAAAAAAAAACACAAAAAATAGCAATCTGAGAAAATGCGAGACCAGGACACAGTGGCAAATGCTGATAATTTTGCTCTGTGAACGATTTCCTTCACTGTTTGGGTTGAACAGTTTTGGGAATTGAATGTCTGACAGTTTAGCTAAATTTATCCACAAGAGAGTTTCATTTTAATGTAATAAATGAATCAAACAATCAATAAAGAAATAACATTTCCAAAATACTGTAGTAGAAACAAAATAAAATTATGTCCGACCTTTATTCAAATATTATTAAAAATTAAAAAAATTACATAGTTGTGGTGGGAGTCAATTGTTATATTTGTGATAACGCAATGAAACTTTTCATCAGGCTCTCATACAAAGAAATTATAAACATGCAAAAAACAAGAGAGAACCAACAAAACATCAACAAATGATTACCGGTATGTTGTAGTTAATGCATACCTTTTCGTGTGAGCTTTTTGTTTGTTCATTTTCGTTTTTGATTTAGTAAAATAAAACCTATAGCTATCGTTTGCTTCTTTTTGTCTTTTGCCAAATAATTTTGTCAGATATATACCGTAACCAAGTTAAGTTCATTCTTCCCTCATAGCTTAACGCCAACCGATCTCACAGCAATTCGTACGTATTTTACAAGGTCGCTAATTCCTATGACTTCACTTGTACGAATTTGTACGATTTTTATATAATCGCACATATTTTACGAGTTGCCCGATTTGTATAAATTCCTACAAATGACCTAAACCTACCCATCACTGGGGTTTAGACAAAGCACATGACTTCACTTGCCACCTTTTACTTACTCGTACAAATTTGTATGATTTTTTGCATAATCGCACATGTTTTACGAGTTGCCCAATTCTTAGAAATCCGTACGAATGACCTACACCTGACCCCACCCCTGAACCTACCCATCACTGGGGTTTAGACAAATCATACAACCTCACTCACCACCTTTTACCTACTCATACGAATTTGTGTTTTTTGCTTAATTGCATGTTTTACGAGTTGCCCAATTCGTATAAATCCCTACGAATGACCTACACCTGACCCCACTCCTAAACCTACCCATCACTGGGGTTAAGATAAATCGTACGACCTCACTCGCCACCTTTTACTCACTCGAACAAATTTATACGAATTGGTAGTGAGATAGCCTTGGGTACGTAGGGAAGGAGACCAGAGGCTATTTTTTAATGGATGTCAATGGAGGAGAGGTTTCACTATGTTTGCTCTTATTAGTTCTTTATTGATGTATTTTTAGAGTTTACCCAAAAAAATGCTATATACTATATTCTATTTAACGCTATTTATGAGAGAAGTCACCGACAATTGCGCAACAGACATGAGTATTATTACATACTATTTAAAGAATACTTTGTGCGAGTTGTTTACCATAACTCTGACACTTACATTACTTTTGGGCACTACTGTTAAAGATAGAGATAACATATAACCAGAAACAACTCAGTTTTCAGAATAATAATAATACACATTAATACTATATAGCTATACATCTGAATATACAAATGTATCTTGAATGCATGGCTGTACTGCATTTCAAAGTGTTTACGGAATCAAATAATAATATTCCTAAAAATGTTGGAATTCAGTCCCATAACACATTCATGTTTAAACATTGAGTGTTTGTGTGTAGATACAGTAAGTGTGTGCTCATGGGAATGGCAGGGGAACAGAGAGCTCTTTGAGAGACACTGCTGTGGGACATTCTTTTGACTGTTTACTCTGTAGTGAGGAAACAGTGAGGTGAGGTCCCATTCAAAAGAGAAGCCGCTGACTCCATTCTCTTCTACAAGGCACAGTGTGATATTTCCCTTCTTACCAGCACCATGTCTGCTTTTCACAACTATGAATATTTGCCTTGGTTCGACCCTCACATTAGCATAATATAAAGTCACGAATTCCCCTAAAAGACTATTAGTGAAAAGTTTTTTGAATTCACCATGCACCAAACCGTCTAAATAAGTAAAAGCAGTTGAGCTTAGTGGATGTCAAAACGACTTGCTTTTTCTTTGAACACTGGGATAATGGAATAACGCGGTGCTGCCTATGACTTGTTTTGAACTTTGGAATTGCTGGCAGCTCATAGAAAATAATAATAATAATAATAATAATAATAAATGAGATCTCTTTAAAGTTAGCAGTTCCACACTGCACAAAATCATTTTATTAATCAGTATGTTTGTCTTATTTCCCTGTAACTAAATATCTAAACAACCTTAAAACAAGATGCATTCACTTGACAAGCAAAACTGAGAGTTTTTTTCTTTTTCTTTTTTTAAAACGTAAATCTAATCAAAAGTATATTTTATGCTTAAATAAAATAAACAAATTTTCAATGGTCTAAATAAAACTAGGAAAAAAGTTAGATTTTTTTAAAAATTACTTTGCAGTCAAAATTAATTTGTTTAGAATATTGCGTGTTTACTGGAGGGGAAATTCAAATCATAATAATTAAACTAGCCTACACTATGTAACTTATTCTGTTCAAAACGTGCAAAATTTATATGATTCAGTAGGCCAACATCATGAACCAATATTTTTTTTTTTAACCTTTTCTTAACCTGGGTTTTTCTTAACCTGGGTTACTATGGTAAGCCTATAATAAGTTTTTACACTGGTCAAAAATGAACATTCACCAAGCGCCAAATGTGAACAAAAATCAGCGTTTGCGAGAATATGAAACTTTCGTAACATTTTTACGAATTCAAACTCTGCAAATACACATCCAGATGTATATACACATACAGAATCCATCTTTCTTTAAAGAGCTCAAGCATTTAACCCTCAGGTGCTCTTCGTTTCGGAGTCACACTTGTTATCTTCCTGGTCAAAATTGACCGGACACCTAAAAATTAAACTTTCTCCATCCCAGTAAAACCAATGCAATTTATTTTTGTTCTATAATATTTATTCTTTTTAATTTAATATTTTGAGACAATTTAATTGAATTTAATTGAATTTAATATTTTTTTTAAAAAAAAATATTAATGCAGTATTTTTGTTTAATATAGAGGCATGTGAATTTCCCAGCTGTTTACGAACACATTTTTTTGTTGTTGTTGTTGGTGGATTTGAATATAGTTGAAACAATCTCAAAAACTATTTCTTATACAAAAAAATGACAAAAAAAATCACATTTTTCCCCCCATTTTTTTCCATTTTTTTTTACAATTTCTCATTAATTTCCTATGGGGGTCATTTTTGACCAAAGACCACAAGTGTGACTTTTTTTTAAGACCACTTAGCATGCTCAGATCATGACCTCAATTTTTTTGTGTGTGTTCAAATACATAATGTCATAAAATTCACCAAGTTTTGTAACATTCTGATGAAGCTGTGGTTTTTAAAAATTCAAAACATACTTTTTGTTATTAAAATGTATTGGTGTGTATGTGTATAAAAGTGTGTTTGTATGTGTGTGTGTGTGTGTGTGTGTGGGTGGGTTTGTCTGTTTTGCACTCTAGATGTTGTAGAGCGTCCCCCTTCCTTTCCTGCGGTGTTCTTTTTTTTTTTTTAGAATTGTAGCCGATTTGTAGATTGCACATACAAAAATTCAGAGAATTTTTTTTGTCAATTTCCCATTCATTTACTATGGCATGACCTCAATTTTTTTGTGTTCACATACATAATGCCATAAAAGCCACCAAGTTTCATAACATTCCGATGAAGCTGTGATTTTTAGAAATTCAAAACAGAAAATTTTTCGGTCAGATATGACCGAAGAGTATCTGAGGGTTAAATTACAAATCATTCTTAATGAACATAATAATTTCACCCTAGACTGGAAGATTGTATATTGTAAATGTTTCAGCAAAACAGACATTTTTCAAATTGTGTCCTCTTCCCACCTGAATGATCCCGGCATTGAACTCAGGCCCAACATCCAATGGGTAGTTCTCCATCATATAGAATGCCACGGCGCACATCACCAACACATGCTGCTGGTTGTGTAGATTCACACAGCTGAAAGAGACACAAACAGTGTTAGGCCTAAACACACTCATCTATTTTCAGTGAGGCTATCTGATGCTAATTCTAGCCCTGGTCTTTAAAGAGGGATCTCAGATCTCAGTTAGACACCATACATTACAGCTAATGAGGAGCTGATGACCATGCAGTGTGCGGGCGTGTGTTGTGATTTCCAGTGCGAACCTATTATTGAGTCTCCCAGCATGCCACAGAGACTTTGGCATTAGCTTAGACTGCATGAGGCATAACCTCTTAAGAGAGACTCAAACAGTGTGAAGTCTTTCATTAAATGCAGGACGCATACCATTAACCTCTCATCCCATATTCTCTCAAATGAAACGGCAAACACTAAGAGTTAGTGTAACACTAATGATCGGACTGTCCTCGCCTGCCGCTGGGAGAGGTGTGGTGGAGGGGTTAAAGGTCAAAGCTGGTGATAGGAAGGATGCTGATTCAATCATTGGGATTGAGCAGGGATAGAAAATGTCTGCTACATTAACTAGTTATTAGTAGGCCTAGTAGACATCTGTAGACATTTCCAAAACCGGTGGAATTGTGCATAATTTATTAAAAACATGATATTTTTTAGTAAACCTTAAAAGATTTTGGTCGTGCCATTGAAAGGCCATTCCACCACAAATTTGACACTTGAAAAAGTTCATAAAAACATTGTTAACATTTTTTTAGTCTGGAATCGACTCTTTGAATCGACTACTGGGCTATTTTAACTTGAAACATGTCGCAACCACTTGGAAGACCTTAGACAAATATCTACTACACCCTAGCATTCTGGTAGCAACATTTCCACAGCAATTTTGTCTTCAGAAAATGTAAACATCTAGTTTGTACTAACTACTGCCCCGGGAGATAAAATTTTCGTACACAATTTATCTTACACAAACTCATCACTTCACTTCAGAAGACCTTTATTAACCCCTCGGAGCCGTGGGGAGCACTTTTATGATGGATAGATGAAACAGCAATTCCCTGTTAATTCACCATTATAAATCTTGGTAGGGACAGGAAAAACTCTGATTGTATTCGTCTGAAAGAAGAATGTCATATACACCTAGGATGACTTGAGGGTGAGTAAATCACAGGCTAATTATTAACTATCCCTTTAAGGTTAGGCAGACCATAAAGTGCCAGGTTTTAGTTGTACTCACTTTGCTATAGCTCTAAGGTTAGAGAGCAGGTATTCACTGACAGTAGGGATAAGCTGCCGTGCTGTATCATCCAGCAGGTCGCACTCCAGCACGTACAGAACTCCATGAAGAGCACCGATCCGACTGGGCAGATGAGTGCTGCGCAAGGTGCTCTCCAGCAGACGGCACACAGGCTCTGCAATGGCTTTATCCTGTCATAAATACATAAGTCCACACTGTTAAATAACTGTAATTGCTTGTTTATATAGCCAGTGCATCAGAAGTGCATAGACTCACCATGCCAAGCACTGCGGCTGCTTTGCAGATAGCTGGAACAAGGTACTGGCTGAGGATTTCATCTTCTGGTGGATGGACTTTCTGCAGCTCAGTCAGGGTGGAGAACATCATATCAAACTGATTCCTCTCCGTGAACAGATCAGACACTGCCAGCAGCTTAAAGAGACACGGAGAAAATAGATTGTCCTAAGATAAATTCTTAAAACCATAGATATGCTTATAAAGGCTAGATGTGTTACAGCGGAGTTTCCATCGTCATCACCGGCGGCCATCTTATCACAGACTTTCTGGCGGGATCTGTGGTATCTGATGTAAGAAATACTCTTATCTCGTTGAAATCTTGACGGATTTACAAACGGTTTGGTTTCTTACAAGCGTTATTAACGTGGCTATAATTCTGGATGATTATTTATTTATACACTTATTATTCATAAGTATGCAGTATCATAACTACATCTCTGCAGTTTATAACAAACCAGACCGTTTGAAAATCGGTAAAAAATTGAGCAAGTTACGGTGATTTAAAAAGTACATGCACCATTAAAACAATGTTACCAGTGAGCGAGCTGCCTGTGGCAAGATGGCCGCCAGGTGCTGACGTCGACCTCCATTGGCCAGCAGCGTGGACGAGATAGCTAGCCTTTATATAGATGGTATATCCGAGCGAAACAGCTTCTGAAATTAGAAAAAAAGTAGGGCGGGGCTTGATTTCGTCCTTCCGGAATTGATTGGATCGTTGGAGGTTGGGTGTTGCAAACAAAATGGAGGCAGATTTGAATGCTACTCTCAGAGAGGCGGTGGGAGGCCTCATCGGATCTGGCCGCACCAGAGAGGTCGTTTCTATGGGGGAGGGAAGGGTAATCTATTTGAATAAAGATTATAAGGGTACATGAAAAAAAAAACCTTTGGAGAAACCAGGCTCAGTTGGGGGGTCAGTGTTCATAAGTCAGAATTCAGATCGGCCACCAACAATCTATCTCTGTTGTAACAGGTTTTGGCCGTGGTCTGCTGTGGACCCCAAGCTGATGTTCTATACGTGAAAAACACTTTCAACCAGCCAAGCAGGAAACCAAGTAAAGGAGCCATGTCTAACAGAAAATCTGATGGCTCCATGGGTGACAAGTCTCTTCTTGTTCCGGGGAGCTATTTCAGCTCAGCCCTCACCCTGGACCAGCCTCCAGGACGTTCGGCCTCAAGCATCGACCTGTCTGCTGTCAGTTCTCCAGAGGGTGAGAGGAGAACTGTAGTGCTCAGCACCCAGAGTAATGCAGCTCGGAAGCTGGGCACTCAACAGCTCATTCCCAAGAACCTGGCTGTGACTAGCCGGCCAAAAAACCGCCACCACACGACCGTGGTGACCCTGCCCGTCCCCCTGCAGGTCACGGATATCTCCTGGGAGGACTATGACAGCGACGCAGGTGATGGGTTTTCACTGAGGAGAAACCGCAGGAATCAGTCGTACCGTGCTGCAGTCACCAGTTTGAATTTTGATGCTTTGCCAAGCGAACTCCAAACAGAAACGCTGGCACTGGTCAGTGAAGCGAAGGAGGCCAACCAAAAGCAAGCACACAAATCGGGACGCAAGGCAAGTGTCCCGCTCTCAGATTATTGTCTTATTAAACCGCTTGAATGCTTTTGAATTAAAGGGATAGTTCACTTTGAAATTCATTTTTGGTATGTTTTAGCTTGAGGTGGTGACCGTAGACCTCCATTATATGACTAATAGACATGAACTGTTTGACCTAAAAACATCAAAATTGAAACTACGGCCGAAACAAAGACATTTACATCTTGAATGCCCTTGAGGTAAGTCTAAAACATACCACTAATTAATTTCAAAGTGAACTATCCCTTAAATGTAGTTTAAGTGTAGTTGAGCTTTTCACACTGCACTTAACCCTGGGTTATCGTCATTCTTGTAATTTAGCTTAGCTTTTTACTCGGAGATTATGAAACCCTGCACTGTTTTTGTGCTGCTAACTCCTCATTACAGTGTGAAACTATCCGATGTTACAGCTAGACGCTTGGCAACAGACAACCAATCGCATGCCTCATATTCAGGTGCTTTGGAGAGTCACGGAAACACTGCGCTTTGTATTTAAACCGGAAATTAAAGGCCCA
Organism: Cyprinella lutrensis; assembly: GCA_027497675.1. Classification (NCBI taxonomy): domain Eukaryota; kingdom Metazoa; phylum Chordata; class Actinopteri; order Cypriniformes; family Leuciscidae; genus Cyprinella; species Cyprinella lutrensis. The sequence continues at coordinate 9,305,301 of JAOTRC010000011.1, read as the reverse complement.
GTGAAGGGCAAAAGCGTAGCTTTGGAATGAAGCACTGACGTAATTTCCACTGAAACAAGAAGCTAAGGTGGGACATATTGACTGGCTCCTCCCCCTTTTAAAATAGCCAATTGGCTCTATGCACGATCGCTTCCATATTTGTCTCAGCACGCCCACATACTTCCGGTGTTGCGTCAGTCTATGGTCAGAAGCCGGTTTTGCGATAGGTGGAGATAGTGTCAAATTACACTTGCTGTTTATAAAAAC
>JAOTRC010000011.1:9266689-9281094 GCA_027497675.1 Cyprinella lutrensis | reverse complement strand
AGCATAATTATATCATAAAATGACTTTATTGATATATATTACACTTTATTGGAGATATTTTCTCCAATAGCCTTCAAAAACGAAAGTGTATGAAGTGAATAATTATAATAAGGAAGCAAGTGAATAACGTCTTCAATAAACAATAAGGGCAGGAATCATATTAACGCCTTTGATAGTGACCGGCGGCGTTGTACCGGCTTGTTGTGAGCGCCTCCCTTAAACTCACTCTTACAGCAAGTTTAGACAATATTTATGATCTACGACTCTCACCGCACACCTTACGGAGATGTGATTCATTTTTCATCCAATCCGACCGATCTGGACTTTTAAGTCTTTGCTGTGAGGACGGGACATAACAGAATTTTAATCGACATGCAGAGGAATTAAGCAGCGTAGTGATCGGAGCGTCGAGTCGGGATCGCTCTGAAATCCAGCCCGCGGATTGAGGCCCAAATTCCCGAAGCGGATACACGTACGTGGTTTTCAATGACATAGCAGCCAGATATTTTATGAACTATCACTGTTTGTTGCATTTGAGCTTGTAGATTTGACAACGTGTCCGTTATCTATAACATACGCAAATAGTGTGATGTTTGTAAAGCTGGTCATTTGACAAGCAAAACAGACTAGCGCCAGTGCTAACTGCCCTAACGTTACAGGAATTAAAAACAAAAGCTGTTCAACAAATCATGTTTAAATGTTGAGTATTTGTGAAATTGATAATCATATTACTGAAAATCAAATGAAATTGATAATAATGTTTAACGTTTGTTGAATTATCAAATTCATTCACGTGCGTATTTGAACGTTGCAATTTAGAAACATTAAGTTAACGTTAAACATTTAGCTGCTATTAGTAAGGTTATGTTTAAAAACGCTTTATGTGTGTTTTTATATAGGATTGTGTTGATCAGTTAACATGAAGAGAGAAGATACTGAACCGAGTCAGGACGGGTGAGTCATTTACATATAATATTATCTCTTACACGCACACACGTAACGTTACCCAAATCACTCAAAATGTTTAATGTATCATTTTCCCTATTATTTCTCCATAACTATTTGTAGTACTTCTACGTCTACTTCTACATAAGTCAGACAAATGTACAAGGCAGTGATTTACATACAATATTCTTATGAACTGTGGATCTTCAGAATTGTAGGTAATGTAGCCTTTCGTTGGGAATTTGACAATTAAGAACATTTTTTAAGTTGAAATGACAGACTTCTGCCTCCTACAGAAACATGACTGAGCTGATAGGCATGTCTCAACACATTTAAAATGTTAATGCAATTTCCCAATGGGAAAAATAATAGGATTTTTACTTATTATCTTGACTCTTTTGCTCTATAGATGTCTGAATCAGAGAGAGAGAGAGAGAGAGAGTGTGTGTGTGTGTGTGTGTGTGTGTGTGTGTGTGTGTGTGGAAGGAAGCAGAAAACACAAGAATATGAACATATGCCAAGAAGTAGGGCAATAGTAATATCATAACTTAAATTTCACAGGCACAGCTCAAAGGAAGGAAAGTGGCCGCCCTTACACAAATATGCCCCGTTTTCTGTTCGTATCTGCACACACAGTGCTGAGACAGTGGGACAGGGCTCTTGTGCTCTTAGCACATGTTTGGAAGGAAAATTGCTGTGGTTGATCTGATTTGACTTTGTGGTTTGCATGTGATCGGCGACTGCATTTCGTCTTTCATTTAAGAGAGCTAATCTGTATTAATGAAAGCTAAAGTCCCTGATAATGCCACAAAGCACATGAAATCCTCCAGAGACCCTCGCGGGGGAGTCCAGCCAGCATTAGCAGAGTTATTTGCATCGAATCTTCTGAAGTGTGCTGGACTTGTCAGGATCTTGCATCACACCTCAGTACTGTAACTGTGAATTGCAAATAAGGGTGAATCATTCTGAAAGCCTGTGGGGTGTGTGAAAGCATTCTCTGGTAATTCAGAACAAGCAGTGCTTAAAGATATTAAAGTGAAGAGCGCTGAGAATACACGGTCTTGTGTGTTAATTCATGCATGCTTGCAGACGTGAATGCCTCTGCTATATTTGTGGAGTTTAAATGTCAGGAGGTAGTCAAACTCGTTTCATGAACTTGGGTCAGAGTTGCTTGGTGTAGTGAAAGGGCATTTGGTTTGCGTGAAAGTGCATGTTCTTTTTGGAACTTTTTGACTGTAAGTCGACTTCTAGAGGTTTTCAAACCCGATTTCAGATTCTGTTCAATTTCGAGTGTAAGTAATTGATATCAGAAATAAAACTCTGTTATTATTTACTCACCTTAATGTTGATTCAAACCTGTATGCTTTTATTTCTGTTTTTCAGCGAAGGGGGTGGTTATAAGTATATTTTCAGTACTGTAAAACTTTGGGGTTAGTACGATTTTTTTTTTTTTTTTTAAGAAATTAAGTTATAAAGTTATATATTTAAAATGTGTTTGTTTTTACTTTCTATTTATCAAAGGAGCCTGAAAATGTATCACAGTGTCCACAGAAATAAGAAATAAAAATGCACCATATCAGCATATTAGAATGATTTCGGAATGATCGTGTCATTGGAGACTGGAGTAATGATTCTGAAAATGTAGCTTTTCCATCACAGGAATAAAATTAGTTTTAAAATGGAAATCAAATTCATCTTGTATTAATATTGTAATTAATAGTGTAACACTTTACAATAAAATTCATTAGTTAACTAAATTAGTTAATATGAACTAATAATGATGAACAGCAATTACACAGCATTTATTAATCTTTGTAAACGTTAATTTCAGTATTTACTAATATTTTATTAAAATCTTGTTAACATTAGTTAATGCGCTGTGAACTAACATGAACAAACAATGAACAACTTCATTATTATTAACTAACATCAACTAAGACTAACAAATACTGTAACAAATGTATTGCTCATGGTTATTTCATGTTAGTTAATACATAATGAACCTTATTGTAAAGTGTTACCATATTTGAATATAGTTATCACTGTAGCACTGAGCATAAGATACTTATTTTAAAAATCTTACCAACCCCAAATGTATTATACTGTTGGATGCACATGTGCATATTTTCTTAAACATATTTCCACATTTCTATATTTTAGTGTATTTTCTGCTTAAGTTTCAGTGTAGAAATGTAGTGTAAAATGCAGAAACTTCTTTTCCAGTCCTCCCACTATTGATGACACAACTGATGAATATGTTTATTTGTTCTCTATCTGCACAGTTTTGCTGCAGATCGTTTGAGACAGGCCGTCCTCCAGCCCTGAATCCAGCATGACGGAGGTCCAGGCCACGGTGGAGTTCTCTTGTGAGCTCCACAAGTTTTATAATGTGGATCTCTTCCAAAGAGGGTAAGAACATGTTCCAATACCTTTCTGTTGCTCTAAAGATCTTATTCTGTAGAAAGTGTCACTCCAGGTCGGGTAGCACACACAGATAAAATATTCTCAGGGATCTTGGGTGGCAGCCATGACTAAAACAACAAGGACTGCACAGGAAACGTTTGGTATGAGAATGCTCTATCAGGCACCTGCTCTCCGTCAAGATGGATTTTTTACTTGAGAAAGTTTGATTAGTTCATATAGACAAATAGTGAGGAACAACGGCATGTATTTGCTTTAAGATGTTATCTTTGGAAGGAAGACAATACTGAATGAAAATCAAAAATGTGAACAATATGCTTCCCTATTGGGTTTTCTCACGTTTTTTCCTCCCCAGGTTCAGGTTCATGTTCTGGAATTCTTGGCGTTTGTCAAGTTAAATGTATGTCTATAGTGCTTTTTTGTCTTAGAGTTAGTCTCAATTTTGAGCCTAATTGGTAAACCCTGGTTTGTTCTTGACATTGCATAGAATTAATTGCTAAACACATTGCTAAAACTTACCACGTGCAGCCTGCAACTATTTCCATTTAGACATTCCATATGAGATCATCTTTTCTGATAATATCAACGCGCAATGCTTTCTTACAGTACTATACAGTCTGTTATTCCTGCCATTGCTTGCCGGCGCGAGTCTCTGCATCTAAATGTGCAATAGCTTTTCTTAGAATTCATAATTTAGGAGTCTCCTCACAACTATTTCTGTTTGGGCATGTCAAAAGTGTCTGCTTGTACAGTTGTGTTTCATGTTGCAGATTGGTTCTCCATTAGTTGGCTTGCATGGGGGGCACTTCAATACCTTGCTGTTTCAACTAGTTTTTTTTTTTTTCAGTCAGTTACAGTCAAGGCCCTATTAACCATTACCGATTGTCAGATAAACAGTTGTCTGGGAACCTGATTAATAACTGCATTATTATACGGTTTAAATTGCAGTGTAAATGTGTGGTCACATTTACAGTTGCTCTGTAAACAATTCAATTTAACAAGAATCCATGCAATTGGGAGCTTCACATGATGCGAGTTTGGGAGTTTCTGCTCGAACAGGCAGATTTCGCTAAGATTGAAAGTGACTTCTATGCGAGCGGTTCTTCATGCATCGCTACACTAGTGACAATGGACCATTTTAGCCTGCAAAATTTCACAGAAATCTCACTAATGTGACCACACCTTAAAGGGTTTGTTCTGCAAGTACCAGAGGTTCATTCTCATGTTACGCTTCACATTTGAGCTTCTGCAAGAACCAGAGGTTTATTCTCGGGTTACACAGAACATTTGAGCTTCTGCAAGAACCAATGAGGTTCATTCTCATGTTAAACAAAACATTTGAGCTTCTGCAAGAACCAGTGAGGTTCATTCTCGTGTTACGCAGCACGTTTGAGCTTTCACAAGAACCAATGAGGTTCATTCTCGTGTTATGCGGCACATTTGAGCTTCTGCAAGAACCAATGAGGTTCATTCATGTGTTACAAAAAACATTTGAGCTTTCACAAGAACCAATGAGGTTCATTCTTGTGTTACGCAGCACGTTTGAGCTTTCACAAGAACCAATGAGGTTCATTCTCGTGTTACACAAAACATTTGAGCTTCTGCAAGAACCAATGAGGTTCATTCTCGTGTTACGCAGCACGTTTGAGCTTTCACAAGAACCAATGAGGTTCATTCTTGTGTTCCAAAAAACATTTGAGCTTCTGCAAGAACCAATGAGGTTCATTCTCGTGTTACGCAGCACGTTTGACCTTTCACAAGAACCAATGAGCTTTGTTCCCATGCTTCAAGCAAGTTTGCTGATCAATATTAAAATGTGATTAAAAAGCCTAATTTCAATCTGTTCATAATATAAAGTGATTGTGCCTCTTTAGATCATTTGGATTAAAAGCACTCGAATCATATGAATTAGTTTTATGATTGGTGATTGGCTGGAACATTTTATGTTTCGTAGTGTGGTTTGGCCCATTTTGTTTTTGTAGCCGTTAGTGGAGCCTGAGGTGTCTACAGAGACTGTGTTTTTCAGGGGACCGGCAGCTAGCAGATAGTGAGGAGATGTTTACTGTATGTGACAAAAATGCTTTGGCCTAAAAAATGTGTGACGTCGCTTTTTGAAAAAAAAAAAAAAAAGAAAAATGCGTGAAAGCGCACCTTCAACTTTTTGAAGCATCAAACTGGTAGTTGCATAGCTGTCACTGGAGGGACATAAAGCTGTCAGATTTCATTGAAAATATCTTCATCAGAGTTTTCTGTCCCTCCATTAAAAGTCTATTTCAAGACTTTCATAAAAAGATTCTTAAAGAAAGAGCTGATTAGTCCAAGTCTTCTGAAGAGACATGATGCGCAAACCCCACTAATGAATAATGTAGATCATGGATATAGACAATCTGAATGCATTTACATATTTAATGTGAGGTTTAAATTTTAATTAGAAGGTAATCTCAGAATACAGTTGAGGTTAACTGCAGTTTGCACAAGTTTCGATGAAGCCTAAGTCAACAATATTCAAAAATCGTATTGATCTTACTGAGAACTGAGGAGAGCTGGACTATGACATTATTTTTTGCAGAACTGCTTTATAGATGAAATCAATTTATTTAATAATTGATGATCTTTACTACAGAAATGAATTAACACTGAACTGACTTCCTCTGAACGACAGCCGAAATGCGTTTTCAAGTGCATAATAACACTGTAAAGCTGCTTTGAATCTATTTGTATAAAGCACTTTATAAATAAAGGTGACTTGACTCAAAAACCTGAAATGACCCAAATTCAGTACAAATCATTTGTATGTATTTCAATACGTGAGTATTTCAATACACAAGATCCTAATTTAATGTAATCTCTAGAGCTCATTGTGCTCTAAGAAAAGCCATAGTTTTATTTAGATCAGGTAAGGGTTAAGTTTCAAGTGCAGCCCACGTTTCAAAACCAGTCTCTAGATATAACTAGGGGTGCAAGGTATGAGTATGATGATAGGTATGGCATATAAAGTTATTTTTGCTACATATCCAAAGTAAAAATATGTTGTTGAATTGTTGGAAGCAGTGTCGGGTAACGTTTTAACTTAATAGACTACTTACAAGTAACACAGGTTACATAATAGATTACTTTTTTCAAATGACTAGTAAATGAACAAATTACCTTTAAATTTAAATTTCACTTACTTTTTCAAATAAGTAACACAAGTTACTTTATTCTCCCATTTATTAACCAACACATATCCTGTCCCCATATTAAGAGAAATTACACTACAGATGAATTTCCTTCAGCCTTCAGTCTTATTCATTTCACTTTTTTTGTGAAAGGACCTTTTTACATTCGCTCAAAATAAACGATTAAAACACAAACAAGCATACCCAGCCCAGATGAGAAAAAGTAATGCAAAAGTAACATAATTCATTACTTTCCATAAAAGAAATAAGTAATGCTTAGTAACTTTTTTAGGGAGGAACACAATATTGTAATGCATTCCTTTTTAAAGTGACTGTCCCCAACGCTTGTCGTAACTGCACTCTTTATGTCGCAGTGTAAACATCTAAAGGGACCCTTTCAAATGAAAAGGACGAAACCCTGTGTTATCGGCAGTGCCAATAGGGTTGTTTGGTGTCAGCCTCAGGCTAACATTCTACATCTGCTGACATTGTCGCCACGGGTCTAACTAAAACAGAGAGCCATTGGGTTTGCTCAGCTGTGCGACAGGAAGCTTAACGCAACCCTCATTCTACTCTTCAGCTCCTGTAAGGGGACTAGTTGTTTGTTCCTGTTCCCTGATCTGTGTTCCGGCCAGCCCGTTGTATTCTTACCTCCTATCTCCCCCTGCTTTTGATGTCATGATATTCTCGTCAGGATAATTGTAGCTCTATTTTGGTTGCCTGAGCTTCCTCTTTCATTTCAAATGCATGGGAGGATAGGGCACAGGATATCAACAGAGCTGCATGGATACAGACACGTGCTGAAGCAAGCTCTCTCATCTGGTTTCTTCAGTCGAAGTCTGAGTAGAAATGAGGAAGTGAGAGGGCATGATTCTTCTCTCTGATGGCCAGAGGCTTCTTCCTGTAGTGAAGTTTTTCTTCCAAAGTAGAGAAGTAACAGATCAGGAGACATTGAGGTATCTTTCATGCAGAGGTTATTTATTGCGTTGCTGTAGTCATCTCAAGAAATCTTCTGACCAAGAGAATTTTACATTCTAGTTTGTAGATTTCAAAGAGGGCGGTATTACATAAAGGAGGGGACTCTGGAAACAAAGCAAATGTATATGATTCAGCTGGTTACCTGAGTTCGTCAGGTAACAGTGTAACTCAGAACCTTGAGATGCTAATCCAATCAGACTGATTAGATCAACAAAAGGCCAAAATCAACAAAGGAGGGTAATGTCTGAAACCTTGATTTGCCTCGAAATGGAAAACAGTGTGTGCACTTTCTCAGTTAAAAATACTGTTGTACTGGAACCTAAATTAAACTTTTAAATAAAAAAATTTAATCGCTCTGAAGACTACATAAAATAGCTGACTGATTTAATTGAAGATTATAAACAGAAATTTAAACTGTTATTTTAAATGTAATTACAATTTAAAAGCAGTGATTTTGTATTTGAATATATTTTACAATATAATTAATTTCTGAGTGTGATGGCAATAAAACAGTCTTCAGTGTCACATGATCCTTCAGAAATCACTCTAAGATGCTGAGTTGGTGCTCTTGAAACTTTTCTTGTTATCATTAATGTTGAAAACTTTTATAGAAACCATGATACATTGTTTTCAAGATTCTTGCATGAATAGAAAGTATTAAAAAAGAGGGGTTGTACCATCATAACCTAGAAAAAATAAATAAATTGGCAATTTCCAGGAAAAATCACAATTTGTTTCACAAATATCTGTATAATAGAATCTATGTTTGATCATTTTGTTTAAAGAAATACTTGCCATTTGGTCATTCAGTTACGTGATGTTATGTTCTTTGCATAGTCACTGTTTATACAAATAAATAGCATTAATAGTCAGTGATTTGATCAGTTTGAGCATGGATTTTTATTATGACAGACTTTCTTGGAACAGTAGCTCATGAATATTTGCCTCAAAAGTCATGGAAATGTATTGGTAAAAATATGTATAAATGAAGGCTTAAAAAAAACCTGTCTATTGTCACTTTTGAAGTAATTAATGCATCCTTGCTGAATAAAATTATTATTTTCTTTAAAAAATGTCCTTTCCTTTTCTTACCTAAGCTTTCTGAACGTCTCTGGTTGTGTATAAACTGTGGTATATGGTATAATGTTTTTTCAATCAGTTTTTTGATTTTGTTTGCTTTTCTTGAATACTTAATGAAACCTGTTTTTTTTTTCTGTTTTTTTTCCGGATTGACAGGTTCTATCAGATCCGAGCTGGCGTAAAGGTGCCGCCACGGATCCCGCAGAGGGTGGAGGCCAGTCTGCTGCATCCTATAGGTAGGAAAAAAAAACAAAAAACAAACCTCGTACACCTCAAATAAACATGACTCATTCAGTGCAATGGATGGTGGTGTGTTTGATGGTAGATAATCAAGTTAGATGCCACGATGTATTTTTTAACAAATGGAAGTCTGTGTATAAGATATTTTCCACGTGCATAAATCGTCTGTATGCAGAGGGATTTACCAGGTTGCGGGGGCTCTTTCCCCTCATTTAAAAGACTCCATCCCATAGTTTGCTTTTCAATTTTTTTTTAATTTAACCATATTCTTCAAGAAGAATACATTTCTACTCCTCTGTCCAATTAGGCTTTCTTTTTTTGTTTTCTTCATCCATTCCGATATCCTAGCCTACTTTATTTGATGAAACCGCGAAATTGCTAGTGTTAGTGTTTTGCGTATCTATGGCAACAACATACTTTTATAATGTGAATCCAGGATCGCTGCCGTGAAACACTTAAATGTTTCCCTTACCTAAGAGAACTGTTTAAGAGATTATATGCAACACCCTTCAGTTATTCTCTTAGGTAAGGGGAAATCGCTCCTTAAGTATCAACCAGGCACTGATCTTCCCTTTCTAACATGGTTCTTAAACCTGTAGACTTCGGCTCTCTTAAAGGGGTCATGAACTGAGAAATCAAATTTTCCTCGAGCTTTTGACATATTAGAGGTCATCATGATGTCAAAATATCCTGTAAGTTCTTAAAACTTCCTTTATTAGTCCAAAAACAGCTTTTATTGAAACTGAGCCCAGAGAACGACTCGCTGTGGAATGTGCTTATAGGTGAAAAGACTGCCTCTGCAGAAGAAAACCAACTCCTACTTCATCATTGCAACTTTGGCCCTTGCTTACTGGCATGTTAAAGAGATGACGAGGAGAGAAGAGCGATACAGGATCAAATGACTAAAAATAACATTACCTTCCAGAGGATATTAATGCTTGCAATGTGAATGTCTCATTTGAGCATTATTTATTGTATTCGGTACATCAAACCAGTCGCAATTTCGGCACAGGCTTTGCAAACAGGCTTTTACTATATTGACCTGACTGTAATGCGACAACGTGCAAGTGTTAATTCTAATGCCTGATCTTTGATCAGTGATTTCTGATATTTAATGATTTATGTACAGTCAGATGTTCTTTGTCTATGTGTCAGTAAATCAAACCAGTGACTAAACGGTCAATTTAACATTGTTTCTCTTAGTTGGGTTAAAATAATCTGTCATTAAATTATATATAGAAAGCAATCAGAGAACGCTTCCTTTACAATCATTGGACCTGTCAATCAAACACCTCAGTTTATCAGTGACTCCTGTTTTAACACGGGAAAAGTCCATTTTACCATTAGTCCATGGTTCCATAATCAATGATTCTCTTATTTACACTATATTACTTATGATGAAAAAAAATTGTTATCATGCAGAAATTGAGTTGCGATGATGAGATCACTGCATTCATGCGCTCAACATGTCTGTGATTGGCTACAATGCTCATCACTGCACAATCTAAATATAATGCTATAATCAACACTTCACGATTAGTTAACCTTGAGAGCTGTAATAATAAAAACGTGCTAAAAGTTTTCGAGAGAGTTCCACGTGTAATACTTATTTCATATGCAAATATGTCAGCCAACCACAGCAGGGGACATTTACACTGAAGTCTCACAGCAGACACGGCTTTTCAAACAGAGTTCACATCGGAGGCTTAAATCTGGGTTGGAAAAATTCCTTTTATTTCTAAATTACTGTTCTTTTTGATGTAAAAAAATATCATACTAACATAACATAAAAGTGCACCCCAATATAATTAAATAATGCAGTTCATGACCCCTTTAATATTACATCAACGTTTAGCTCAGAGCCCACAGTGATTGACACAGTTGCACTTGCTCTGTGTCTGTTGGAGTGTGTAATGTCTTTCACCCTGTGGTGAAATGTGATGAGAAGCTTCATCATCTGTCTTTTTTTTCTCCTCATAGAAGTATCAGGACAGTATGTTTTTGATGTTGGCACCATTGATGGCACCATTATTGGTTCACTTTGTCACGCCATATTTGCATGTACACAAATAAAGCAGAAAACAAGAGTTTCAGATGACAGAATGATTAAAAACTGTAAAAATATAGCAGCTTATTTCTGTTAAGTCAGTGGATTGTTTGGTATGTCTTTTTTTATAGGTTTAATTTCATGGAGTAGCACATCTGTCTGAGCTTTGTAAAGCCCTTATAATGTGTGTTTTCTCTCAGGTTCAGATCTGGCTTTCCCAGCTACAGTTCAAGATGATTTGGGCTGCAGCAAAACCTTTCAGATCCTTTACAAAAATGAGGAGATAGTAGTCAACGATGTCCTCGTATTCAAAGTGATGATGCTGCTAGATGCAAAGAAGGTGAGCGACTCCAACAACAGTCACATTATGAATTCTGTGATAAAATCTATCTCTGTATGCAACACTAGTGATAGTGGTGATGGTATATTTTCCCCTGCAGGTGGAAGAGTCCTTAAATGAAATGGACTTTCAGCTGTCTTTGGACTTGTTTTTCACCGATGGCGACTACTCGTATGTAGACAAATAACGGTTGCCTATATTTAGGGTTAGACAATTTTTTCACATATAAACGTTTTTGTTTTTGTCTGTGTTTAGGCCTGAGGACCCTAGTTCTCTCCAGAGCATCAGCAGTCGAACGCTGCGTTTGCACTTTAGCCTCCATAGAGGCATCCACCAGCACGTCAACGTCATGTTTGACTACTTCCACCTGTCTGTCATCTCTGCCACTATCCACGCATCACTTGTGGCCCTGCATCAACCTCTAATCAGGTCAGCAGTGGAAAACTGCACCTACAGAACACAGTAGTCATTATGAATATGTCATAAGTGTAGACAATAGGTTGTGATCTTCCAAGACTTCTGTGTTTTCCAGGACAAACATCTATGCATTATACACATAGAAAAAATGCAAAATTAACTGTCACACTGGCCAATAATTTAAAACATACACTACCAACTACACTACCATACACTATTTATATATTTATTTATTGTTTATTTTAAATAATGTTTTTGTTCAGCAAGGACAAATTCAATTGACTAAAACTGAAGTAAAAATGTATAAAAGATTTCTATGTAAAATTACTTTCTATTCATTAAAGAATCCTGGAAAAAATTTGATCAGTTTAACAAAAATATTAAGCAGCACAGCTGTTTTTGATGTTGATAATAATAAGAAATATTTTTGAGCACCAAATTAGCATATTAGAATGATTTCTGAAGGATCATCCAACACAGAAGACTTTAGTAAAAAGTCTTAAAAACAAAAGAAAATAAAAAGAAAAGAAAAAAACGCTAAAAATTCAGCTTTGCCATCACAGGAATAAATTACATTATAGTGAAATAGAAAAAAATTTTTTTTATATATTTTAATAAAATATTTCATATATTTAAAATATTTTAATTTGTAATAATATTTCACAATATTACTGTTTTTGGTGTGTTTTTGATCAAATAAATACAACTTTGGTGAGCAGAAGAGACTTCTTTAAAAAAAAACAAAAAAAAAAACCTTAAAACATCTTACCGACCCCACGCTTTTGAACTTGAGCATATTTGTCAAAAGTATTTTTCATTTATTTAAGCAAAACATCTTTTCATTAACAAAACATACTTTCAAAAGGTGCACGTTTTGAATATTGTGCCTTTATTTTGAAATGTGTGTGCTGAATTTGATTGTCCCCTCAGTTTCCCACGACCAGTTAAAAGCACCTGGCTGAATCGTAACGCTCCGCCACAGAGCAAAGACTCTCTCATCCCACCTCTGGAATCTGTGGTGTTCGGCACCACCTACGTCAAGCAGCTGTCACCAGATGTAAGACACACACACTCGCACACAGAAAATATCCTCACTCACCTGAATCAAACTTTTTTTTTGTTTTAGGCAAATGAGTGCAGTGTCTTTCATTTTAATCCAATTAGTCAAAGGGTGCTCTCACATCTGTAGTTTCGGGTTTATTTGTTCATTCATTTATGTTTGTTGGAGGAGTATAACAGTTACAAGGACATTTTACCTAGGAAGTTTAGCGGAGAATGTAGTAACAAGAAGAAATTTTTAGTTTGGAAAAGTCCATTTCCCTTTGCTTTTGGCTGTTTGTAATGTAACTGATTGTTACTGCTGGTTGCCAATGTAATATAGTTAGTTTTAAAACTAAGTTAGCCTGGGGTAAGGTGTCTAGTTTTTTTTTGGTCTGAATTAAGTCAGTCTTTATTTTTGAGAAACCGTCTAACTTGCATTAGACTAGTCTATGAGCAAATTTTAGACTTGTCTAACACTATAGACCGGTCTAAAATAGCTTTGTGAGACTGGCCCCTGGTGGTTAGTTCCTAGAACTAAAATTGTAAAACTATCCCGTGCGAAAGCCCCAATTGTAGCATTTTCTGCCGTTTTGCTTCCTTTCCACACCACACTGATCCACACCGAGGGGGAGAAACAAACGCTAGTGCTAGTCAACCTAACTAAATGAGGCAGGTGTGAAAGCACCCAAAAACACTGCTGACATTGCATTTAAAAAGCAAAGAACAGACGCAGTGATTTTCTCAGGACATCAGTGAAAGAGCTAAAAGGCTGCCCATAAATAGACATCATTATGTAACTATAAGGCTTGAGCTGTTGCTTGGCAGTTAATGAGATGATGTGATTTTTACATTACAACAAATCTCTTGAGACCCTAGTCACATTAAGCTGCCATTAAGGTGCCTGTCGGACTAGAGTTCACTAAAACTTTATTCCCCCATCTCAAATGAAATAGATTGAATCTCTAAGGGGAACTGGCTTTGAGCACAGTGCAAAAACTCTCAATGCTTCGTCTTCAACGTTCAGTGATGCATAAAGCTCCCTTTTATGATTTGCAGGGCAAAACCTTTCTGGTATCGGATCAGTGCCTACAGCATGCCTTCAGCCTGCACCAGAACATGTGTTCCAGCTTGCTGCAGGCGTATCAGGGCCTGTTCTGTTATTTAACCTCCCTGGCCAAGAATCTGCCCGCATCCCAGCGATTGGAGCTAGGTATGTAGTCCTATCAGAACTGAAAGAATAAAATTCTTGTTTCCAAGAAGACTGAAATTGTATATTTAAAAAAAAAAATTACTCTCAACTTCAGTTATTGACTCTGTATAAGGCATTTTGGTGACTAATTGACATGTTTTGCTTCAATATTTTAGAAGGTTGTTATTTTAACCAAACTTTAAACACTGCAATATACACTAGAGTCCAAAAAATTGGGGATTAAAAATTGTATTCACTTTATTCAGCTAGGATGCATTAAATTGATCAAAAGTGGCATTAAAGACAAAAACAATGATAATAAGTAATAAACAAACAATATGTTTATTTATTAGGGGTGTAACGATACACGTATTCGTATTGAACCGTTCGGTACGAGGCTTTCGGTTCGGTTTTCGGTACGCATTTTTGAACCGAACGGTTCGTTCGGTTCATTTTTCCTGCCGACCAACATTTCGTTATTCAAATGTAGGCGCGTCGCGCATGTCAATCGCGTTCATAATGTAAGAGACGTTGGCGTGACCACAACAT
>JAOTRC010000011.1:9104822-9120029 GCA_027497675.1 Cyprinella lutrensis | reverse complement strand
CTTGATAAAAAATGGTCATTTTAGAAGAAAATTTCAAATGGCATTTAGAGGCTTTTGCATCTGAACTCTTCATATGTCAGCTACAATGTTTTTAAGTCTTCTTACATACAAAAAGGCAGGCAGATCATGCCCCATGATTCTAACAGACATGAAATCATGCGATAATTTTTTCCCAGTCTATCCCCTCCAGACCTCTGTACATAATTCATGACCGTACAAGTTAATCTTATCTGAGGCAATTTTCTGCCGTTTCATTTTTAGCCATGAACCATTTTACATCATGAGCCGAGAGATATAAGCTCGTCTTATAATGCAATTCCTAAGGAGTCATATAAAAACATTGAAATAAATGGATTTATAATTGATCATTCAGGTCAGTGGCAAACCAAGAGCAAAATTCTACTGAAATAGTTGAAAGATTCGGAAGAATATTGCCGTTACCACTAAACATTAATTAACAGCTCACAGCAAGCATAATATGATATAAAGTTATTTGGCGTAGGCTCCGTCCGTAGCTTGCATTTCGAGGGTATGGAATCTGCATGTCCTGCCTGAACACAAAGGCAGTGGCACAGCCCTCATAGGACGGGTGGTGGTGGTGTTGGGGAGGGTCTAGGAGAAGGGACATTTGGTGGTGGAGGGGAGGATGGAGGTGAATGGAAGTGTCAGCATCTGCAAACTCGAACGTGTAAGTTTCCACCTTTTATACAGTACTACGAGTATTTAGAACACGATTGGATAAGTGGAGGTAAACAGTGACTTAATGAGAGTCTTCTCAGCAGTAAATGACGCAAAAGCTGCATGTCATGAAATTTTCAGAATAAACAGATTTTAGGTTATGAACTCATGTAAAACGTACTTCAGAATGATTCATGTTATTAATCATCTCTCTGGTGATACTCCTACACAAAGTCTGATTTTAGGTTATGAACTCATACAGTATAAAACATTACGGCCTCGTTTCAGTGACACTGGGTAAATTATAAGAACTAAATTGTGTACTTGGAAGCCGATCTACTGTAGTTCATGTTAGCATGTCTATTTGTTTACATCAATGCTATTCACACATTCAATGGAGTTTTGCATTTAGTGTTTCATCAGCTTGTTAGCTGGTTATTAATGCGTGAATGCTTTTTATCTAAAGTGACTCACATAACACTAATTGCAAGGACCGTTTCCCCTGGGGTAGCCTGGAGTAATGCTGCCGTGCTCAAGAGAACCAAAGACTGCGATTACATTAGCACTCAAATTCAGGCTAATGCCACTCCATCAAACCCGAGAAACGATGACAACAATCAAAAACTGTGTTATTTGCAGCACAACTACTGGATTCAGGACAGTAAGTAAATAAAGTCTGCTTAATATGGTGGAAAAAGTTGAAAAGAGCAGACAGGCTTTTATTGTGATCTGTTATAAATGGAATCAATCAAGAAACAGAACCATTGAACACAGGAGAATTGAGATTGAGAATTGTGAGTTGTTTGGAATATGAATATGGTCATAAAAGGAAGTTCACCAAAAAAATATAATTCAGTGATCATTTACTCACCCTTGTGTACAACAAAAATCCCACCCAAGTGGTTTACAGTTGACATAAAATTTGCGCGTATTTTGCGCGTATATATTGATATGTAATGACATGATGGTGAGTAAATTATGACAGAATTTTAATGTAAATTATTTTAAACTAGTTTAGACCTCCATTATGTGATCTATGACAAGATTTCTCATATGTGAGAACAATAAAATAATTGTCACTTTTGTCGATTGTCGATTATGTACCGGTGTGTACATATTTGTTTTTACTAACATTAAAATCTCCTTTAAAGTAAAGTAAGAGAGTTTAATTAGGTAGCAATTGGTAGAATTTCAATAAGAAGTTCAAAGGCTCCTGTACGTAGCATAGGATGATGCGAAGCGGCAGATGCATGTCACAAATAATTCATTAAGCTCATCTTATGTAACCCACCATTGGAGAGAAAAATAGACCTCCTCTTCCTGTTACTCTATTGAGGTTAATGAAAGTGTTCACCTTCTTACAGACCCCTGACACTGCAGAACACAGGTAGAAATCTTAATCACTTTGACACTGTCCTACCTGGCAATACTTTTACAAATGGTAAAGCAGAGCAACACTTTTATCCCAGTGATATGCATTTTATATTTGTAAGAAGACCTTTATACTTTCATTTTACCTGTAGATGCAATTTACTTGTAATTACAGACCGGTGCATGACAAGCCGATTTGGTTTCTGCTAGGCTTTTCTGCAATTTATTGATTTTTTTTGTTATATTTATACTGTGAATGAGTCACTTTCCATGCACAAATAATGTACATTAACATGGCTTACATTTTACCACTCCTAAAGCATTACAGGCATAAATGTTATGTATTTTTCCTCCCATGAGAATGATTAGATATGTTAGATTTACTAATAATAAATAAGCTAGCAAGTTTTAAATGTGAGTTTACAAAAAATATCTTCCTGGGAAATGTCCGCAAAATATCTATCATATGAATTAAAGTTTTTGTAATCTGGGTATCTGGGTTTATAAATAACTGCTGACATTCAGTTCACAGTTAACTGCAAACATTCTGTCACAGTTACATACTTTTGATTTGATTTTAATTGTGTTCAGTTCCTGTTGTGTCTGCCTCTAAACCAGCTATACTCACCCTAACCCTGCCTGCACAAGATCCTGCAGTGGACCACATTTTACAGAACCCAGTGCCTAGTCAGCCACCCATGCCTCACATAGAGAATAAGCCAGAGCCCACCACAGACATGGAGCTTTTGTCTGCCATGATGCACAAGCCAGATATGAAGAATGAGCCAGCCATCGCCAGGGAGCCTGAGCCCCAAATAGGAGTCTGACCTGGTGTGGGTCAGACACCCCCCCTGGCCCCTGGCCCATTATCTTCTGTGCCTTCATTGTTGCTGCTGACCCTTGAAAATGAGATGATGCATCTCGAGGGGTTTAGCCTAAAGAATAAATTTGTTACATCTTTATCGCTGCTGTCCCACCACTGTACAGTGTTACGCTGTACCGAGTCTGCGTTCTCATCACTGACCCCACCCAGTCTTCCCATCCCACCTCCTAATCCACCTCTGCATCACAGACCTCCTGAAGGGAAACTTCTGCCAATAGAGCCTTAGAGGAAGCCACTCCTCTAGTAGAGTGGGCTCTTAATACCAGAAGGTAAAGGCAAATCACGCACCTCGTAAGCTGAAGAGATTGTATCCACTATCCATCTCCTTATAGTTCGTTTTGAAACAGGTAAACCCCTTTTTGGAGACCCAAAGCACACAAGCAGCTGGTCCATGTTCCTCCAGCCTGAGGTTCTTCACACATACATTTCCTGGGCTCGAATCGGGCACAACCAATTTAACTTAGCTTGCTCATCTGACACATGCGGTGAAGGATGGAAGACCTGGAGAATAATAGACCGTGCCACATTTGATTGTATTTTAGGCACATAACCAGATCTAGTGTGGAGAATAGCCTTAACCGGGAGCAAATTTGAGGCAAGAAGGAGCGACAGATAAAGCCTGCAGGTCCCCTACTCTTTTTAGGGATATGATGGCGAGCAGGAACGCTACATTGAAGGACATAAATTTCTCTGATACTTCATCCAAAGGTTCGAAGGGTGCCAGGGATAAGCCCTCGAGAACCACTGCCAAGTCCCACGCGGGGACCCTGGACTGTATGACAGGCATCATCCACCTGACTCCACGAAGGAAACGTACAATTAGTGCGCGTCTCCCTAAAGCGTCCATCCCTAAAGGCATGTGGAAGACAGCTATGTCCACTACATAGAACTTAAGCGTAGATGGGGAGAGCCTGTCAGAGAATTGACTTTGGCAACTCCAGCACTGAAACCACTGGGCAGTTAACTGGGTCCACCTGAAATTCTCTGCACCTTGACTTGAAAACATTCAATTTCAATGCATACAGTTGAGAGACCAGAATTTAAGAGTTGATCCCCCTCAGTGGCCAAACCCACAGTTTCCATAGCTCCGGCTGAGGGTGAAATATTGTGCCCTCGGCCTGAGAAAGAAAGAACCCTCCTGATCAGAACTTGCAATGGAGGGCCTGCTAGAAAAACCACAATGTTGTAATGATCTAATGCTCCTGTAAAGCCTAAACAATCTGATACAGTAATTTCTATTATGACTTTAAAGCTTCTTTGAAACAATCCATACTGTTATAAGCGCTTAAGGTGACTTGACTTGACTTGTTGTTGTTGATAATTTCAGGCCCTATTTTGTGCTGTATTTGTAGAAAGTGCTACAAAAGCCAAACAAAGCCAACCACTTCATCTAAGTTGTGTGACCCAGACCCAAGGGCTTACTATAGTGAAAGAGGATATTACAGAGTGCAGAACAAACTCTGCTGGAGTTAAACAACCTGTCTGGTAAGGTACGAAAGTAATGATTCTCATGGGTTTCACTTGTTTTGAACCAGCTTTAAAACACACTCTATTTCTGTTCACTGATGCTCTGATGATTCAGGCACAGACCACTTGGCCTCTTTGTATCTTTGTCAGCTGCCTTGTGTTGCTTTTAAATCTATTGAAAAATGTTAGGCCTCATTTAGAGCTAACACAGACTTTCAACAAGTAATCAAACCTTATATAATATGACTCACCAAAGTGCATTTAGCTTCTTGGTTTGTTAATATTTCACCAATTCCTGACAGAAACTGAATTATAGGAACTGAGTGTATATTCATTTTGTTATCAGATGCTGCCACACGTTCCCCTCTATAGTCTACAAAAAGACCATTAAGGAACACAAATCTGTGTTTCTCTGCCTCTGCTGTTTTCTGACAAACCTTCCTCTCAAAGCCAATTTCTGGTGTCCGGTGTCTGGTGTCTGGTATTGAAAGGTGAGACTAATGAAGTTGGACTAATAAAGTCAAGGAAATCACCGAAGACAAAAACTATAATAGATAAACTGTCACCTCCAGAGTCCAATATTAAAGCCCAAATCACACTGTGAAACATGGAGCATAAGTTAAAATCAGAAAACATATACTTAAGCAAAACTAGCGAAAGTTTGAACACACAACATAGATATTTCCGTCCAATGTTGCAAATTTAGGCCAGTGCTCTCAAGGGAGTACCAATCACTTTAGGGACATAGCCATGTCTAGGTTTGAGGATGACTCGGTCCAAACTCAAGAAACACAGTGCTAACACACAGGGCCCCACACGTTTGACTGATGACAGAGCTGTCAGAAAAACAGTTTCGAGCAAGAGGTATAGATTTCTGTCGTGCAACATTTGGAGAACACAAACCATTTAGACGCGTAAAACCTTCTTGTAGAGGGAGCTCTAGACTGAGTAATAGTGTTCATCACTCCTTCTGGCAGGACAACAGGTATCCATTGATCAACCATATGTGCAGAGACCAGCTCTCTGGATGGGGATACCAGATTGAGTCGCGGGCTTGAGAGAGGAGGTCTGTCTTTACCAGAATCGGCCAAGGGGCTATACGTGACCAGGAACCAGGTTTGGTTCTCCCAATGCAGGCTATAAGGAGCACCGAGTGGCCCGTTTCCCTGATTCTCTTGATTACCTGTGGGCCAGCGCATTCTCGTTCTCTGAAAGAAACAATTTTTGACACAAAAAGTTTGACTTCCGCCTTGCCGAAAAGCCGCCATAGCACCTGGATTGTTTGTGGACGCAGGGACCATTCCCCCGGGGGAAAGTTGTCCCTGGAGAGTTTGTCTGGGCCGTCGTTCAGTTGGCCTGGCACATACGCAGCTCTCATGGTGCTGAGACCAAACGAGGAGGCGTTCTGTTAGATCGCAGAGGTTCCTGGATCTGAGACCGCCCTGACGGTTCACGTAGGACAGACATGTTGTCCAAGCGGACTAGAACATGGAGGTCCCACATGAACAGGAGGAAGCGCTTCAGCGAGTTCTCGACCGATATCATTTCTAGACCGTTTTTGAGAAGGAGCTTCTCTTGGTCTGACCACAGGCCAAAGACCGGTCTGCCCTTGAAGAGCGTGCCTCAACCTGAGTTGAAGGCATCCGTCGAGATGACCTTTTGGTACAAGACAGCTCGTCACCCCCCGCTGATACCAGTCGGCTGCTAACCAGGGCTGCAGAGCTGCAATGCAGTATGCAGAATGAAATATGTATATTACACACACATATGTTATATAAATAAAAGAACTGGCCAATAGTTTGGAAACATTACTATTTTTAGTCTTAATCTTTTCTGCTCATAAAGGCTATTTATTTGATAAAAAAAATACAGAAATAAAAACAGTAACATTTACTAAAATTTAAAATAATGGTTTTCAATTTTAATATAATTATAACCTTTGATACCTTTTTAAGGATTCTGAATTTAAAACGTTACAAAAATGTTTTGTATATATTTGTATCATACTTTGTGTATATTTTGAAATATTTTATATCCATTACCGTTAAAAAGTTTGGGGTCAATATTTTTTTTCTTCTAATTATTTTTTCTGATGGGGGCATACAACGTCATCAATGAAAAGCACTCTCTATTCCGTAGTCTGTTCTCATTTTCCCTTAGTTGTAAACAGAGTTTCAGATAATCCAGTAGTCACTAGCTCCCTTAAAATTTGGGTCCAATTTAGGAAACATTATAGTTTACACAGAGGCTCCACTTATATGCCCATCCTCAATAATTATTCTTTTCCCCCATCTCGTTCAGACCCTGAATTTCGCCTCTGGTCATCTAATGGTCCTCTTCCATATGTGCCAGGCATGGTTTACTTCAATGTAAAATACTATTCCGAGCGCACTTAACCAATACCAAAATTGGCAAAAATGTTTCCAGACAAGATTGCTGCCTGCAATCATTGTAAACATTCACCTACCATCTACACATGTTTTGGACTTGCCCGCAGCTGGTAACCTTTAAGACTAATGTATTTCATAATATATTTATGTTTCCTTAGTTTTTGGATTGATTAACGGACACTATCTTACTGTCTACTGTTTATGATATCTTATTTTGTACTGTCACTGAAAACCAATTAAGAAGATTTGGAGTTAATAAATGCAGGCTGGCACATAAGAGATTTCTTTACAAAATATAATCAATAGTAATGTGTCCGAATTCTTGACTAGTACTTTACTATTAGGCCTACTACTCCTGAATAATTATCAAAAATGTTAATTTAATAAAGTTCTTTCACGTCACCATTTCAGCCTATCCTCATTCATTGAACACTATGATAGTTTTCAGATGGTAAACGGTGTATCAAAATACATAGGCTAAACACAAGTGACTTGAATACTTCAAACCAATACTGCAAATTTTGGTGCTGCTTTTGTGCAGTGCATTGCAGTCAGTTAACATCCATTGTTTCAACGACACAGATTCAGATCCTTCATAAATGTAAATTAGTCTAAAAAAAAGTTTAAAAATGGATTGTTTTATTTTTTCCTGCCGTCGAGCCATGACTACTCACTGAAAGAGCCATATTTGGCTTGAGAGCATCGGTTCCTGAGCAGACTGTGGAATACCAACGTTTACACAAGTGCATTTTCTTTTTAAAACACAAAACTATTGCAACGGTTATGCCTGCGTCCACACTAGGCTGCTCCGGAATTTAGACCCTTCAAAAACGGGGAATGACCCCAGTTTTATTTTATTGACCACCATACTATCATTGATATTTGTTTGCACTTTAGATTAGTTTTGGAAAAGGGCAGGGGCTCGAGCACCCAAACTTTAAAAACTTTTTTAAACATATTAAAATAGAAAACTGTTACTTTTTATAGATGCACTGATACTTTCCCTCTGCTATTCAAGTTTCTTGCCAACATTTAAAAGGATGCAAAGATGAACGCGTCTTAACTTGGCTAAATGCAGCCTCGTTGAGCATAAAAAACTTTCAAAATCATTAAAAATATCACCAACCCCACATTTGTAAATGTTATCCAAGCCTATACAACTCCACTATCCGAGTTTTCCGGTCAAACAGGTTCTCTCATCTGGACTAAAGATAAACCATGGACTAAAGACCCCCCTAATGACCCACAGTTCATTTCTACTTAAATTAAAGGACCCATTTCATGGCTGGTTTGTAAATACAACAAATGGGGATGTGTTTTCAAACAAAAGCATTTTTTGTGTCCCAATGAAACATCATTCCAGACGATGTTTTTTATGAGTCAGAAAACAGCCTCTCAAGGCATTACTGTGCCTATTTCTAAGCGTTTCTGGTCCCAAAACAAGCATACAGTTATTTATCTAGAGGGAACATTCACACAATGGATAAAAGGGAAGAAGCTCTTCTCCTCTGTAAAGCAAAAAACACAAACCTCGCCTTTGCCAGGATAGTGCCCACGCCTTTTAAAGTTATGGTTAATTAAAGGGATTTATGCATCATCAAATAACTCATATGCCCCATGCAATATTTGCAATCATTCACTGCATCTTGTGATCAATAAATCATAAATAAATTATTATGGAACACATAATAATCAAAGTGTCTCCAGCTTATTAGGTGTTTCTCTTGAAAAAAAAAAAAGACCCAGAAATCTTACATGTGCCTCTCATTTCAGAAGAAAATCAAACCAAGACTCAAAAGTCTACATAAAAAAGTCAGAGACCTCAGTTTGAACTAGCCTACTTCATTAGTTATTTGGGGGGAGGTGGGTAATAAAATGCTCAAAATGGGGGGAAAATCAATGCTCAAAATAATAAAATGCTCCTCTGAGTGCACCTCAACACCTTGATGGTTCACAACTCTTCATCACAACAATTAATCAGTTGGTAAAATTAAATTGCTTACTCTTGTAAACGGCATTCCAGGGCTGGTAGCCATAATAGCCCGTGATTCTCAAGATCCTCTCCTCGATGGACGCGCTGTTGATGTCCTCAACTGATCGAGATGACTTCAGGTCCTCTTTAATCGATTCATCCACCACCAGGTACTTGAGCTGGCGAAGTTGGGGGCTGATGTCGGACAGCCTTCTGGGACTCACCTCGGGAGATCTACGCATTCCGCTGGTGACAAGAACACAAAGTTGGAATCGCGTTGGCTTCGAGCGCTTGACACCGCGGGTGAGGTGTGCCAGTGAGAGCGTGGCACACAGACAAACCTTCTCATCACATTTGGGATTCGAATAGTTCACCTCTTTAAACAGATGATATAGTGTTTCTCACACAAACATTTCGCGTAAAACGGCTTCAGAGCGCGCAGCCTGTCCGGTGCGTAAAGAGGGTGGATGCGTGAATTTTCACCCTTCACTGGCGCTTCGAGCGGAGGAGGCAGGGCGGCTGAGAGATGATAAGCAGATATGACTGCTGCTCCGTGCAGAGTAACTTCCACTAGTACAGTAGGCCACGATTCATTTGGAGAAAAGTATAGATATACAAATAGGGTATGCATTTATTTTGTCTCAATACTGTAAATAAAATTGCGTAAGACCGCTTTTTTATTTACACTCAAAACTTAAGGATCGAGTGCGAATTAGCCAGCAAGGTGGATGTTTGGGGGTTAAATAAATAAACAAATACATTTAGGTAGCTTACAGTATATTAGAAATACTGAAACAGTGATAACGTAAATCTATCAACAAAACTAGGCTATAGGCGAGTATATCATAAAAACGATACGATAATGTTATGTGTAGTTGAACAATTAAAACAATTAATAAAAATGTTGAGTAGGAATACATGAATATAGATAAACATGCATACAACATCGAATTATGCAGCTGATCACTAAGATGAGGCTGGCAATTACATTCGTATACCAACTAAATGAATTTGCATTACAATGTTTTACGAAATAAATAGCCTAAATATCAGAATTTGACAGCTTATGACAGTTATCTTATGCTACGATATATGGCCACCGGGAGGCGTGCGCGATTCCGCTTTACGCACTAAAGACACGCTCCTTTCACATATGGAACAATTAACAACAGAACACTGCTGGTACGTCATACCGCGCAATCTATCTTAAATTTAATTTATATATACTGAGTCCTTTGAAAGTGTTTTTTTTTTCCAAAACGCGTTTGGCGTTACATTTAGTGTCTCCAGTGAATAGCCCAGTACGCTATGTTTGTTGTCTAGATAGACAAAATAAAACGGCGTAAACTTTTAAGACAGATTAATAAAAATGAACTCTAACGTCTAATAAATAGGCCTAGATATCCTTAAGAATACCCAGATGCGCATGAGAGGCGTATCGCCATTTAGACTTGTACGTAATGAACTCAGTAGTTAGTTTTGTATTATTGTCATCAATGAGGCGTATAGCCTACTCTAACTGGGCTTTGTTTATTTTTTCTCACTCCCTGAACAGAAAACCAGCTACTGATGCCGAGTAAAGCTGCATCTCAACACAATACTCTATCATGCATAAGTGCTTTGTAAAATTCTTACATGGGTATAAGGGTGGTCGGGGGTCCCAGGTAGCACATGCAGTCCCTCCGGGGAGGTCCGAGCCTGTCTCCATCTCCATACATGATCCCCATGAATGACAGTAGATCACTGCTCACACGCACAGAGACACACGGACTGGAATAGTCCGCCTACCACTCTCACACTCTCCAGCCGCAGCATTTACAGATTTTCAGATAGTATCAACTCACGCCTTCAACGGTTTTTCAAAACCACAGCGCCATCTGACGCTGAATGCCGTTTCGTGCCAATTTCGTGCTGCATGTCGTGCTGCATGTCTTACTGGGTTGAAGAGCTTTAATTAGATGGATGTCCACCTGTTGGAATAATCAATTCCAACAGGTGTTGTAGGGAAATAATGTCCCTACAACATCATTTAAGGAAACAAACCATCGTTTTATTATAGTAAAAGTATATTACCCATGTTTTATTTATTTATTTATTTATTTATATATTTATTTATTTATTGGTAGAATGATTACTATTTGTATAACCTTAGTTTTACCTCAAATACCATGGTTAAGCTATGGTTACCTATAGCAATGGTTAATTTGTGGCTATCATGTTTTAACTACAATAACCATGGCTTTTTGGTTTTATTTATAGTAAAACCAGGGTTAATATTTATAAGGGATTCTGGGAACATTTATTAGCTGGGTGAGGTTTTTTTTCTTCTTTTAGATAATTGATGTTTAACTACCCAAATGACTTTTTGCACATGAGACAAACTTCTGTGCCCTGAAAATTTCTTTTCTTTATAATTATAATTAATCTTATTTCATTTAATAATGTAAACTCCCCTCAAAAATGCAGAGGAACAAAGTTTTTATAGAAAGTCTCCAAACAAAATATCAGCAGCAGAAACAAAACAATTCATCATATTAGATTGCCCTGTGCTGGTTTCTGTGAATCCTTCCTTCTTATTATTTTTCCACTGAGCAGTTTACACACACACAACCAAATATGTCCTTATTATAACGTACAATAACTCTTCTGTAGCTAAAAATAGATGACATCTTAAGAACTTGCAATTTATCCTGCTCATGTCTGTTTTCAGCTTGAAAAACACAGTGTCCTCCTTATTGCACCAAATCAAATTGTGATAACAGATAAAATAAAGTTGAAAAGATCCATTCAAATGTGATAAAAACCTTGGTTTTCTTACTTTCTCCCACAGAAAGCCACCTACATGACTGTATGGCATGCAATTTACAGTATGTCACAGTTTTTATGGTGATTACAGTTATAATCAAACTGAAGAGTGCATCCTGTTTTAGTATAGCTATTTTCTAGTTACTATTTCTAAATTGGTCTAAAGCATGCTTGTTGACTGCATATTACATTGTCTAGTTTACCAAGAAGAACATCTCATGCAGGTTAGAATGTAGGATGACAAATTAACTCCTTAATGGGGGAAACAATACATTGCATGTCTTTGTGCCCTCAACATCGAGTTATTTGACTATCGTGGTCCATGACTATTCGTGGGTGCTTGGGTACGTGGTAATATGATGATGCCTCAGGTTGAAGAGATGCTCATGGACTATCTCTCCCCTGGGAGCTCATCGTCAGTAAAAAAAGCCTAGGCTACGGGGAAAGTCTCTCAATCAGCAGGTTGAATGTTCAGTTGCGTCCGATTTAGATCTCTGCGGTCTGAACTGTTCCTTCAGAACTTACAAGTTCAAGATGCTAACGATCAAGAAGATTGTGTCTCAGATCCAACACAAAGATTAATTTGTCACAACGGTCTCAAGGGTGCATATTTTAATATAGAAATTCTGCCACAACACAGGAAATTTCTGAGGTTCACTTTTGGGGGTGAAACTTAACAAATACCAAACCTTGTTGACCGTCCAGAATTTGGTTCTCAGAGATAATATCACTCCTTGGCTGCTCGATCCCGATCATGAAGGACCTTCTGTCTCAGGCACAGGGGACACTATTTAATCCCCGCCCGAGCTTTGGAACCTTCTCGTTTGTCCCCTGAGGGGAACCAACTAAGAGATGCTGGGCTTCCAGCTGGTGTCGTACAGACTATTTTGAGTGCCACGGCTCACTCCACAAGAAGACTCATTTAAATGGGGATGTCTTCGAAAGGTGGTGATCAGCACACCTTGCAGACGTAGCTCACTGTCAGATTGTTTCAATGCTGGAGTTTCTGCAGGAAAAGTGATCAACAGGCACATGTTCAGCTACTCTTTTAGGGTATTTGTGGCCACCATATCAGCTTGCCATGCCCCGATTGACAGGGCATCAGTGGGGAGGAACCCTCTGATAGACTGCTTCATTCTTGGAGCTAGGCCTCCCATCAGAGTGAAGATCCTGCGTAGTCCGTATTAAGCCACTAAAGTCAGTGTCTGTTACTTCTGACTCTAAAGATGGTTTTTCTTATGGCGATTACTTCATTAAAAAGAAACAAAGGATTTGTCAAAGCAATTTTGCACCCTCATTCTGACTACTTTCCTAAAGTTCCATTCTCAATGTATCTGGTCATTCTAGAACCCTTCTGTCCAGATTGTGCTCTTCAGACCTAAGTCCAGCGCACTAGCCACTGGCGTTAGTCAGACTAAATTTGAATTTGCTATGGGGGCTGCAACCAGGAGGCAACTGCCACCAAGCAAACAATGTCACATTGGGTAAGGGAAACCATTACCCTAGACTATGAGGCACGCGGTCAAGTTTTGCCTGTAGGAGCTAGGGATTTTGTTAGGGCAGGAGTTAAAATTTTGAGCTAAAACGTCACACACAAACTCAGAGACATCAGAGACTTCTTTTCCTTCTCTTAAAAAGGGGGCAAAATATGTCCCCTTAAATAAGTGATTAGACTATTTTAAAATGTGCATATCGTATTATGAATTAAGCACATGCATAATAAATGGAAAGCCCACCAGTAAATTAAGAAATTATATAACTAATGCTCTTCATTATTGATGGGACACAATAAATAAACCGAACCTCAGTAAAGGCTAAACAGAATCCGAGTAAAGGCTCTTTCACCCTGAGCCTGACACGATAAAGCTCGTGAATTTCAGACAAACAGAGCTTTCACACTGAACGCGAAATGATTGACTGCCTTCAGCTAATTCACCCTTGCACCAGTGCAAACGATTTTATAGTTTGGATGTTCATGGTACTCCGAGATCCTATGCCCTTGAGTAGACATCGCAAGTTCATGTCTGAGATCTCTTCAATATTTGTGCGCATATCACACTATGAAACATTGAAGGGTCCAGACACTTCCCTGTATGTTGGGGTTGGTATTCTCGTTGCCATTGCATACACAGCATCGCGAGTAGCTTTTGAAAGGGAATATCTCAGGTTACTCTACCCTGTTCCCATGCTTTATAACCATTCGAAAGGGCCATGTAACCATGGTTCCCTGAGAAGGGGAACAAGACACTGTGTCTCTAAAGCAGTGGTTCCCAAACCTGTCCTTTTTCTTACTTTTTCTTTATCTCCCTAATCAAACACACCTGATTCAACTTATCAGCTCATTATCACATGGGTTAATGAGCTGATGAGTTGAATCAGGTGTGTTTGATTAGGCCGGGTAAAAAAAATAGATTCCTCTATTTAAATTTTTGGGACTTTTGATATGAAACAAAGACTCAGATTTCAAATTAAGTGCATTTTATTATGAAATTCCCAAAATAAAATACAGTTTGCTACTGTTTGTTGTGGCTTGACAGTTCGCAGAAATGTCTCAGTAGAGAAGCGGCAGTCCGAAGCGTACATGAACTAAAAATCTCCTCCACTAAAATACCAATTACAGCTTGAAATAAACATGAGCATCTGACGTTAAAAGATACAGAACATCTTACAAAACATTAGTTAAAAAAACATTTTTTTTCCTTGAGAATATTTGCCATGTACTGTACCTGATATATATCCAAAATAATCCATTTCGAATTGAATCAAAATTGAATCGAATCAAATCGCAAGCCTGTGACGCGAATTGTGAAATTTGTGCCAATATACCCAGCTAACTTATATCATTCATATTTAATCGAGACATGCTGTGTTTTCACAGCACACCCTTTATAACCCCCATGGCCATCTTTTAAGAAATAAATAAATGCTCGACGTTTGGGGCTGTGTTTCCGTCCTACATTTTTTGATGTGACTGGTCTGTGTATTTAGGTCACCAGCTTTCCTGTTGCTATGTAACCGAAGATGCTGTCTGCTAGTGGGCTCTCAACAGTCAGTAACTACTGTATACAGTCACACTTCAAAAACAGCTCTTTTAGCTGTGTTTCTCTTTGAAACGGTTGAATTTGATAATGTCTGAATGAAGTACATGCAGTGTTTCTGCACTGTAAATTGAGGTGACCTGCAGTGCCAAAGAAAGAGAATCCAGAGCAGGTATTTACTGTGACCATCTCAATAGGGTCTTCTCCATGGACAGATTAAAGGAAACCAGGACAGGCAGAATCAGAGGAGTCACTATACAAACAGCAATGAACTCTACAATGGTGTTTCTCTAAATCGGCAGTATGCATTACTTATATATCTAGCCAATGTGGTCCAAAAGTCTGAGGTTATGGAAGACTTTTGAAATGTAACTATATGCATAGTTACATACATATACACTATTTGTTATCATAGCCGACTTGAGTGGGCAAATGCTCACATTAGATGGCGTCTGGCACGGATGAATCCCCGTTTGTGATGTCAGCGTTGTGGATTGAGTGGCATGGTGGCGTTGGGGTTATGGTATGGGCAGGGGTATGTTATGGACAATGAACACAGGTGCATTTTATTGATGGCATTTTAATTGTAAATAGATACCGTGA
>JAOTRC010000011.1:9055651-9065746 GCA_027497675.1 Cyprinella lutrensis | reverse complement strand
GCTCATCGTTAGTTCATGTTAGTTAATGCATTTACTAATGTTAACTAATGAACCTTATTGTAAAGTGTTACCAATATAAAATAAGGTACATTTCAAGGTCACTCATCTTATGTGTCAAAAGACCTCTTAAATTTGAAAAGGTCAAGCCAAATTTGATTTTCTCATATCATGACCCCTGCATTTCATAAGTCACGTTTATGTTAAGATTACACAATAGACGTAGTGCATCCAATCGCACAACAACTATCTGGGATGTCGTTTACACCTCAAAACACCAACATTTGTATATTAAAACTGGCGACGTCCTGGCTAGATCCATGATTAGTTTAATCGCTTTTGTTGCTAGAGAACGACATTCTTGCCTGCCAGCCAGTACTTGTGACGTCACGTGCAAAGTATGAATAAAGGCCCACTAAAGTGCTTTATAACACGTAGCTTTGTATGATGCGTTGACGTAATTTTTGACCCTGGACCACAAAACCAGTCACATGGGTCAGTTTTTTTTAGTTATAAATTGCGATTTATATTTTGTCTGAATAAAAAAGCTTTCCATTCATGTACAGGTTTGTTAGAATAGGCCCATATTTGGCCGAGATACAACTATTTGAAATATATAATCTGAGGGAGCATAAAAATTTAATCGTTGTGAAAAAAGCTCCCTTTAAAGTTGTCCAATTATGTTTGCGATTGTGCTGCATCCACTCTCAAAAATAAATGTTGTATATATTTATAGTAGGAAATTTACTAAATATCTTCATGGAACATAATCTTTACTGAATAATTTTGAGCATAAAAGAACCATACAATGTATTGTTGGCTATTACCACAAATATACCTGTGCAACATGTGACTGGTTTTGTTATCCAGGGTCACATTTCCAATAAAACAGGAAGCTAAAGAGGGACATATTGAATGGCTCCTCCCTCTTTTAAAATAGCCATAGCATTTAGTTTACCTCACTAAAGGCAAGTACTTGACACCACCATGGAAGCGAATCCAAGTGCTTTAAAAGGATTAGAATTAGAATAAATTCAAGCCATTTAATTTTAACCAACGTAAAGTTGGAAAACTCAATAAAACTGGAGCGTTTAAGCAACAAACAAACATCTTCAACCTATATTGCTCTGTGACGAGTCAACAAATGCTTTGGTCATGTGGTATTTATAGCAGGGGCAGAACGCTATAGGTCCAATATTGGACAGAAGATGAAGTCTGCAGTGATGTCATAAAAATCTTTAATCCAAGTTTTGAATGCTCCTAAATGTGAATTTGGTCCTTTTTTTGGAACACACCAGCTTATTCATAACCTCAAGGCTAACATATTCATAATAAAAGCTAATAAGCTGTGATATTCATTTTGATTTCAGGGGACGTTTAAGCTCTAGAGTTGAACTTTGCTGACTGCTAGCAGATTCACTTTCTTCTTCTGAGGATCTTTTTTCCCCATTCAATAATTCAGCTCCATGCCACACCTAAATCAGATATGGTGGCCAAACGAAAGCTAATAGGGAATCACGAAAAAAAAAAACCCTTTTTAATTTGGCACATTTCTGATTCAAATCTTTCTTTCTTTTGTTTTTTCTCTTTTTATGATATGCCAGAATAATACATACAAAAAATTACACTCAATTTTTTAGCTGGGAGTCAAAGAGCTTACCAGTGTGCTAGAAAAACTCTAAGAAACCCTAGCAACAACATAGTAATGCCTTGGCAACTACACATGACAAGCACCACTCATTTTCATTTGAAAATGAAGAAATTTAGTTGATAAATATTGCATACTGGACTGGCTGATGCTTTGGCTCATGTACTCATTTTGAGAGCGCGGTGTTGGAAATGGTTGGGCTGGTAATCAGGATTAATTGAATCTCTAGGGATTCTGGGAAGCAGGGAAGTCCTCCCACCATGTCATTGCTGTTTATGATTTATTCAGTACTTTTGAGGAACTGTGTCATGCAGCAATCTGAGGCACATTTCAAAATGTTCGAATTAGTAGCCCAGTAGCTACTGACCTCAATTGCCTGACCTGAGGGGCAAAAATATTTAGAAGATATGAGTCACAAAGGTATTTGTATATCTGAAAACCAATAAAAACGACAAAAAATACATTAAAGAATGTTCCGATGCAAGCGTCTTAATTTATTAACAGATTTAGATTTACTGTCTTCTTTGTTTCTTAAAATTGTGATACCAAAGAAATAACATTTGTATTTGGAACCTACAGTACAAGACGGTGGGAGGACAAGTCAATTTCATTATATTTTCTTAATTATGACACAAATTATAATGTCAACCCAAGTTCTTGTAAAAGAATTATCAGACAAATGTTTATTTAATTGATGAGAAATATGTTTATTGAGAATGACTAGGCCTATAAAAACAAATTATTTGATTATTTTCACCTTACCGTCTAAGGTGTTTCCCCTGTTGTAAACATAGAAAGAAAATGAAAATGTGTCAAAGAAAAACATATAATCAGGTTAAAAATATCCAGAGGATTTGCATAGAGGTCAAGAAAGGCAGTGACACCTCAAAATTGAATTACCCATTAGATTTTCTCTCTGAGATCTTTCTTTCAGACTTTGACACCTGAGGGGGGCTTTCACGGGAGAGTATTTCATTAAAATTCATGCTGTTGCCATATATGATGGTGTTGCCAGCTTAGATCTCATCACACAGATGAGTCTCTATGCATTTTCATGATGCTCACAGACAGATACTTGTCCTCACAGGAAGAGAATGTTGCATCTCATTTCATCACAATTCTTTACAATTTATTTTTAAACAGACCTTTATAGTGACTGAAATTGAGAATAGATATCTTCCTACCCATCCATCCATCCATCCATCCATCCATCCATCCATCCATCCATCCATCCATCCATCCATCCATCCGATTTTCAGATAAAATAGGTTCCTGACCCACTTGTACTAAAATTTTCGGTAATGCTTTAGATTACAGCCCAGAGAATACTGTGTAATTAAGATGAATTTATAGAGTAAATTTCAGTAATTATAGTGTGCCTATAAAGTACTTACATGCAAGTATAAGGGAACATTATGTAAAGTTTGGTGAATAAAAGGGTAACAATCAGGAGAAGAATATATATATAAAAAAAAGTAATTATAGAAGGGGTACTTCACTATTAATTTTACTATTCTGATAGAATCTTGCATTTGGGAGCAATTTAGCGATAACATAAACTGCGTACCTTTTTGCAATTATTGTGTACCAGTACATACTGTATAGGCTTTTTAAAAATGACAAGATACATATCTATGCATTTATTAAATAAATAAATAAATAAAAAGTTAGTTTTTTATAGCAAAAGTGCAGATATTTATGTATGGGCTAACATGTTTCAAGGCAAGAAAAGCTTAGATTACAGCAATTTTTTTAAAAAAAATATATACTGGGAAATCTAGTTTCATGCAGTTACAGGGTAAGTGGTGCTTGTATAATAAATAAAGGTTTCCAATTCAGTGATTTAAAATTGTAAATGCATTTAGCTTCATGGAACAAGAGGGTAGGCAGAGCCCAACAACTTAGGTTATTGAGGATCTGGTCCATCTCGGCTAGCAATTGATCATGAGACACTCGTCTTGGACTGCTCATCCATGATGGGCCGCCTAAGAGGAGGGTGTCTGGTGTTTAAAGAGCCGAAACATCCGGTGAATCTGAGGTACACTACTGTCGAGAGTTTCTCGAATATTTCCCTCATGCATTACCTGGGAGAAGGGAAAGTACTTTTATGCGGATCAGGTTTTCCTGTATGCCGAGTAACTTTCGTTTTTTCGCTTTTTGTTCTAAGTCTGTACCATCTCCGTCCCTAAACCTACCACAGTAGCCCTGTGGCTTGTACACCGAGTAGTGTTTGGTTGTCTGTTTCCATCGAAGCCTACCATCTCCGTCCCTAAACCTACCCACAGTAGCCCTATGGCTTGTACACATAGTGACGTTTGATTGTCGCTTTTGATAAGCTAGGCCTGTAGACCTGTGGTTTGTACACCGTGCAGTGTTCAGTTTTAGTTTTTAATCTAGGCCTATTACAGCTTGGTCCCTAAACCAATCCACAGTAGCTCTGTGGTTTGTACATAGTTAGGCCTGCACCTATTTTTGCACTAAACCTACCCACAGTAGTAGCCCTATGGACAACTAGCTCAGTCATTTTTTTTTTTTTTTTTTTTTTGGATTTGGCATCGCTTCAAGGAAAAAGCGTGTACAAACTCCTGCTCTACCCATTAGGGCCTGGTAGTTTATTTACCTAGACCTAGGTACTATTTGTATTCTCTCTTTCAGCCCTGGGTTCCAGTAGGAACTCCGAGTTAGGAGCAATGGTATAGTCTAACAAGCGTCGGCCCGTGCATTCCTTAGACTACCCGCTCTCCTGGTCTAGTGCCAGGAGGGTGGGGGGCTGTTGTAATTGACCTTCAAAAACCTAACCGTGTCAGATGTTCCGAGTTCTTTCCTACACTGAAAATTGTTCATTTTAGTTAGATGTTTTGATAGATTATGCAATTCTGGATTTTATATCCAAACACCTTCCCCTTCAGAATGTTAATGTTCATAGCATCAATACAATTGATTTTGTTTTTTCAAAATATAATGACATTTTCATCTTTCTATCCCATTTGTGATTTTGTTGTTTTGGCTGTTGTAACCTCCTGAGCTCTTAAGAGGAATATGTTTTTTTTTTCTTGCTCATGGCCTCATTCTATCTGTCTTTTTCCCATGTGGCTTTTGACTTCTATCATTTAGTAACAGATAAAAGAGAGACAGTGCACATCGCTCTATTGTGGAATTTTACACATTTAGCAGTGAATTTAGTGGTGCCCTGTAATGTTGCAAGGTGTCAAGAGCTGGACAGGTGTGTGTGACCCACTGTCCCTGAGAATGTCTAGGAATATTTTGAGCAAAACAAAAGCCAAGATGAAAGAGATTTAAAAAACACACACATTTTAGACATTTTAAAAGTCTAAAATGTGAGTAAAAAGAAGTTCTACTATAAATCTCAGACATAATCTGTAATTTTGTGGGATTTAATCAATGGATTTAAGCTTTAAAAAAACTTTAGAGAGCAAACTACGGTTTGTTTGCTTGATAATTAACATTTTTATTTTAATTCTTAAGTCACATAATGATACCTACCATCTCTTGGTATAAAACATAAACTTATATTATGAATCATTTAGACATTTCTAGACCTCTTTCTGTGATAAACGAGCCACATCACATTTTCAGTGAGGTTCACACTGTTTAAACTGCTGAAATATTACCTCGTTACCTGGTTTTAACAGCCTACTGTGATATTATGTACCATTCATGACAAATGGCTTCTTTATGTCTGCTGCTTCCTTTCTCAGTTGTTTGCTAATCTAGTCGGGCCGTGATTCAGTAGCCCAGTGTAACTGTGAAGCCAGTGGTGCTGATTTAATTATAGCTGTGATTTGAAAACAGTCCACTGGGTTACTTTCAGACTCACCACTCATTGAAGCACTGAAAATAATGCAGACAGAGAGGTGCATTTAGTCCTACAGTCCGCTTAACTTAACCTTTCACATCCGATTTGACAAAGTGATTCTGTAGCGCGTATTTGACTTGGCTCTCTGGCTTCAAAGCAATCAGCACGACCCTTTTGCAGGCCAAACGTTTCTGTCTCTTCCTGTCAGGAAACTAATTCATTAGATTTGACAATTCCCTCACAGCGAACACCCTCCAATGGGAAAGTACCACACAGACTATGGGTTGATGGGTCGAAATATGTCAGAAAAGTTGGCAGAGTGAAAAATGAGCTATTATTGTTATTCGATTGTGTATCTTGCTGATATCAGGGGTCGGTCGCGTGTAAATCATTCAGTTTATTTAAATACACTTTATCATGCATTTTATTTAGTTGCTAACAAATAATGTCATGATTCATTATTGAAGTAATTAATTACTGAAAATCTTTCAATTTCAGACAACATTTAGAAAAGCATTTAGGCAGGATTTGTAAATTTTAATTTTATTTTGTTTTGGTTGGTTTGATTTATTTATTGTTGTGATTTTTACTTTTATGCTTTTTCATATTACCTGTAATGTAGTGTGTAATATGTTTAGGTTGTGTATGTAAAAGGTGTGCAAAGTTTCAAAGATCAAAGTACACAGTAAGTTATTGTCTCCCAAAAGAACCACTGAAATTGTAGCTTGGCCTAAAGTTGTCGACATGTCGAGAAGACACTGTTTTCTGTGCTGCAAAGCAAATCCACTTTGCATGCACTTCCAAAGGATGAGGACAAGGAGGACCCAGGTCCAAATAGGTATGTACGGTAAAACTATCATCAGCGTTGCTGTATACAAGGGTTCAGGAAGCCTCCGGTGCATTGCATGTGGACATTTTAACCATTACTAATTCTCAGATTATAATCAGGTAACTAGGTCAGTAAAAGTTGTGAGAAATACAGTAAAATTTCAATAGGATAAAGTGTCAAGGCAAAAAGAAAAGGTAAAATTGTTTTTATTCAGAGTAGTAGCTTCAGAGGTTTTTATTTATTAAATATACCATCTGCTGAGCAACAGGAGAGACTTTGGATGTTTTATATATCAGTCTCTGGGACCTTTTGAAGAAAAGGAAGAGAAATGCGGAATATTGAAAGAGAAAGTTTTTGTAACACAGGGAGCTAGATGCTTGATCTCTTTGGTAAAGCAGCACATTTGCTCTAT
The DNA here is from genome assembly GCA_027497675.1 of Cyprinella lutrensis. Lineage (NCBI taxonomy): Eukaryota > Metazoa > Chordata > Actinopteri > Cypriniformes > Leuciscidae > Cyprinella > Cyprinella lutrensis. The sequence continues at coordinate 9,059,043 of JAOTRC010000011.1, read as the reverse complement.
TCAGATTTTTGAGAACATTTGCAATCGTAATAATCCAGTCCAATGAAGGGTTGCATTCAGAGGCATCTGGCTGTCAGGACCAATAATGTTCCAATTACAATTATAGTGCTGTGAGGAGGTTTACAGGTTGGAGGTTTGTGTTATACTGTAGCAGTTCCTCTGTACACTGATATCAGACTTGCATACTTTTCTAAAAGCAATAAGCCTCTACTGAAGGTTTCTATCATCATGTGCCTAATATTGGTAGCCTTGTCAACAAGATGACTAGTATAACTCCATCATAGTTAAATTAGCATTGCTTTACTCCAAAAAAAGCAACAGCCCGCTTTGTACTCCTCCCTTATCTGTGGTCATGACCCAGTTTAAAATCCGCCTAGTAACAGTGTGCTCAGCAGTGACACTGGACAGATGACATGACCCCTGGTTTACCCAACAGATCTGGAGTTAAACTTACAGAAAAAACTATGGGGGGATTTACGATGAACTAATATTTATGGATGCACCAATAGAAATATTGTAGATTGAAGAAAAGTGTGTAGTTCAATCGGATATGACAATAGGAAAGAAAGTTACAATTAATTAACGATTAATCGATTAATTGATCATAAATTGCAACATGTATAAGCAAAAAAATGAACTATTGTGTGATTTATGTATAACGAGTGGTTCCCTATTATTACAGGAAGGGAGTTTAGTGATCACATGATGATTTCATTAAGTTTTCTGTGCTCAAATATCCAAAGCGTGCATGTTCATGTCGTCTTGTGCTTTAACAAGCATATTCACACAAAAAGGTCAAAATGCCTGTATAGGCGTGAAACAAATATGGCCCTATCATGCACCCGGTGCAAAATTGACGCATGTATCATTCCTATTTTGCACCCACGCAAAGCGGACTTTTTCCCTCCACAGACACACGTCGGTAAACTAGGGAATGAACTTGCGCTTCCTGGGCGGATTGGCGCAAAAAAGGAGGCGTGTTTCGGCACAAACATCCCTAGTACTATTGTGCAGTTCCAGAAAACAATTGTGCCACTGACCAGACAAAACCTGGTCTAAAGTCAGTGGTGCATTGCGCGTTGTTCTTAATGCTATTTTAAGCGCGCATGTTTGGCCATAATGTAGAGGGTGTGGGGGGTTGTGAATGCCGTAAGTTGCCGATATCCCTCCACCATGTATCCCTGATGGTAGGCCTTTCCCTGATCCAGAATTGAAAATCATCAGTAGCCTCCCAGGGTGTCAATGAGGTCCTGGATCCGGGGAAGTGGATGTTAGTCTGGGAATGTCTTCTTGTTTAACAACCTGTAGTCTATGCACAGTCTCAGCGTGCCATCTTTCTTCCGAACGCACACCACCAGGGCTGCATATGGAGACTTCGACTTGACCACCCAACCACGAGCTAGTAAGTCCTGAACGTATTCCTTCACCTCCTTATGTAGGGGTTTAGGGATGGAGGGATACAGGGATATCATCCTTCAGGTTAATCATCATCTGTAAGCTTGGGATGCACCCAATATCATCATCTCCGCGAGCAAACATGTTGGGTTCTTGGTAAAGCATGTCTTTGACTAATTTCTGCTGTTATTCTTTGAGATGACTTACATTGACCCGTGGATGCCACAAGCTGTTTGCCCTGTGGATGTCCTCATGTTCTTGGGAACCTGTTTCATCTCCACGGCTCACTGGTAAGTCACCTCTGTTTACCAAGTCTTGCTGCTCCGTTTCAATAGTGCTTGATATTGGCTGAATACTTCCTAGGGATTTATCTCGTCTGATAGTGACTTCACAAGCAGTAGGGTTTCCCAAGGGAATCCTAAAATAGGGCCGCCGGTCTGTCCCCTCTAATTCCATCAGACCTTCTCCAATGTCTAGTTCGGTTAACAATGTACTCTCCTCACTGGACTTCAACAGTCCTACTGGCTCAGAGCATTCCAAGCTAACTGTAACTTCACACTTGATATGGGTCACCTGACCGGGTGGTACGACCACATCTCTAGGGCCAACTGTGACAATAGCCCCGGGGTAAACATTGGGTTGTTCCTGAATGAAGCTCACTATCGCGTTGGCTTGTTCGCCTTTGATGTCCAGGGCCATCTTTAGGAGTTCTGCAAAAGCACATAGACCCTGCTATATTTTCCTCTTATTATCTCCTCGACCACATTAAAACCCAGCAATGGCCATTCTAATGGCATCTTCCCCACGAGGAAAGGCACTTGAATAGCCAAACATAGATCATCATTCCCGGGCAGGTTCACTGTCAATTCTACCCATCCCTCGAATGACAATGGTTCTCCATTAACAGCTGAGACATTGAAGTCACCCCCATCGACTATTTCTGACAGTGGTCGTAGAGCTTGATCTGGTAAGTATTTACTCTTCCAGTTGCAGTCGATTATACTAACTTGCGCTCCTGTGTCCAGAAGAGCAGTGAATGAATGTGGAAACCCATGAATGTGGCACTTGAGGGTGGCTTTCTTTCCAATGAGCTGGGCTACTCGGTCACAGGAACTTTGTCTTTGATTTGGCGAATCAGGTGTCCTACCCATCCAATTATTTTTTTTCTTAGGCTGGAGCTGTGGTTGCTCGGTCACTGTTCGCCCCTCATCAGTGGCCGCTGGTCTTTTCCCGACCCCTTTTCCCTTCTTAGACAGCCTACCACATGATGTCCTTTCTCACCACACACAAAGAAATGACTGCAAGATCTAACATCCTTGCTACTACACCTGGGACACATTAGTCAACATTGCCTTCGCTGCAGCTGGGAATCGATGACTTTGCACGGACCTTCTGTCGTTCTTTCCTTTGTAAGTGATTCAACAGTCTTGATAAGAGCTTCAATTTGTGCACTTAACCAGCGAATCGTCTCAGTTTGGTCATTTTGTCTACTGCAATCAGCGTCTTTACCTCGGCTGGACTCCCCTGGGCGCTGAGGGCATTCGACCCTTTCTGCCATGTACCTTGTCCCAACTGACGTTGTCTTTCACTTTTGTCACTTGCTATCTGGGTTACTTGGCGCAGGAGTGCCTCATCTGTCACCAGTCGATTCGTAAGCAGAGGTTTCAATTCAGTACATAATTGGTTGTACTTTGCACCAATGCCCTGATAAATCGTCCTCTGTGGTTCTCCTTTCAATCCCCTGTGGTTACATTTTGTATTGTTTGTTCATCATACTCCAGGTCTGTGACAGCTTATTTAGACAGGGAAATTAGTTTCTGTTTCAGTCCAATCAGTCTATACAGGAATTGTTGAGGAGTTTCATTGTCATTCTGTTAACCGCACATAAACTCCTGGAAGAGCTCAGAGCTACTTCTCTCATTCAGATGCGACTGAAGGAAACTCTTTAACTCTAGGATTGTTAGTCCCTCCTTGTTTACTAACATGTCCTTAAAGTT
>JAOTRC010000011.1:8913180-8924685 GCA_027497675.1 Cyprinella lutrensis | reverse complement strand
GTCAAATGATGGGAGAATAATAACAAAACACATCCAGATACCGTCAAACAGGCAAAGTTCATCAGTGAGGTGTGTGGATCACAGCATTGAAACAATGATGAACTGTTGCAGTAAGTAGTCCGCTGGATTCTTAGCACTAAGAATCTGGCTGCAAGCTAGGTAAAATCCCATGCAAATTGTGATCAGCACTAATTATGTATGCGCTATTACCTACATTTGCATAATTCCTTTAATTTATCTAGTGCTAAAACAATGCTGACAATGTGCGCAAATAAACAACGTTATCAGCCAGCACAATTCATTCTTATTGGATTTATCCCCCAAGAGTGTTTGATACACTCAGTAGCAACTAAATGAGATATCCTTGAGCATATTTCGCTTTTACTTTCTGATTTCATATTTACCTGTCCCTGAACGTGACGAAAAATAATAGAAAGTGATTGATCACTATTTACTTGGTTTCTGTGTTAATAGTTTTTAACCAAAATAAGTTACAAAATGAATCCAATTTGTCAGCAATGAAACGTTTAGCTAAGGGACACTTGCATGCAGTAAACTAGCTCTATGAAATCTTAATAATCAATCATAACTTGTTATAATTTATTATGAATAATTGGATCAGTTAATTGGGTTAACTTGATGTAGCTACATTAACATTACAACCAATTACTCGGTCCAACCCGTGAACACTCAATATTGGTTATACATTTCTGGGGCATGGGAAATGTCTTTCTTACTAAGAACTACTAAGAGCAAGTAGTCAAGATCTATGATTAGTGACTCCAGATATGAGCTTGAGACTTGGGCAACTTTACGTGTGATATGAAAAAGACTTTATCAATTAGACTAAACATTTAAACAACTCATTCATACATGCATACAATTTACCAAGGGAAAGAGAGCTCATGCAGAATATAGGGAAGCTAGAAATTTTAGCATTGTTTGAGGTTCAGCAGATCAACAGCTTGAGCAAACCATTACTTTAGTTCTAACACATCCTACTTGAAAAGGGGTAAGGATACTTAATGTATCAAATAATGAGACTAAGTTTGATACTTAGATCCATTTGAATTAAACTGTCCTGATGCAATTTGTTGAGGCTCCGATTGATCTTTGCTGATGTGGTCTTGATGAAAAAGAACCAGTGGTAGTCACAGGATCTTTGGTGAAAATGGTAAATGGACTATAGTGCTTTCAGAGACCCAATGGCCACCAAAGTGCTTTACATTTTGCCTCACATTCACTCATTCATACACCGACGGCAGTGTCAGGCGCCACTCAGCTCATCGGGAGCAGCGGAGGTTAGGTGTCTTGCTCATGGACACCTTGACACTTGGACAGGTGGAACCATGGATTGAACCACCAACCTTCTGGTTTGTAGACAACCTACATGAACCACTGAGCCACTGCCACCCCAATGAGTGGAAAGACAAGACCACAGCCTGGCGCAAGCTTGAGAGTCCTTGAGGGACTTCTAATTCAGCCTCATCTGCACGTTATGACTTCTCAAAAAGGACCAAGAGAGTCAGAGAGCCAGAGTCTAAGAGGACCAGAGAGGAAAAGTGAAGAGCTAAGAGGACAAGAGAGTACAAGAGAGGGAAGGGCTGGTGTGGATGCAATTTATAACCTTAGAAAACTCCAACCTCTCAGTGTTGGATCAGCCAATAAGAAGCATGTGCACGCTGGAGGGGTGGTAGCCGATGAAGAAACTTTTAATTTTTTTTTTTAACTTTTAATCTTATCAACATTTCATGTACACAGTCATTTCGATCTTCAAAGTACCAGGTTATAAAGACCAAATAAGCCACACATATGATTTTGGTTAACCATAGTATGCAAAGTCTGAAAGATTAACCCATTAGAGTTTACAAGAAAACAGACAAAACAACATAAAGGAAAATAATGAGATGGAACATTAGATACATCTTAAGACATTTTTCACATGGCTATATATATATATAGAGAGAATATATAGGATTAAAATGGTTCATTTCTCCTTCCCAGCAAGAATTAAGTTTATGCACGTTCTTTTGGGTCATAAAACTTGGTCTTGGTAAAAGGACACCAAGTTCTGCCAGTGTGTTAGCTTGATTTGGGGGAAGTTTCACAGACCTTTGTTGGGATAGTGAGTTTGCTGGAAATATTCATTAAAAATAATTAATCATTTGTGTGTGTCTTATTGGTCCAGACACACACACAGTATGACTGAACATTTGCTTTCACTCCATGGATGTTTTCCTCAAAGTTGTTATAATCTTGAATAAAATAACCTGGGAGGAAAATGATCTCATGGCATAATAAAGTTAATTTCTGATTCGCTCTGCGGCCTCATTAAGGATTTATTTCAATCTAAGTTCCAAAAACAAGCCATCTGTGTGCACGCAGGCACCAAACTGGTTTCACACAATTTAATTTTCTGTGATAATAATTTTAAGTTGACACATTAGTGATCTCTCACAACACCTCGATGCAAGTTTAATTTAATATGCTTTCAATCGTATTTTCATAAAATGACACAGAGAGACTTTAAAATGTTCAGGCAGTGATGTTATTTTCTCAGAAAAAAAAAACATGCCTTCAAAATACACTTATCTGTGCCTTTGTATCAAGGATATTACTTACAGAAGGAATGAGCTTTGAGATTTCTTGAGGTACAACTGCAAGCTATTATACTATTAAAATAATGTGATTTCTAACATTAATAATGATAACTTTGTATGTAAATCCTTGTCACATTATGTTCTAAGTCCAATATCTTTCACATTGCTGCAATATTGCTTTGCTTGCCACATGTGTGCAAAAGAGTAAGTACAATTATTAACAAATTGCACAATAACTGGCTTGGCTTGTTAATCAAAACCGATAAGATGATTCTCAGTGAAATTGTCATACTCTTCACAAATTCTAAACATTATTTCATCATCTGTCAGACAGGCATGTATATTCCATAAATATGTGAAATCAAATGCAATATTTGTAATATCTGCAACATTGGAAAATGGCTTGCCATTCTAATGAAATAGGAATCACAATCATACTGTACCAATCAAGTTTGGAATCATATACTGTATATGGAGTTTGCCCAGCACAATCACTGTCATATATATTTTAACATTGAGGAATGTCACCATTTCTGCAAAAATATATTTATTTTATTTTCAAAATTGTGAATGCTAATTTTAAATTTTCTTACAGAACAGATAACCAATTTTGAACCAATACATTGGGCATCTAGGAATTTTACTTCGAAGAGATGTCTGTGTACAAATTATAATTAAAATTGAAGTGTTTCATCAAATGATGGGAGAATAATAACCAAACACACATCCAGACACAGTCAAGCACATTATGACATGCAAAGTTCATCATTGAGGTGTGTGAATCACAGTATTAAAGCAATGATGAACTGTTGTAAGTAGTCCATTGGCTTCTTAGCACTAGGAATCTTATGGATGCAGAAATATACTCTATACAGATAAATAATGCACCTTACATGCACCCACCTGTATGTTTTACAGTAAAATGTGTGCATAGTTTTGTCTATTTACATTTAAATTTATTCATTTAGCTGAGGCTATGTCAGAGGTCGCACGCCTCTGGAGCAACTAGGGGTTCAGTGTCTTGCTCAGGGACAAATTGGTGTCAGTGCATTCGAACCCGGGTCTCTCACACCAAAGGCATGTGTCTTATTCACTGCGCCATCACCACCCACAGTGTGTGAAAGTGTGTGATGCATCACTACATTTTTCCGGTACCAGTACGGTACCAGTATGTACGTACAAGTAAAACATATATCTGTAACTACTTAACAGCAACATTTTATAGTTATACATACAGTAAGCATAAACTGCACACATTTCCATTGCTGTGACATTTTATGTCACTCTTCTTTACCAAAACAAATTCAACCATGTGTTCTGGTTTGGAATATCATCGGTCACAGAGCTACAGTGGATTTGCCAGGCTGACGAGGAGGAAATATCAACATGTGTGCAGCTATTTCGGACGATGGTGTCCTAACCCATATCCCCCTATTAGGGCCATACAACAACACCCAGCATCTACTAAATTTTTTAGAGACTCTCTACAGGGCTCTCATTCCTGATGATGAGAGGGGTCTGTTTAGAGAGGATTTATCAAAGTATGTGGTCATTTGTAATAATGTGAGTTTCCATCGATCAAACATCATAAGGAAATGGTTTGTGACCCACCCGAGGATGCTCATAGAATTCCTCCCACCTTATTCACCATTCCTTAACCCAATTAATGAGTTCTTTTCAGCATGGAGGTGGAAGGTGTACGATGGTCAGCCACACACAGATGACCCTGCTGGCTGCAATGGATGCAGCATGTGAGGACATCACAGTGGATGCCTGCAGAGGATGGATAAGGCATTCCAAAAGATTATTTCTACGTTGCTTTGCAAGGGAAAATATCCGGTGTGATGTGGATGAGAATATGTGGGCCGACAGACAGGAACGTCTGGATATGTAGACACCGAACTAGAACAGTTCTGCGGGCACATTTTTTGCCTTAGGGGTGTTTCCTGTGTTTCTTTCTAATTTTATTTTGTTTGTTTGGTTTTTTTCCCTTTGTGTCCATGTCTTTTTCTTACTGTAAATGATTTTCTGACAAAATCAAAATCCTGTCCAATCTCTTTCAATCAATAACACCCACATACAGAAATATCTAAATAGTACTGTTGAAAATTGATATATGCCATAGAAGCGCAGCCTTGTGCATTTTCAATACAGTAACTGTCATCCAAACTGTAGCCCAAGTTTACATCAGGTAATACTGTCAAAGTACACAGTTACATTGACAACATGTCTAAACATTTTGATGACCTTGTTCGTGAACAATGACTCAATGACTTATCATTTTGATGACACTGACACGATCATTGGCATGAATATTTACTATTGAGAGAGATGTGCTAAGGATTTTTTAGTGACTGACAAGCTTTAGAAACATATCTATTGTGTATTGCAGTTTGTAAATTGTTCTGAGAAATGCACTTATTATTTTGCACATGTTAGGGATGATGTCAAAAACACCCTAAAGTGACTGAGAAAATTGTGAAAGACATGGAAACATCAATTACCCCTTTTCCACCGAAAAAAGAACTGGTTCTTTGCGAACCAAGAACTTGCGAACCCGTTCAGAACCGGTTTGCTTTTCCACTGACTAGAGCGCCCAGGGAATGACGTCGTTACGTGACTGTTAACGTCGCTTGCAAGTACATTGCTTTGGGATTATCTCTAACTCGTGTACCAAGAAAACCTTTGACAAACAATTGAAATATTTAAGTCTTTTAATCTTTTCATTTGATATGTAATCTTTTACATATCAACATGTGAACAACTTTTACACGTGAACTAATTTGGGCTGTCGAAACACAAAGAACTGGTTCGCGCGCAGGCACCGGCTCCGAACCGGCTCTCAAAATGCTTTGGTGGAAAAGGGGCTGGTGTGAACCTAAACCAAAAACAGAAGTGACGATAACTAGATTTTGAAGTATGAAATACATGTTTTGGGCTAGTTTATACATGTTGCAGACATGAAATAGGGCTCTGATGTTCCAGCAAACAGCTGTGACAGTAGCACTTACAGTTTAGAGAATGTTAAGAGTGTTTCGAAAAATGAACCAATGGGATCTCATAAAAACTGAAATAAGAAGCCTTGGTGTTTGAAGGGAGATGGACGGATGATTGTTTGTAATTCATCTCATGATCTCATAATCACTAAGCCACAGGTACAAAGCAGCCCACAAGATTTTTTTTTTCAGACTCCCTCCACGTTTGCTTGCGTAAGTGTAAACGGACCACTCATCAGAGACGCGTGATTTCGATTCGTGCCAATTCTAGTCTGTGGGATGTGGTGCAAGTGTCTAGAGCAGTTTACTCATGAAAGTCTTCCTCCTCTTCATCATACCTCCCTCTCCCATCTGCCTCCTGATCTCCTGACAGCTGGCCATGACTATGTGGAGGTCATGCTATCATGACAGACATGCTGATGTTGTTCTGTTGTTGTTTTTTTACACAGCCCATGTGGTGAAACCACCAGCAGCTTTATATTCCTCCCCTACAGCTCTCTCTTTCTCGCTCCTTTCCTCTCACCTCATGCTACTGTCAGACAGAGGACTAACACAATTGTTTTCTAGATAAAGTGTGGTGTTCTACAGGGAGGAAAGGCAGTGATGGATGATGGGAGAAAGACACGGAGAGAAATGGGCTGCCCTTTCTTTGTGGATGCAGAAGTTCATGCTTTGCTTTAATCACAGCGGAGGGATTCATTTGATCTTCAAAAGTGCACACAGGTCTAACGCAGTAAGAACAGTGTTTAATTTATCTTCACTGCAGGTGGCTCTAACCACCTGGTCATGTTTGGTACCAGATTATGAACAGTTTTTAATATTTAACCTTGGATTTTTGTAGAGTTTGGCTTTGTTTATTATAAATAGATTATTATTGTATATAAGTGATCTCTGTTTTATCATTTAAGTTGAGTAGAATGTTCCTATAAAATTTATTTCTTTATTTATGTTTTATTTGTGTTTTAGTTTTAGCTGATGGCACCAAAATAACCAACGCATTCTCATCCTTTATGGTAAATGGTAAATGGACTGCATTTTTATAGCGCTTTCATAGACCTAATGGCCACCAAAGCGCTTCACATATTGCCTCACATTCACCCATTCACACACACATTCATACACCGACAGCGGTGTCAACCATGCAAGGTTCCATCCAGCTCATCAGGAGCAGCTGGGGTTAGGTGTCTTGCTCAAGGACACCTTGACACTTGGTCAAGTGGAACCGAGGATTGAACCACCAACCTTCCGGTTTGTAGACAACCAACATGAACCACTGAGCCACTGCCGCCCCAATGCTATGTGGGATCTCAATATCTCAGCTCTGGAAGGGTCTAGATTCTCCATTTTTGCAGTCAGGTCTAAGTCTCATGGCCCTCTATCAGAATCCAGAGTTTTGAGAAGATTGGAGAAAATTTTGAGTTTCTCCAATCTTCTCAAAACACTGGATTCTGATAGAGTAATGGTAAATGGACTGCATTTACATAACGCTTTCATAGACCAAATAGCCACCAAAGCGCTTCACATATTGCCTCACATTCACCCGTTCACACATTCATACACCGACGGCGCTGTCAACCATGCAAGGCACCATCCAGCTCATCAGGAGCAGCTGGGGTTAGGAGTCTTGCTCATGGACACCTCGACACTTGGTCAGATGGAACCGAGGATTGAACCACCAACCTTCCGGTTTGTAGAAAACTAACATGAACCATAAAAAAACATAAGGGGTAACACTGTCGTTTTTTTTAGGGGGGGCGAAATTTTGAGACCTTAGTGCAAGAATGGAGGCTCTAGACCCTTCCAGAGCTGAGATATTGAGATATTTATAAAGGCATAAATGCTACGTGGGATCAGGGGCATAGCCAGTTTTGGGCCAGGGCAGCACTGGCCCGCCCACATTACTCACTGGCCCGCCCAGGCAAGTTTGATAAAAAATAAAATTTTTAGTTTATTTTTACTATTCAAATGTGTTTAAGAAAATATATTAATATATACCTGATTTATTGTTGACTGATGTGTGTGCTTAATTCGTTTTGCCGTATAAAATGCAGCTGTCGAAGCAAGCTATAGAAAGCCTTCCTCCGGAACGTTATTGGTTGCTATGGTTGTTGGGGGTTCCGATAGGAAAACTCTCGGCGGCGCCAAAATTATGGCTAAACAACTTTCTTTAATGTGCTATTTGGAAAAAGCAAGAGTTAAGGAAGAAGACACGTCACTTCCTTTATCTATCGAGTCCACACAGCCCAGTTCTTCAGACTCACTAACCCACAAGAAGGCAAGTCAGGTGCTGGCGGCAGCGGCTTCTTGCTGTCTCTCTCCCGGTCAGCCTGACGCGAGTTTACCCGCCGATGTAACTGCTGCGATATTATTATTTTAGCTTACTTTATTTTCGGGTGAACTGTCTTTGCACTGCTGACTAGCCTGAATAAAATAGACAAGTTATTGTCTACACACTGGTTTGTCCAGCCTTTATTGAGCTCTGTTGGTTGAACACGGTCATTTGCCGAATATAAAGGTGTTTTTGCAGTTTGTCTATTGATTTTTCTACTCTCTAAAGTTAATTATTATTTTTGAGGGTTTTTTTTTTTTCAATGAAAACCTATAGGCCCACTTACATTTTCACTGGCCCACCCAAAATACAATTTCTGCCTATGCCACTGCTTACTCGAGGCATAGAAATATCAGAGACTTAAGGATGATTTGGCAACGTCTGGAAACAACCCGCAACTTCATGTTAACGAGTACTTGTCTTGTATTACGACGAGTAGGCCAACGTAGTGTATGTACTCGTATTTTCTCCTTGATTTATACAGTCTAGTGAGTCTACTAACCTGCCTACTTGGGTCTGGGAACCACATGGTAATTTTCTGGTTTACGAATGCCGGGCGCCGTTCAAATGCGCCTCTTTTACTGTTTATGGTCTGTACGTAGCCAATCGTTTCAATTAGAAAAACACAAGTACAGTTTAACATAGAAGTTTAAGTTATTATTTGCATTGGAAATTGTTTGCACTTGTACTTAATAAAATCAAATCAATAAATCAGTAAATCGTTTTGGCAGAGGGCAAAGTGAAGTTTCATAACTTTATATTTAGGCTATTATAACGTTGTGTCCTGCTGTATGTTTGACCGAAGCTACTTCTGTTATAATGGATAGCCTATTACTGATCAGTAAAACTGAAATTTAACAAAAAGAGTTAAATATTACATATGTCACTATTTGTATTATTGTACGTGTGATATTATATAATTATACTACTATTCATTACCATTTTATTTGCTGTACACTATTTGTTTTTTTTTATTGACTAAACTATTTACTATTACTTCTCACTTTGTGATATTAAGTATTTGCGTTGCAGGCCTAGTTTTACCATAACATATGTAGCCTATTATCATAAAAGATCCATCACTTATCTTTGTTGTTGCTAAAATCTGGTCAATCACAGAAAGTACTTTTTCCACAATAAGAAAACTTAAATTATATCTCAGTATCGGGGTCTTCACCATTCTTATCAAAGAATAAAAAGCCAGATACATGACAAGCCCATTCTTTATTTAAAAAAAAAAAAAAAAATACAACTCTAACTATCGAGATTTTAAATAACTACAGATGGAAGTTTTTGTACACCACATACAAACCACTGAAATCAGTTGATAAATGTAAAAACAGTTTGTTTTTATCCAGAAAAAACGCAGCGCACCCATTTACTTACATTTGATTGCAGTGCAGTCTTGCCCTCCACAAAATGTGGCGGCACATTACTGGGCTAAAGAGGCTAGATGAAACAATGTCAAAATGTCTGGTACCCGGTAACTCTACCAGTAATAACATTAATTTAGTTCATAGTTAACGGTTCCTGAACGCTGTAACTAAAAGCTGTTAAGACCTGTCTACGTGACTGTGGCGGATGTTGGTGAGCCTGGGTCAGGTCAGTTTGAGTTTTTATTTAATGGAATATGTTTACAGTAAAGAATACACAACAAAATGATTTTGGTTTAATAAACTTTATTTAAACTGTCGTTTGGTGTTAAGTGCGTACACTCTTTAACATGTAGTTTAAGTTTAATCTTACCATTCTTTTTGTTTGTTTGTTTGATGCGTGGTCCCGTGAGCTGGTGCACCGTCAAAAGGGGTTTGAGTAGAAACATTGGAGGTATTTATATGGTTCCGACTGATCGGGATGATCGGGCCACAACCATTCCGGTTTCTTCTCCGGGGGAACTCCAAGGACTATTTTGCTTGCTTTTCTTTTGTTTGTTTATATAGAAGTATATTTATTAAGTGAAGTCATTTGATGGTTGTTTTTCATTTGAGGTGTTTGTTTATGTATATTGGGTGTTTTCATATTCGTTTATTGTGTGTAATGGCCATTACATGTCTGTATATCCCCCTTTATGTGGTAATTGGTGCTGGCCACCAAGGTATAGAGAACAGGTTCTGTAAGCCCTTGATCTCGAATTGATACATTTTCAATAAAAGTATTGTTAGGAAATGGGTCAAGACAATCAACAATTCACAAATTAATTATTAAATATTTAAATAAAACAGGAATAATAAATAGAATTTGAGTTTTTTTTTTTTTTTTTCGTTCCAAAGCCAAGCATACTCCACACTCCAGATTAGTAGGTGGCGGGAATGCACCATTTATGTTGGTCTGCCAATCTGCCATTAAACACCACAAGAAGAAGAAGAAGAAGCCCTTGATCTCTGTAAATGTTTGAGAGGCAAATGCAGTGACCCATCGTTATTGTATGGTTTTTTTTTTTGTTTGTTTTTTTTTTTTGTTATTTGATTTTTGGTATGTTTGGTTTACCACCCTTGGGTTAGCATTGGCTTTACTTTTGTAACCCCATCTTGTGAAAATAAACCCCTAAACGTTTGAAACACCAAAATGAAAGTTTTCATTGGCCAAAAAGCGACAACAACAATAGTTTAATAATCAATGACATTTATTAAATAATCAACACTCAAGTGAAAATAGAATTAATTTAAGCATTTAAATTGCACATAAGGCAGTTCTATTTGAACTTTTTAATGATACGTTCTACTCTGATTCATTGTTGAAATGTAAACATTTAGACATGGCTGTAATAACATGTTATAGCGGCAGATTTATTCATTCAAAGCGATTCAGTCTCTTCAGAAAAGTTTTGGACTAAATCGCTCATAGATCTCTTTATGAACTTTTTAAAGTGTCAAAGTGGTATAGTTGTGAATTTTAACTTTTGGGTGTATCCCTTTAAATGTGTCGGGGTTTATTGTTGAATCCTGAATAGTTTTGGTTGCCGACATTTCCGTGTCTCACTAAAAAAGTACTTCATTATCGTGAAAGACAATCATGATGATTTAGTTTTCGTTCTTCTACAGATCTGATGGTTTCCAGTTATTTTTGAGCCAGCAAGTGACAGCATCATTGAGCTATCCTTCTCTCCATGGTCATCGTAGTCCTCGTCCCCAGGATCTGTGTGGACTATAGGAGACTTAACAGAAAGACCTTACCTGAAGCTTATCCAATGCTGCTTATTCATGACATCCTGGAATCCATTGGATGGCACAACCTGGTTTAGCACATTGGATTTGCAGTCAGATTCTGGCAGGTGGGTCTGGAAGTAGAAAGTAAAGAGAAAACCGCATTTATCACCAACCAGGGGCTATTCCAATTCCATTCCATGCCGGCAGAGAAATGTACCCCTCGTTTTTCGAATACAGCGCCTCCTATCGAATTGTATGGGATACACACGAAGAACATATGAAGAACTTAAGCCAAAATGTGAGAAGGCTATCTTCAATTTTATTTAGCGAAACGTAGTAGCCTACTCGTTTGATGTATTTTTTAAAGGGTACATATCGTGCTTTTAAATCATTCATTTTTACTTATAAATCATACATTTGTGGTCTATATAAAG
>JAOTRC010000011.1:8777618-8787638 GCA_027497675.1 Cyprinella lutrensis | reverse complement strand
AAACACAAACTTTTATTTTGGATGTGATTAATCGCGATTAATCGTTTTGACAGCCCTAATATATATATATATATATACACACAAACACACACACAAATATATATTTCCTCTATATAACATGTCATGCAAACACTTTAGTCTTTAGTTTGACTGAAATCATAACAGCTTGAAGTCAGACTCACAGGCATGGACAGAGATAACATTGTCGTTATATATGATAATATGATGACGTTGTGCGCTTGGTGTGTTTAATCCTTCAAATCTTCAATTATACTTGGACAGTCATAGCTCAACTAGGCTAAAGCTGCTGTAGTTCAGTTATAACTGCGTGTAAATGCACTTGTGTTATGACCCATGGTGGACAGATTTACCTGTTTATAAGTACCTTAAATTCAAAGATTTTCTGCCCACAGTGACCATATAAACTGAATTATGGCCTGTGGGTGAGCATTTCTCAAATTCGACAAGGATAACTCATACTGAGCTAAGAACAAAGCTGTTTCCAGGACCACTTCAAAGATGTGATGTTGGCGTACTGAACGGTGCCTTACCTCGTGCAACCCTTGTAAATGACTGCTCATGAGCGAGGCGTTTCTGCAGTGCAGAGCTGCCCTCCTTCTGTCAAAACTCTGGTTGTGGCTCAGACAAAGCTGCAGATTGTCTCCAAACTACATGAGTGCCAGGCTTGGGGTTGATACTGACGCTTGTGCCAAAAGCACCAAGGGCCTGGTTTTCTTGCCTCTGTTACAGACTGGAATTTCTTGAGAGGAAGTCGTGATGAATGTGCGTTCACGTGTGCCAGGGCTATTGTAACTCCCCACAGCCGAAGTCCAACGACTGTAGAGTCATTGTTTTAATCTTAATTGAGTTCAGCATGGAGTCAATCCCAGAATGCCATTTAGTTAGTTTTCATCGCATGCCTATATCCATTACAAAATCAGATTTGGTAAAAGGGCAGAGAGTTACAAAAGTCAATTGCGTGCAGACTGAGTCTCAGATCATAAGAAGAGCCACAAGGAATGCCTGCAGATTTCCACACAATTTGATTGCCTGAATTTCAAGTTCTGCACTCAGTTAGTTACTTTTGCTTTCGATTATCCACATGAGGATACCAGGAAGGGATGGAAGGTGATTATTTGTAAAGTGTTGTTTACATGGATCCAACTGTTCGTGTTCCCACAGTCTGCACACATTGTCTGTCAAACATATTTAATTTTATTGTAGTATTTTTACTTCTGAGAAAATCGTTTTATTCTGTTGCGACACTTGAAATGTTATTTAATTCAAGTTTAATCAAATTCAAATTAGTTTCACACTCTGTTTTGTGTAGAATACACATCCGGTCTAGTGGTTTTATCGAACTAGCCTCAAAAGTAAAAATATTTTAATTAGAGGTCGACCGATAGTGGATTTTACCGATACCGATACTTAGGTTTGACCGTACATGCGGATAACCGATAATTCAACCGATATTTTTTTAAATGGATACTGGATTAAAAACAAACTCGCAGTAAAACAGTTCTGATCTGAAATGTGCTCAATTAAATAAATATATAAATATGAGTATATTGAAACTTTATACAGAAAATAATTCAAACATTGAAATATTACAGGTTTCGTTAGCTATAACCTAGAAACTTACGTACATTTCATTGGTAACACATTGCAAGTCCCATTTGTAAACAAGGATGTATTAGCTAGCTTTCATGAACTATATGCATTTTGCAATATACGTTTTACTGCATGTATTAATATGACCAATACAATTGCACCTTATCATTCATGTTAGTTCATAGTACATTAACTAAGGTAATAACAGATAAAATAAGAATCGAAACTCCATTTCAAATGCATTAGTAAATGTTGAAATTAACAAACTAACAATGAATAATTCTTCTACAACTTGAATTAGCCTTAGGTAAAGCTAAAAATGGAATCTTATTGTAAAGTGTTACCATTTAAAATAATTCCAAAGAGTCATGCTTAAAGATGGGCATTAAAATGCAATAAAGACCTGTATTACGTATACGTAATATAGGCTATAGTCTCTCACTTTATATTTTAGAACACTCGATGATTATCTAATCAAAATAACAAGATGTATTGTAGTGATTAAAAATATCTTAAATCGAATGCGTTTCTGATTTGTTTCTTTCTGTCGGCTGCATGAACATATCTATGTGGAGAAAGCGATCACATCACTAGTTTTAAACATGCAAATTTGTCGGGTAATGAATGCATAAAAGTGACCAGCCGGATTAAAAATAATGGAAATGGATGGAAACAATTGCACCATAAGAGTTTGGGGTCGGGTCTGCGTGTGTTTTTGTCACACTTTGTGTTAACACTTGACTGGGGTAATGTTAGTCCTCACAGCCTCGACGGCAAACTAGTGTTTTTTTCTCTACTGATGATGCATTATCTAGTCAACAAATGAATTACGTTATAATGATACAGCAATATGTACTTTAGTGTTATGTATTCATACCGTTTCACTGTCGGTGTTTTAAATGTGCGTCCGAAGTGTCAGCGCTCTCAGTGCTGCTGTTCTCTCGTGTTAACGTAAACAACAGTGATAGTTTGTTATTTGTCCTCTTGAGGCCGACAGTTTCTTCTCAGCGCTCTCGTACTGTGTAATGACCGCGCGTTCCAGCAACGGACGCAACCCGGAAAAAACTATCGGTGCGGATTTTGCCGATAACAATAGTTCCACCAATCAACTATCGGTGACGATTAATCGGCAAAACCGATGTCAAAGAACTAGCGGTGACGGAAGCTGACTGTGCTGTTGCGTCTCGGCCAAAAAGCTGTGCTTGAACACACTAAAAGGACTAAAGGCGACTGTCAGTAAATATCTAGTATATCTTCGTCATTCAAAAAGGGAAACGGAAACTAGGACTGCATATATACAAACCGTAAACATAGCAATGCTTGCTTAGCATCATGAATATCAATCACGCTGATCTCTTTCTGCATTCCAGTCAGCTCATGTTAGTCTGAAAATATTTGTGCATTCAAATGCTCAGGTAAGATAATGTAAATTATAACACACGTCTGTCAGCACGGTCTTGACTTCTTTGCTCGTTTTCATCACTTCTCGTGCACTGACTCATCGTGCGTTTGGTAAGTTGAACAGCCAATCAGAGTTTTTCATCTCACCAATGCTGATTTAACATGCTGAATCTGCCCAAATGAAACAGACAGTGTCCCACTAGAGCCAAAAAACTAAGCCTACCGACGTCCAACCATGTGGCCTGGCCTTTAGAAAAATTCTTGATGCTATATTGTACTAAAAATGATGTGAGTCTTATGCATCTCCAAATATTTAAGTCATTGTGAGCAGATTTTAAATGCTGGTGGCTTTGTGTGCTTTTTACAGTCTTATTTGTTTATCCCACCATGAGTTTTTGTCTCATGCTGTACAGTGCGGCGTCTGTGGAGTTGAAAGCTACTCATCTTTGGTATCTGACACACACACACACACACACACAGACCGTGAAAATGAAGAGTAATGACAGTAGGGTGTTGACTGTTGTGTTCCTGGATCTCAGGAGAGTTACTCTACACACCGCTGGAGAGAGAGAGGGAGGGAAATGGCCTGTTTTCTCTGAAGAACAGTGCGGCTCTTATCATCGTGGGAGAGAGATTGCCTGATTAGGGATGAGAGATGGCCGGACCCACAGAGAGCGGGAGATAGAAAAGGGAGTCAAGATCCAAAAGCATGGTTGGGTTTTTTTTTATGCATCCTGATTCAGGTTCACGTAGCGATGTCATACCTTCAAACGACCATTACCTCAGCTGGTCTGCTTTCGGTGTATCTCTTTCTCTTCCTGTGTTGATTTTATCAGTCTGACATAGTTACACATTTTGGTCACGCTAACATAAAGAAATCCCCCCGAGAGGCTAGATTGTCTCGTAGCCATTCAAAGGACTTTGGCCTGTGCGAGAGATTGATAGGGGTTTTCTACAACAGAACAGCCTCTTTCTCATGGACGAGGTCGGGGTTGTAAATTACCCCGCGTGAGAGAGCGAGGCTTTGGTCAGCCGTGTTTCATTCTCCAACAGTCGGCGAGGATGAGCCTTCGTCACTTCTCCTCCCCTGTCCACACGCTTTGACCGATGACGGGAATGCAAAGTGGGCTGAACTATGCGTGGAGCCGAATGAATTCCTGCACAGATCAGCAGTATAAACATACACACGGTCACGCTCATGCAGGGGTGCGCCTTTCAACCCGTTCCCACGTTTCAATCCTGCAGGAATGTTCCTAGCCCTATGGGGAGTATTTAGACACGTCTTTCTGCGCTCCCTTTTTAATGCCTTTATTCCTCCTCAATCCATTCACACCATCTGTTGTATCTTTACAAATTAAAGTATGGAATCATAGCACTTGTTTACTGTCACTCATTGACGAGGTCTATTAGACATGATGCTACACTTCCTTAGATGTGATCTTTCAGCACACACACACACAGTAGAGCAACAGTATAGTGGCGATAAGGCCGGTTTTAGCACTGAGCCTCCTGGCAAGAAACTTTATGACCTCATCGTCTTCAATTCAAGAGACACTATTAGCAGAGCAGTGTGTATTACCTAATGGCAGCTATTGTCAAAACACTCTTGTTGCCTGTCAAGGATTGAGGCTGTTATCAGTTTCAGATTGCAGACTATTTTGCACATGACTTTGGCATAACAACAAGTTTCAGTTGCATTTTATTATATGTATGATCTGGTGATTAGACATGTGACATTGCATGTACCAGTGTGAAAGTATTCAGTAAATAAACAAATATATTGCTTTATTGCTCTTGTCATTTTTATATATTTTTTTAACATCTGTTTAGCTTTAATTTATTTTTTAGTTTAGTACTTCAGCTTAAACTTATTTCAGGTAGTTGTCCAGGCAATCTTTAATTTAATGTGAGAAACTAATTCAACTCAAGAGTAATGAAGGAGAAGATTTCAAGAGAAAAAGGTTTATAACTTTGTCTTCTTCCTCATAAAAATCTTAAGTGTGTCACGGGTCTCTGAAGGAGGACTCAAATGCAGAATGTGATTTAACAGCTTATTTGACAGACAGCAGACAGGATGTGGTGGGAGAGGTGAACAGTCCAGACAATGGGCAAGGATGACACAAAGACAGGGGTTGAAGCTAGCAGAGCTGCTGTTGATAGTTGCACAAGATGTCTGTAGGCTGGAGAGTAGCAATGGCAGAGTAGTATGAGCCCTGAGGATACCACCAGTAGCCAGACAGGAAACTGCAAGTGTAACAGCAAGGCACACAGGGATCTCAGGCTCAGCACCAGGCCTCCTCCAAAGCTGAGAGAGAAAGCTACCAGGAGAGCTCTGCTAGCAGGACTGGAGACACAGAAGATTAGACAAACAGGACTGCTGACAGAACTAAAGCACAAACTACTTCTACAAATAAATCACAGATAACTTTTGAAACTAGAAACACTATGAAGCACAGTAGTACAACGTTAACGAACTGGCAAACACATGAGGGAAAGAGCACACCTATAAAGGGAGCTTAGAACAAGAGGAACAGGTGTACACACTCAGGTAAACGAGGACTCAAACAAGGGAGCGGAGAAAATGAGGAACAGGTGACACTCAGTCAAACAAGGTCTCAACTAGACAAGAGGGCGTGGCACAGGGAAACAAGGGGGCAGGAACTAAGGAGCACATGGCAAACACAAACAAAACAACAAGTTCAAACACAATACATACATAGAGACACAAAACAGAGACAAAGACAAAGCTGCCAGGGCAAAACCCAGACAACATGTAGTCGACAAAGCATCGAGGAGGCGTCGTATCGTATGACCAGTTTTAAGACAAGGTTGGTGAGGATGGGAAAAATCGTACATTTCTGTGCAAACTTTACCCGCCAATAAAGTAACTGCTGTCTGTGGCTGTATATGGGCTGTGGCAATAAAAAATAAAAAATAAATAAAAAAAGACTTCAAAAAGAAATTAAAATAGCTCACAGCAACATATGGAAACAAAGATCTATGAACTAGTTCATTTTTTGTAATTGTGAACTAAGTTCAAAATTGTGATGTATGATCTATGAACTGAACTAGTTCATTTTAAAAGTTGTGAACTGAACTTTGAACTAGTTCATGTAGAAAGTGAACTTGCCCAACACTGGGGACACTATACAAAGAGCACCATCCTTTGGATGAGATGTTAAAGCGAGGTTCTGACTCTCGGTGGTCTACATACTTTGCTTTATGCGTTACACGTGTTTTGCTACGAACACATGAAATATCCTGGCTTTGTTACTGATGTAGCCGAGGACAACCTTTGAATCTGTCCAGAAGAATTCTTGCAGGCAATCTATTTCCAGTTCCCTTTTGAGCATGTCACTGGTGCGGACGGCAAAGACTGCTGCTGACAGCTCAAGTCTTGGTATGGTGGTAACCTTAGCAGGGGCTACTCTTGACTTTCCTATTACCAAAGAGCAGTGGACTTCACCTGATGCACTGACTGCTCTGAGGTACGAACACTCGCCATAACCTGACACGCTGGCATCAGAAAAATGATGGAGCTTTTAACTCTGCACCTTAAAGTTCGATGGAATGTAGCATCTCTGAATCTTCACACCAGCTAGATTTCGGAGGTCATGGAGCCAAAATTCCCACAGGGGTTGAAGATCATCAGGTAAGATGTCATCCCAACTGAGCTTGTCACGACACATCTGCTGCAGGATCTGTTTTCCCATCAGGATGAACGGTGCAACAAATCCGAGAGGATAATATACTGAAGCAACAGTGGACAAGACTCCTCTTCGGGTAAGTGGATTTTCTTTCACAATCACTCTGAACTGGAACTCGTCAGAAGACACGCACCACTGTATGCCAAGTGCTCTTTCCATGTGTAGCTCTCCCAGGGCCATGTCCAGGTCTTGGGCGGGTTTGCACGTTCTTCTGTGCGGATTGTGGCTAGGACTTTCTAGCTGTTGGAAATGAACTTGTGCACTCTCTTGCCTCCTTCACTAACTGGATAGCTTGGCTTTCAGACGCTAGGCTTGACAAGCCGTCATCAATGTAGAAGTTCTTCTGAATGAACTTTATGGTAGCTTCACTGAAGTGTCCTTGTCTTTAAGCTGCCAGGTGCTTGAGTCCATAGTTAGCACAGCCACTTGATGAATCAGCACCAAACAAGTGGACCTTCATTCGATAGATGTATGGTTTGGCTTCAAGATTTGACAACATAGGAACCATAGGAATCTTAGGTAACCTTGTTCTTCAGCTTTAACATGGAACTTGTGTAACATGCGTTCTATGTCACACATGATTGCCACTGTACCCTTTCGGAAACAATATAGAACTCCCACCAAGGTGTTTGTCAGCTCTGGACCAGTCAGGAGATGGCCATTTAAGGATGTCTCTTGAAATATCACCAAACAATTGAACACAACACGTATCTTCCCAGGTTGTTCCCAACACAACACATATCTTCTTTCATCTTCAACATTCTTCATAATGACCACTGTCTTTGGCCTGATGCCTCTTTCCACCTTTGACAAGAATCGGAGATCCTCTTGAGAGATGTGGCTGTCCTCCAAAGACCTTTCAACAAAGTCGGATTCCAGCAACTTGATGATGTCTGCAGGTGAGACTACCTCTTTGACTTGAGTTCTACAGACATAGTGAACTTCTCTTTTGAGGTTTGAGGAGGAATGAAGACCAGGCATCACTTGCCTCACGATGACCAGGTGACTTTCAATTTAATATCCATAGTCAAGACATGGGTTGCCATAGCCGACTACTCTCCAGCCCAGGTCTGTTCTCTGAGCAAAGGGCTGATTTTTTTTTTACCAGGAACCTCTTGCCTTGGGACAAGAGCTTGACAAGGACAGTTGTAGCCGATTAGCAGGCCCACATCACAACTTTGTTGAGGAGCAAACTTGTCTGCAATGTGTTCCAGATGAGGCCATGCCTTTGCAGTCTCTGGTGTGGGAATAAGCTCTCTGTTTGCAGGGATGAATTCTCTCAACTAGGTCACTAGCAGAGAAATTATCTTGTCTGACTAGAATCCTCTCACTTGTAGTCCAGTCAGTTTCCGACAGGACACTGAGTTTCTTGAAGCCATTGTGGAGAGCTTTAGCTGAACTGGTTCCTTCTTTGTGTGAAGAGTCTTTGCAGTTTCTTCCAGGATGAATGTCGTGTCGCTCTGTGTATCGAGGAGTGCATACACAAGAACTTCACGATCTGGCTCGCTTGTGACTGAAAACCACACAGGAATGACTGTGGATGTGCAAGTGTCTTTGACATTCTGTATAACTCTATTGGACGTTACGTCACGTGATGATCTTGTTGCTTTATCTTGTGGCCGATCCATTTTCCTTTCCCTTGACCTGCCACTGTCCCCTGCTCCACTAGGCCATGTTGACACCCTTTCCTCCTTGGTTTGATTATCATGGAGGCAAGCTTGATGTCTTTTTTCACACATATCGCAGATCTTTTTGCTTTCACAGTCCTTTGAGCGATGGCCAATGGCCGAAACACGGCAGATGGCATGGCAGATGGCCGAAACACAATTTCTTCTCTTGAACAAATTTGACTTGCTCTGAAATAGTCTCATCCATAAATTTTCGACACTTGTGTAAACTGTGACCTGCCTTCTCACAGAAGACACATCTTGTGGTTACAGCTTTCTCATCTGAGTTAGTTGCCAATACCTTTGCCCCATGACCTCTTATCTTTGAAACCTTGATCTTCTCACTTTCACTTGGTTTTAGAGGAGGGATGTTATTGGGTTGCAGGCTATTTGGGCATAACGTGTGAGAAACTCGACGAACTGGCTAAAGCTTGGGAACGTGTGACTTTGTTCTTCAACTTCTATTACCTTCCTATTCCATCTTGAGGTCAGCCAGTCTGGAAGTTTAGAGAGTATTTTCTGGTTTTCGTTATAGTCGTTGAGTACTTTAAGACATCTGATCTGAGACATGGCTGCCTTACAGCTGCGAAGGAAGTCAGCGATTTCTTGAAGTTCCACACTTCTCTTGGGGCCTTAGTGATAAGGAATGGATTGCCATATCTCTCTTCTAGGATGGTCCACGCTGCACAATAAGCTGACTCTGTGCCTTGCAAAAAGTGGCTTTCAATGGCCTTTTTGGCTGGTCCACCCACATACTTTTGCAGATAGTATATTTTCTCTTCAGCTGGTATGTTTTCCTCTCAATAAGTGTCAGAAAGGAGACTTTCCAATCATTGAATCTAAAAGGGTGGCCGTTGAACGTTGTTGGTTCAGGTGGGAAGACGACTCGCACTGATGGACTCCGTGAATGCTCTTACAAGAGCTGTGTATTGTCTTCTTGTTTTGGTTGTGTCAGAGAGTGAGGTGGGGAATCATGCTGCGATAGGCTAATCTCATGCTTGACTTCCTCATTCTTCTTCAGCGGGAAACATTGATGGAGCAGCCCAAATATTTCTTTATCTGAGCATTCACTTCGGTCATATACTTGCTTTCTCGCCTTTGCAGCCTTTAGCTTCTTAATTGTCTCCATTCTTTCTAGTTGTCTGTGCTTGGCTTCCAACACCCTTTGTCTTTCTGCATTTTCAGCCTCTTGTTTGGCTCGTAAATTGGCTGCTTCAGTTTCGAGTCTTTCAAGTTCGGCG
Organism: Cyprinella lutrensis; assembly: GCA_027497675.1. Taxonomy (NCBI): domain Eukaryota; kingdom Metazoa; phylum Chordata; class Actinopteri; order Cypriniformes; family Leuciscidae; genus Cyprinella; species Cyprinella lutrensis. The sequence continues at coordinate 8,778,011 of JAOTRC010000011.1, read as the reverse complement.
ATTTGATATTTTTTTCTCTAGCAGTACACTTAAATTGGCTTCATTGGCAGCAACTTCAGCAGAAGCATCTTGTCTTACAGAAGGCTGGCTTGAATGGGTTATTATTCTTGAGTTAGCTCGAGAATGAGCAGACGACTTGGTGCGGTGAGAGTTGACTCTTACCTTGCCTGATGCTGCTGCCTTAATTACAGACTCTATTGCAATCACCTCTTGTTCTTCATCATCTCTTGTATCTAGAATAGCCATTGCAGTCTGGATAAATAGGGCCCGAGCACCCAACGGTGCGAGGCCCTCTTGAAACTGTTAGGGTTATTTTTAGGGCCCGAGCACCCAACGGTGCGAGGCCCTCTTGAAACTGTTAGGGTTATTTTTAGGGCCCGAGCACCCAACGGT
>JAOTRC010000011.1:8724061-8735266 GCA_027497675.1 Cyprinella lutrensis | reverse complement strand
GAAAGAAAGAAAGAAAGAAAGAAAGAAAGAAAGAAAGAAAGAAAGAAAGAAAGAAAGAAAGAAAGAAAGAAAGAAGTGTCTAACAGAAAGCTTCATGAACTTCAGTACAACCTGAGGGAAGTCTTTTTTGTTTTTAAAAGTTTTTAATTGGAAAATGAAATTTCTGAAACATATTTGCCTCCAGCCATTATAGATAGACTGAGTTCTGGAATATGTCTGTCTGTCCGACTGTATTGTCAATTAGAGAATCAGGAGAAAGAGGACACAGCAAAATCATTTGAGTTGAATTTGCATCTTGGTTTCATCAGGTTTCATTCTCTCTCTTGGCTCTCTAAATGGATGATGTTTCCAGAGCTGGTGAAGATGGTTTTTACACAAAGTCCTAAAACAACTCATTGAGTGTTTCTTTGTCTTCTTTTGATTGATGCTCTGTCTTCTTTCTGGCCCCAATTTTATAAACATGCTTACATGTACCTTCATTGTTTAAAATATCATTGCCTTAGAGACCCTTGTCTGGTTTTCATTTTGATAGAATGAGACTCTTGATGAAGGTCCAGGCTCTGTCATTTTATACTGTAGGTTTTCTGTGTGTCTTGGAAGAGATATGTATCATAAATCATCAAATTAATTGACACAATGCCATACTGTCCGGACCCTCTCAATTTTAAGTGTCAAATCTACCATTCTTATCCACATGTAAAATGATATAAACGTGCAAGAAAAAAAATGTACATGGAAAATGTATAAAACGATCCACACAAGGCTCTAGTTATACTGTATCAATGGAATAGTGACTGCACCATTTGTCAGTTTCAGACGCGTGCTTAAGAGTGTCGCCTTTGAGACAACTGTCTATTTTGTGTCTGTTTGTAGTTCCACAACCTCCAGGAGCTGCGTCACAGTGCGTCTCTGGCCACCAAGGTCTTCATTCAGAGAGACTACAGTGAAAGCACCATCTGCAAATTCCAGACCAAGTTTCCCGCAGAGCTGGACAGCAGGGTGAGTTTAAATGAGGGTTTGGGGCAACGTCTGATGTGTTACTGCCCTTTATGTAGGTGCACATCCCATAAGGCTTTGCTTTTTTTTTCTTTTGATTGCATTGATCTTAAAGGGATCATGCAACAAAAAATCAAATATTCCTTGATCTTAATTGTAATTTATCATACTCAAAATACCTTAAGCCTTGTTCAAACGTCGGGCTGAATTGTGTGGTTCACACTACATGTGTTGCTCTCAGTGAAATCAGGAGTGTTCAAGTTGTTTGTGAACGCACTACACGCACTGCATAGAGATACAACCACGATTGGATGATAAGAGCAAATCGTTTGCGACTCAGAGCTGTTTCAGTACTATGGTAGGCTACGGTCTAAATCCTGAAAATAATCAAATAAACAACGAGTTGACAACCACTCTGTCACCCAATGATTATATCTTGTCTGCAAACCATGTTTTTTCACAAAAAATCACGCAATAAAACTAACCAGAAATGACCCGAAACAGCACGTGCGCCAATACCCAGCGAAGAAGAGAACACGCAAATACAACCCGCAAATATGGACGTCAGAAATAAACTACACTCTAAAAATGCTGGGTTGTTTAAACCAAATTTTGAGTCAAATATGGACAAACTCAGACATTGGGTTAAAGGACAAGTTCGGTATTTTACAATTAAAGCCCTGTTTTAAGATCGTCACTGATGCTATAGAATAGTTAAGATTGTTTTTTAGACAAATGCTCCTGTCACAAGAATTTAAGGTTTCTGTGTTAGCACCCCCCTCCCTTTATAATAAAAGCAAAGGTGCACTCGAACAATCATTCATTAAAACGCATAAAACTTTAGTTTACAAAGACGTGAAACTCACCGAGTGGTCTGGGGTGTTCACTGATATGCTCACACAAAATCGCTGCAAAATATGCTTTCCAACAGGTTTGACGTCATAGAGATGGATATACTGTATTGATGAAAATCTATCCGTGTTTACACATCAAAAGCATTTCAGCAACTTGCCCAATTTTATACTACTATTCAAAAGTTTGGGGTCAATAATATGTTTTTTTTACTACATTTTTATTCAGCAGAGATGCATTACATTGATTAAAAGCGAAAGTAAATACTTAAATTGTTACAAAATGTTCTATTCAAATAATTCTGAATTATTTTTCTTTAAAAAAAAACATATTTTCCATAAATAAATATTAAGCAGACCAACTGTTTTTAACATTGACATTTATTGAGAAATGTTTTTTGAGGACCAAATCAGCATATTCTAATCATTTCTAAAGGATCATGTGTTGTATGATGCTGAAAATTCAGCTTTTCCATCATAAGCCCCTTTCACACAACGCGTTGAAAACATCATTGGTTTGAACTGACTGTTGTGCACAGATCGAGAGGAGCCTGTTTGAAGTAACGTTGAAGACGCTCAACTGCTACTACGCAGAGGCTGAAAAGATTGGCGGTCAGTCCTACCTGGAAGGCTGCCTGGCTTGTGCTACGGCCTACATCATCTTCCTGTGCATGGAGACACGCTATGAAAAGGTATCGAGATAATCTTCTCCTGTTTCATTTACAATACACTCAACATTTATCAAGATGCCAATTTTGAGATGTAAGATTGAGAACAACTGAAACCCATGGACGCCTTTGAAGATCAAAGAAGAGCATTCAGGCCTGGTCACCCAAGGATTCACAAAGAAACAAAACATTAGAAAGTTTGAACATTTTTGATGTGCCGGCCCATTTAAATCTGACCACACACGTTCGCATGTGGCAGATGGAAATCACTTTCTTTGAATAGCAGTCAAACGAAGTCGAGATAAGGTTTGATATGCGTGCTTATGCCCTAATTAGACAATAGTTCCATTGTGTCGAGCACCTGTCCACCAATGGGAAAACCTGACCGAATCATAACATGACATTCAGTGCTGCGTACTTCCAAAGGGCAACTAATTTCTCCACACAGGTGTGCATCACCTGCACTGAGACCGAGCGGATGTGAAGTCCCTGCTATCGCTCTCTCATTATGAGAGTCTAATACTATATTCATCTTCATGCTTTAAAATGTTTGAAAAGTGACATAGTTCATGCCTAACCCGCATTATGCAACTCTGAGGTCACATCGGGCTTTTTCAAAGAGTTATAACTCCAGCCTATAAAAATGCCCACCTTAATGGTGAACTCTGATAAACTGCACCCACCCATGATGAGCAGTTTTGTTTGTTGCTCCAGCTGACAGGAGGCCACACATGAGTGGACACGGATGAGTTCCCTCATGCCCCGGGCTAGCATGATAGCATCTTCCTCATCAAAGACGAGTGATTGCACACACAAGTCAGGGCAGCGGAGACAAAGATTTAGAGCGTGCTGCACTGTCACACGTCTAGGTTCGAGACACTAAATCACTGAATGACCTTTCATTCTGTACAGAAGCAGTAGTTTTCAACCTGTGGTACACTAGTTGGAGATTTGAAAGAGTACATTTCACATTTTTTACTGTAAAGTCAACTTAAAACATTAATAAAGTTTAATAATGTGTATGTACCGGTCAAATGTTTGTGATAATTACTTTTTTTATTATGCTTTTGAAAATATAGTACCATATGCTCAACAAAACACTAGTGTTGTGAAAATTAAAGTAATATGTTTTAAAATGTAATTTATTCCTATACATTGGGGTGGTTGTTTATGATTTTACTTTACTAACTTTAGTTAGCGTGTAATGTTGCTGTTTGAGTATAAAAACACAGTTACGATGCTCAAAGTTCAAAACAAAGGGAGATATTTTCTTTTAAAGAAATTGCTTTTTAAGGACTACAATAAACAGCTGGTAGGGACTAAACAACGTTTCTCCCGGGTTAGTGACATCACAAATCCTAAAATGTACATAAACACGATTCATAGATTATCAAGACAGAATATGCTAATCAATAACTTGAAGATAGCTACACATGAGCTACATAAATTACATGTTGTCACTTCTGTGTTCATCTTTGTCTGACTCTTGGTTTTAACGTAAAAGGCTGAAAGTTTTTGAAATGTTTAGTGCATGTGTATGATGTAATCAAACGCTCTAAGGACACAAGCTGTTTAAGCCCCGCCCTATATGCCAGAAGCTCATTTGCATTTAAAAGGACAGGCACAAAATTGGTGCGTTTTTGCTCACCCTAAAAAAGTGACAACTTAAACATGCTAAAAATATCTGGGGTATTTTGAGCTAAAATTTCACATACACACTCTGGGGACATCAGAGATTTATTTTACATCTTGTGAAAATGGTATTATACCACCCTTTTAAATTTGTAAATAAACAGGTTTATTTGGTTTTATGGTTTATTTTTTATGTTTTTTCAAGTCATAATGTAAAATTTAAAAAGTTAAGCATTCTGTAAAATTTCTAAGTCACTAATGAAATAAGCAAAATGCAAATGCAAATGCAAAAAAAAAAAAAAGTTTGGTAGCTTCTGCAGTGCTGCTGCCAATAAAGCTAAAGGGCAACAGTACCAGACACTGAGACGTTCATGTTAATTTTTCACTTTAACTTTCCACTCAATTTATTATGCTGATATAAGTTTTAATGAAAAATCATTTCCACTGGTGGTCTCATGCTTTTGGAACTCCATCCATATTTACATGGTATTTTTGTCATGATAAATGAATGTCATTTTTTTGGATAAACGTGTGCTTGTACACTTTGTTCTGGAAAAACGTATTTCACCTTGTGTTGTGCCAAGTAGCATATTAGCAGCATGTGTTGGATTTACTCCTGTGAGTCATTGCACATCTTGGAGGTTTGTTCATGGCCACTGAACTCCACTGAACAGATCCATTTTGTTTCCTTATTACAAACATTTCTTTTTTTTCACGTACTGTAGAGTGAAAAGTGCAAAAGTGATGCACAGTTTCACCCCACTGGGATAGAGAAACACAGGCAGCCTTTTCAATGCTCACTTGAAAAGTCAAACAAATAATCTAAATAAGCTATATGTTAGATGCTTTTGATGCTTTCATAAATGTATTTTTAATGTTTGTTTGTTTTTCTAGAACCAGAATCTAGAAGGATAATGAGATACTTCTTGAGCAGGCCAGGCATGCAAACTTGAGACAAAAAAAAAAAAGAAAACGGAAGAAGTGCTTTCTCAATTTTTGAACTGTCACTGTTGGCATATAATGCAACAAAGATGGCTAAAGTCAACAGATTTTATTAATAGACCAAAAATAAAAAATAATTTTTCTGGGAATGATCACATCACAATATTCTTCATTAAAAAAAATTCCTCCCAAGACATACGCAAAAAAGAGTGCGAGACCTGGTTGAGTTGCATTTGTAGTAGGCCTATGTTGAAAATTTTGGTTATGGTAAGGGGAAAAGAAATCCTCACTGTAACAACAACATAACTCGCTGCTTAACAACTGTATCAAATAAGCACCATTGAAGAAATCAACTAGCTAGTCACGACTGTTTCCCATAACCATCTGAGAACTAATAATCTTTTTTTTCTCAGTTAATTTGCTTCATTTCCAGATAACAGCATAGACTCGTTTTTACGTACTAGAGCACTATGCAGATGTGAACTCTTCAAAAACGATGCTTTAAATCTTTTGACAAAGGAACCGACAAAAATGATACATGTATGTTTTATAAATGAAAGTTATAGTTTGTACCGATTGTCAGCTTGCTTATGTGGCTCAAGATAAATATGTATTGAGTCCACGTCATACAAACAAGAAACTATGCTTTTAACCACAGGTCAAGAGCCGTCGTTCAGACCACACAACTTTGCAATTCAGTTTGAATGTTCATTTGAACTATTGTTTCGGGAAACAGTAACTGGTTGAACTATGCTGATAACAACGGTACTTGCAATCATAGTTGGTTAACAATGGTTTTGGGAAACGTACCCCTGAGCAGTACAAACAGGCCTTGGAAGAGAGGTTCTACAATAATGAAAACATTCTTGGAGACCTCAAAAATTAAATCAAGGATCTGTACAAGGGGATTACTGTACATGGCCTAAATGGCATTATAAAGTAATAATAATACAAACACTAATTCTTGTTATAAAAATATGTATTTAATGTATTTAAAATGGCTATTCCATTAGAAAATAAATTAAGGGAGTAATTTTGTATTTGTCGTAATTGAATGGATTGTGGAATTTGGGTGTTGCTTACCAAAATGGAGCCAGCTGATTGGAGGGGAGTGGATAAAAAGTGAAGAGGTATTAATGATCTCAACCAGCAAGGAAAGTTGTTTCAATCATGCACAAAAACACCAGAAAATTGTATTAAGTAAATATGGACAATATTTATTTTATTTAGAATGATTTATAAAACTTTATTGTTATCGTTAGTTGTTGGCCTTGGTGTGAACTGGGAGTAAAGGAATTAAATTAGAAAGGAATTATGATAACCCTTCTTTTGCTCTGTTTGTCCTCCTAACTCCTGTCCTTTCTCTGACTCCCACAGATACTAAAAAAGATCAGCATGTATATTCAGGAGCAAAATGAGAAGGTCTATGCACCCAGAGGTTTGCTCCTCACAGACCCCATCGAGAGAGGTATGAGAGTGGTATCCTTTGTAAACAGTCCGGGATGGTTTTCAGTCATGTTATCCTTTTTTGAAGTGTTGGCACTGCCACAAACAGCTGAGCATGATCTAGTTGTGATCTTTGATGACTTATTCAGTTTGTTTGCTGAAAAGTCTTTTAGCCGTCACTTCAAGCGAATATTTTACATTTTATCCATTTTATCTGACGCTTTTATCCAAAGCGACTTACAATTGTTATATATGTCAGAGGCTGCAGGCCTCTGGAGCAACTAGGGGTTAAGTGTCTTGCTGAGGGACACGTCTCACAGTGGATTCGAACCCAGGTATCTCACACCAAAGGCATGTGTCTTATCCACTGCACCATCAAAACCCCTGATACTTTCTTATGACCATGTTTTCCTTTCATTTCTGATTTTCAAAAACAACAATGTCAGTCATCACTGTTGTGATTGTGTGCCTTCTAATCGTTCCAAAGTGGGAAGTCACACTTTCATAATTCTATACAAATAATATAACTTTACCTTCAGTTGTTCAGCAGAGGTGACACTTTGATACGTTGATATAAAGCAGAGAGGAAAATCTTCCTTATTTTGTAGATATTTCTTTCCATTTTCCAGGACCATGGTTGTATAGCTAGGAAACTGTGTGAGACCAAAAAAGCTGCCTGAGGCCAGACCTGATTGGAAACACTTTGTCTGTGTGATTAAAGAATAAGGAAAGTTTGTCAAGACAAACAACTTAAAGTGTTTGACAGCTGGAGTTTGAAGATTCATATTTTAAGCCAAACTGAACATCCATCAGTGAGATTTTTTGGGATAACATTTCAAACCGATATAAACAAAAAGGAAAATAATATTATCAAAAAGGGAACAATCTAGTTTTGTTGCATCACAACAAGCTGATTGCTTCCAGTGCACATTTAACCCTAATGGTGTCATTAATGAAATGTGTCCTAATTAAATATTACTTGAGATGTATGATAATAACTCAAATATCTACATTATTTTAACTTCGTATAAGCCCTTCTTCTAAAATAAGGGTGACACTAGTTACACTACCATTTCTAAAGTTTGGGCAAGTAAGTTAATTTCTTCTTTTTTTAATAGTCTCACAAATGAATATGTTACTTCAGAAAGGATGCATTTAATTGATTGAAAGTCAACTTTATCAAAGTATCTTAATGCAAAAAATGTTTCCACAAAAAAAACATTCCCTTTTGTTGTCACTCCGAGTTATGTCAGATGATGACAAATGGGGTTTTGATTAGAAAGCCAGTGAACTTCGAGTGAACTTACAAAATGAGCCAATGGCAAAGAAATGCAGATATGTTTTTGCTTCTGAGCCAATATGCTTCAATCCCAAAGCCATCCTGAGATGTTCTCTTCCTCTTCAAGATGAGCGCACATTTCCTGCGATCTATGCAGTGATCTGCCAGTGTGTGTGTTTCTCCCTGGTCGCTTCAACAGGGGTACTGTGTAGGCTACTTTTCGTGAATGGACGAGGAGCGTGACACCTCCTGTGAAAGTATGCATCTTTCAGATCCACCACTATAAACCAGTCTCCGGGTCATATGATACTCAGTACGCGGTTCTCCCATTCGGGCTATCCCTGTCTCTTTGCATCTTCACAAAAGTCATCGCGGCAGCCCTTGAGCCGCTTTGGCAACACGGGGTTCGCATCCTGAACTATCTTGTCGACTGGCTGATTCTAACTCACTCTCAAGACCAGGTTTGCAAACACAGGGAGTACAAAGACAGGGAGAAACACCTAGTGCTCCAGCACCTAGCTCGTCTGGGCCTTCGGGTCAACGGAGAAAAGAGCAAACTTTGCCCTGTGCAGAGTATCTCTTTTCTCTGTATGGAATTCAATTCCAGGCATGTTGTTGTCTCGATAGATGCCTCCACCATGGGCTGGGGTGCCATGTGCAATGGACATGCCACCGCGGGCTCCTGGACAAGATCCAAGCGCCTATGGCATGTCAATTGCCTCGAGTTGCTGGCAGAGTACGTCTCGCTCTGCACCGCACCGCATTGCTCAAGAACAAGCATGTACCAGTCTGATCAGACAATACCACAACAGTAGCGTAAATCAACCGAAAACATGGTCTACGCTTCCGCCTTATGGGAGGACAAGGAGCAGGTCATCTTGGCAGGCCAACCTGGGCCTGGTTTTCCGAACTTGTACTTCTTGTGACAGCACCTCCCAGGCCAATCCCTCTGAGTAAGGACCTCCTTTTTCAGGGATGGGGCACCCTATGGCACCTGGGGCACCCTATGGTTTGAGTACCCTACCACCAGTGGTGGTGGCTACCATCACTTCCGCCAGAATGAAAGACATGTGTGCGCTCTGAAGTGGAACCTCTTCGTCTCTTAGTACTCCTCTCACCGAGAAGACCTCACAAAATGCCCAATCAGTGTGTGTTTTCCTTCCTGCTAGAGGACTGCTTGAAGGTAAGTCCATGGGAAAGCACGGCCTGGTCAGCAGGTTCCTGAGAGGAGCGAAGATACTGAATCCTCCTCGCCTTCCTCTCTTTCCCTTTTGGGACCTCTCAGTGGTTCTAATTGCCCTGCAGAGTGCTCCCTTTGAGAAGAGTTCCTGTCAATAAAGACAGCGCTCCTGGTTGCATTGGCCCCCATTAAGAGGGTATGGGACCTGCACACATTTTCTGTAGATGAAGCATGCCTGGAATTTGGGCAGGCCTATTCTCACGTGATCCTGACATCCCGGCCAGGATATTTGCCCAAGGTTCCCACGATTCCCTTCCGGGACCAGGTGGTGAACCTCCAAGCGCTGCCCCTGGAGTAGGCAGACCCAGTCTTGGCATTGCTCTGTCCAGTACGTCCGCTCTCCACACCTATGTAGACAGAACCCAGTGTTTCAGGATCTTAGACCAGCTCTATGTCTGTTATGGTGGGAAGCTGAAGGGAAAAAGCAAAGGCTCCAAGCAAAGGCTGTCTCCAAGCGAAGGCTGTCTCACTGGATAGTGGACACCATTGCTTTGGCATTCCAGCATCAAGGTCGACCGTGCCCCCTTGGTGTGACTGCCCACTGCACCCGGGTGTGGCGTCCTTTTGGGCTCTAGCGCATGGCGCCTATCTAACAGACATCTGCAGAGCTGCAGGCTGGTTGACACCCAGCACATCTGTATTAGTCAGTGTCCTCCCATGTACTCGCTTCAATTAGCCGGTACTAGGACAGGCTCAGGTGTCTTCGCTTCCTCGCCATTCCACTCCACGGACAAACCACCTTGCCACCCCTGGCGTTGAAATATTCCACCTGCGGCTGGACACCCCAGTGTTCACCATATGCATTCCTCTGGGCCATATGTGTATTTTCTATTTTCTTCATTTCGATGCAACTTGGGAGTGACAATACAAGGGAACGTCTGAGTTATGTATGTAAACCTCGTTCCCTGAGTAGGTAATGGAGACGTTATGTCTGCCTGCCACTTCCACTGTAACGCGAGGATCGCCTGAGCTCAGTCTTGGCACCTCAACGAAGAAACATATCTGCACATTAATGGCATCCTCCTTTAATACCCATGCAAGTTGTGCCATGCAAATTCCGCACACCCGTTGCATTTCTTTGCCATTATCTTTTTTTGTATTAATCAAAGTTGATAGGCTTTCTAAGCAAAAACCCATTTGTCATCATCTGACATAACATCTATGTTCCCTTCTCAGGGAACGAGGGTTACTTATGTAACCAAGACATTTTCAACATTGATAATAATATGAAATGTTTCTTGAGCAGCAAATGAGCATATTATAATGATTGCTGAAGGATTGTTTGACACTAGCTACAGTAAATTATATAATACACAGTATATTGCAGTATTAAATATGCATTTTGGTTTATTACATAAAAAATACTGTATGGACTATGTAAATGCAAAGATACACAAACATTTTTAAAAAGTGCATAAAAAACATATGCACTCCATTGAGGGGGATTTTTTTTTTAATCTGATAAGAAGACATGCACATAAACTATAATGGAAACACCTTTACCAAATAAATCCCTCAATGCGCAAAAAAAAAAAAAAATGTGTGACTTTTCCTCAAAAATGTCATGTGACTTTTCCTCAACAGTGGATGTGTTTTGATTACTGGACCTAATCAGTGGACCCGTTGCATTGCACAGCAACTCAAATGTTGGTTGGATCATTCTGAAATGCTGGAGCCATACAAATGTCCCAAAATGATCCACATGTGTCTCACATGATTGCGTTCCCAAACACCACGCATCCGAACACAAGGTAACATGACAGCCTTTGTTGCGTTTCGTCTACATTTATGATGTAGGACAAAAAGAGCCACAGTGGCTTTTCAGTCCATTTTTATTACAGACAACTTCGCAACTTTGGGTGAAAACATAGCTAGCAAAGACTGCTAAAATTCAGCTTTGCCATAACATGTTGTAAAACTCCATTATAAAACATTTTGTAGCAAGGTTCAGGTAAGAAGGAGGCAGGAACCGGATAATAATCCAAAAATAAAACTTTATTTAACCAAAATAAACAAATTACCTGCCAGCAGCCCCTCACGGACGACTGCTGGCTACCGAAAATAAAACATAAAAACCGGCCAGCAGCCCCTCACGGACGACTGCTGGCTTACCAAAATAAAGTACAAAATACAAACAAAACCAGGCCTGTT
>JAOTRC010000011.1:8632414-8644138 GCA_027497675.1 Cyprinella lutrensis | reverse complement strand
AATTTCTTTTCAACTGAAGAAAGAAAGACATGGACATCTTGGATGATATGGGGGTGAGTAAATTATCAGCAAAAGTTGTTTTAAAAGTGAACTACTCCTTTAACCCAGAGAACACTCAAGAGCTGTATGTTTACCTTTGACAAACTCGGTATGTAAATTTAGTTTTTACATGAAAACGGTCTAATTTTACATAGCCTTGTCAACTTCTATATAAAAAAAGAATAGGCCCTCATTATTTTTAGACCCGTTTCCACACAATTGAGATATTAATTAAATAATTAAAGTTTTGAATAATTCACACCCTGCTAACATCGTGTCTTTGCACTGCATGTTTTCAGAAATGAAAAATGACTCGTTCACACAAGAATTAATAACTTGCAGCACATTTCTGATTATTTGTCTGATGTCATGAATTGAGATTGCACATGAATCACACACATGACCAAGTAAGTGTGTTCTCTCATCATTTATTCTCTCATTAACACCGAATTGTTTAAGGAATCACATCCACCGCAGTTCGAGTTTCCTGTCATCATGCAACGTCTTCCAGATGAGACATCAAATCAATTAATAAATAATTAAACTGTGTCAGATCAGTTAAATGATTCATTCTTACTCATGATGCATGATACTGATCCTAGTCCGTTTTAAATGGTTTAGCCTCATATGGCACATTGTTTGGCTTATCAGTAATAGCTCCATCTGAACATGGATGGTAATACTCTGGCAAGGCAAAACGGCTATAAAACATTAATGATGTAAACATTTATGTGGTTGTTTTTATATGACAGCACTGGAATATTGTTCTTGCAACAATAGAAATCCTACACAAGTTTACAATTAAAATTTGTCCTAAAGCACATTAACCATAGTTGTGCAAATGCCCAAAGGGACTGTGTGAGGTAAAGGAAGGTGCCAGTTTATAAATAGGGATGAACATAGAGCAGCCAGCCTGGTTTATAACTTCATTGCCATGGTGATAATGACTGTATATTCTCTCAATCGCTACTAATAGAGCTTGTCTTTTATGAAACATCTCAGAAATGCCTGTTTTTTGTTTGTTTTTTAACTAAGAAGTGAATGCCAAACATGCTCAGGCCTTTTAAACTTTAACCACGAGACAAAATCATTTCTCTCCATTTCAAGGTTGCATAGTACATTTTTATTGTGCTTCATCACTATTAATGAAACATTGTTAAAATAATAAAATTTGCTCACGAACGCACTCTCTCTTGTCGTCTATTAGGCATGCTAAGTAAAAGAATGTGACGATTGTGGACGACGACCGTTTGATTTACACGGCCGTCATCTTAGGACCAGTCTGATAACACACATCAGATTGCTTTGAGCAGGGAGCGTCTGTTCAATAACGCAACATGAAAGGCTGACACTACCCGACTATTCACTGCCAGCTAATGTGATTGAGCAGGGATGGAGGAAACAGAAGTCATGGCACTGCTTCGGTTATGTGTTTAAGGCGCTGTTACAGCAGACTAACACGAATCTTCTACTGAATTAGTTCTCTTTTCTACTGTATAAAAAGTGCCTCACGTCAAGCTAAAAGAACTTTAATTATTGTCCTGCCTTTGTGCCCTGCCTAGGCTGTAATAATAGCAAATTCTTTAGCTTTTCATGTCTCATTTGATCACCGCATGACGCACAGGTAAATGTCACTCAGTTCCTCAATTAACTTTGAGTGGATGCCTCTTGAACCGTCATAGTTCGTCTCGATGATATTTTAATGCATCGGGGATAGGTGTTTCATTTCGTTCCCAAGAATCCAATCTGAAGAGCTTAGAAAATGAAAGTCAGACTCTCGTGTCGAACCGAGAAAGGATTCTGTATTTCAGAGGTGATGTCGTCTTTTCTCACTGGCAACATGTTCAAATACTCACTGTTAAAGACTCATTATTCCATATTTATCCCATTATGTAGCATTCAGAGCCAGGCATTTATGATAATGTTAGCTCAAGATAATGTTAGCTCAAGGGTTGAGGGTCTCTGCCCAGACAAACTTATTGTCTCCAAAAGTCATCATTTATCTTTTCTCTTCAGAGATACAGTTGCAACATCGCCTGTTGTAGAGAAAAGAAGGGTTTTCATTTAACACATACACGCGAGAGCCTATAATTAGCTGTAATGTATGATTTAAATATGTTTGGCATTAAGCAAAATGTGTAAATAATTCCCATGCTGAACTGAACAAATGGGATATTCATTTATTTGTTTCTCTCTTCACTTCAAGATGTTTGTGAGGGGCTAACAAATAAACCAATTAAGTCCTGATTTACTGATAAGAGAAGTGGAACACAGTGTTCTTAACTTAAGAGCTCTGCACACCACTAGTCAATTATTTAACCAGACTTTCCTTGACAAATAAAAGAGACCATCTAATAAGCTTATAATAGCTATAATCTGCAAAATTGCAGTTTCATTGCAGTATCGATCTCTTGGATGTTTAAATGCACTTTTATAAAGTCTTTGTTGTTTCTATCAACTGGTACTAGTGACTCAATTCTTAGCAGATGCAAAAATCTGGATTTGCGTAAACAGTTTATGGAAGTTCCCTGCTTAAAAAAAAGCCACATGACCTGACTGTAGCAAGCAGGACGAGGCCGAGAGTCGTGGGAATGGTGGGAAGCCAGTGGCATGAGTGTTAAGGCCAATTTATACTTCTGCGTAGGGTCCACTCCGCACAGTAGGTACGGCATAGCAGACGCGTACCACACCGCGTACCCTTCGCCGTAGCCTGATGCGCACCTCCTCAAAAATGTAACTACAGTTGCAACGACGCAGACCGCAAGATCTGTGATTGGTCGGCTTGGTGGCATCGCATTTCCTCCTACGCATTTCCGCATGTACCATCTCCTTCGACGTCTTCTCTCGTTTCTGCCTTTTAGTTTTAGTAATTTTACTAAAATTAACTGTTTTTCCACTTCAATAAGCTCCAACTCCAACATGATCCGCCCCTTTCAGTCGCCATTGCTTGTAGTAACCTAACCGCGAGGAATCTAAACAGTGGAACATTAAAACCCTCCATAGCCTACGCCGTACACTACTGAGTACCCTCGATGCAAAAGTATAAATTGGCCTTTAATTAGTAAGTTGTCACGGGAACGTAAAGAAGGACGAGAGAAGACCAGGCCTTGGACATTTATGTTGTGTTTTATTATGTTCTTATGTAGAGGTCGCCCTTGAAGGACTGGCGCTTTACTTTTGTTTTCTGTTTTTTTATTTATGAAAGTGCGTTTCCCGGTTCCCACCTCCTTCTTCCTTGAACACTTACCTTGTTAAAATGACATTATACCTGGTTCAGAATCAGATTACACGATTTTTTTTTTGTCTGTTACGATAGTCACTGTGTCAGTTTACACGATTTTGACTCCTAAAATCTTGTCGTGGACAAGACATGTCAGACTACACGTTGCTTCCTGACCAGTCATCTCATGCCGTCTATAACGGCGCGCGTGATGTCATCGAGAAGGCGAAACTAGTAGCGAGTGACTTCCAGAAACAAACGTAAACAAATAATGGATGAAGCGGTGAGTTTTGTATTGGCTGTCCTACGTTCAGAAAATAAGAAAAAAAAAGAAACAAAGAAAACCCGACAATGGACACATTCCTGGATTGCTCGGCATTGCCTTTTCGTGTTGCGCCCCTTGCGTGAGACTTAGAACCCTGCTCTAAGAGGACAGTATGGGCTGTCAATCCTCCAAAGAGAACTTGAGATAAATTATTATTTTCTATATTTTTACTTTTAGTTTTAACGTTAGCACCATCGCCTCTCTTTCGTTTCGCCATTTTTGCAAGTTGTGTACGGAAAAGCTTGTGCTCCTATTGGTCAACCTCATACATGTGACGGAACCGACGTGGACGACCGTTAAAAAAATTAAACACGCTAGTCTTTTTGTCGTGATGCCGGTCGCAGACGCGACGTAGGTTTCTCCCACTATGACACATTATACGAGATGATACGTTCGAATCTTGCGTTCCGGTGCCCGTTGTCGTTTACGAATCCCCACGACACCCTATGTCAAACGGATCGTGCCAAAATCGGGCTAAAATCGTGTAATCTGAACCAGGCATTACACATTGTCAGGTTTTTAAGCATAATTGTATAAAGCCATCATTGTTAACACACTCATGGTTTTATTGGTTATTTTGGAGGGATGCAATGTGTGCCATGAGTTTTTTTTACCGATTCTGTTGGCTTTTGATGTCCATGTCTTTTGAAAGTCGATGAGGTTTACTATGCAGTGAGGGTCCTCTTTGCTCCTTTTGACACTATGCATTCCCTTCCCTTTGAACATGATACTTTGTCATCTAAATGCAACTTTGAATGGTCTTTCTCTTCGCCTCAAAAGCAGGAAGCTTTATCCAATTCATTATACTCTGACTTTCAAAATTACAAATCTTTTTTCACTTTCAGGACCTGTGCTCTAGTAAGGAGACGGCCAGAGAGAGTGAAGACCGGTGGTGTCCCGAATGTAGCTGAAAAAGACGCCGCAGGGGCTTCTTGACCAATGATGTGTCACGGTTGGTTGCAGTGAAGAGGTAAGAGGCGGGATCGCAACGCAGGCAGTAACAATTGAATAAACTTTAACATATGAAACAACAGATGGATCTCATGAAATGGCGTATGTACGCCAATTCGTATTTCCATTTTTGGCGTGCTATCAACACGCATAACAGCTTTTCAGCGTGTTTATGAACTTCATTGACTTAACGTTACATGACTGTATAAATAAATATATGACCTACCCCAAGCACGTCCCTAAACCTACCAAGTCAGTGGGGTTAATAGCATTTATGAGTCTTCCCCTACCATCCTAAAAACAAAAAATCTCGCTCCCCAGATGTAGATCTACATTTTGCTTCATTTCGCTCGGACATTTAATGGCGTGTACATACACGCGGAATCGATCTAAAATGCATGACAAATCCACCTAAAACAAAAACGAACACAGATAACCCATTACATGATGTTCAAGTTTGGAAGGGATCACGAGATCCCTGAGGTACTGTGCCACAGATTCCAGTCACACAGAACTGTCTTCTAACAAGTCAGCCCACCCTAGCATCTTCCCATCTACTCGAGTGACATTTTTTCCACATCTAGCCCACTATTCCTGGTGTTCTAATCAAAAATCATCCCCCTCCTAGAAAAAGTGTGCTTCTCCAGACAGAAAAGTATCTGGAAGAAGAACATTTGAAACAGACATGAAAAGAATCATTTGGTCACTCATCAAAGTCCATTTTCAGCCCATCCCTGTAATGCATTTATTTTGCAAAGCCAAAACCACCTGACCAGGAAGATGTCATCCTGAGCCATCACAACAATCTTCTGTGCTTTTTCAGGTAGAGTCAGGTAGATTTGTACACATGACATCATCTTCATTCTAGTTACGCAAGAATTCCGTAAAATATGCTCCAATGTGCTGAGCAAATATAAAGGAATTTCCAAGTAGGTGTTTTTTGAATTACACAATGTTTAGTCCATTCATTTTAAGCCAAAATGGGGGTCAACCTTATACTCTAAACTTTTCTAAACCTCTAAACTTTCCCCTAATGGGATTCTTCGGGGCTTTTTTTCCTTACTCAGGACATATTGAGGATACAAAATCAGTTGAGTTTGCTTCTGTTGCAATTTATTCAAGGTTGACCACCATTTTGGCTTAAAATGACTGGACTATTAAAGGAGAACTCCGTCGAACAATGAACCTTTGGTCTAATAAATCATCGGTACCTCGTCAATCATTCTCTGAGGTTTGTTTTCATGATAATCGAATGTATAGAGTTTTATCTCTAAAAACTGTTTAGCGTACAATGCTAGTACTGGGGGCATTGACCAACTAAAATGAAATCACTAGTTTACACCACTAACAATGCTCAAAAGAGCCCCGCACTTACACAGTAACATAACAAGGCTCCATACATACAAAACGAAGCACTTTGTTAGTGTACAGACCATTTAATAAGAACATAAGTTATAAAGACCGTTTACTTCGTGTTGACATACAGAAGCCATCTTAGGAAATAGTCTCGATAAGTCGTGTTTCACTTCAAAATGCTTATAATCACCTTGTGTAACGCAAATTATGTGTGTATTATCACCTTGTGTTTTGCATTTGTTTGCGAAATCAACACCAGAACGTTTCGCAATATTGCTCAGTAAAGGTATGAATACTTTTCAAAGCATGTAGCCTTTCAAAGCCTTTCGACACATTCTCTGCAAAGTTCCATGACAAAGGGAATCCATGAAAGTTCTCTCTTGAAGTTATGATCGGTAAAAATGCCTTTATATTCCTTTATTTGCAGCTATTTCATCATTAGATTCAACTAAAGTGATGAATACAAAGTATGCAGGGTTAGAATCAGGCGGTGCACCTACTATTCTGGTGCCAAAATTTTTGTCACATGCACTGTACTCGGACCCTCACATACGCGTAAAACTCGAAGTATATTTTGGCTTTAACGGGATAGTTCTCCAAAAAATGAAAAATTCCTCAAAACTCACCCTCAAGCCATCCTAGGTGTATATGACTTTTTTTCTTTCAAACAAATACAATCAGAGTTATATTAAAAATATCCTGGCTCTCCCAAGCTTTATAATGGCAGTGAATGTGCCAAAAAAGTGCATTTATCCATCATGCCAACTTCCGTTTCATGCCATTTTTAAATGTGAATCGTATTGTATAAATCAACCATGAGTTAGCACAATATGTCCTGCATTAAAAAAATGGAAGTATGAGCATGACATCTTTTTACATAGCACATGTTGTAAGACGCTCTCACGTGCAGGGCATGAACAGGTAGGCGGGACAGTACAGATAAATCAGTGCAATTACTGATGGGAACTCATACCGAAGGACCCGCCCTCTGCTAAACCAAACATAACTTGTTGTGTTTAGACAAAGCGGGCTGTCAGCGTGAGGTAAAGAACTTTCTAGCATGTCATCTCTACTGATGCCTGCAAATTAATTTTCCATCGATTTGCAGAGGTCTCGGAGAGGAAACGAGGGGATGATGTCCATCTCCGGGGAAAAGGGGAGTGTGGTACGGTATAGGCTAGATATCCGTACGGATACCACGGGATGTGAAGTCTGGAGGAGGGAATCCATGACAATGATGAATCATTGTAATCTCTGTCTTTCACAGAAGATGAGTAGAAAAGCAAGAGTGTCTACAGAGACCTTTGCTGACCTTTTTATATCAGCTCAAGTTTCTTGTGAGAGGACATGCACAATTAATAAATAACAAGTTTCGTTTAGCAAATCTGTCCTATTCTTTTAGATTCTGGGCAATAAATAAATAAATAAAAAGGTAATTAAAACAGTATTGACAATATACCTATTACAATATTTGATGAATCCAAGTAGAATAGAATAGAATAGGAAAAAAGGAGCAAAATATCAGAAACATACATGAAAATAGTACCAGACAGAACCTTGTAATGGATCTGATGATTATTTTCCTCTATGTTTACAAGTATGTGATGATGCCTCCAGGTTCCTGCCACCTGCCTGCAGGAAATTATCAGCTTTCCGTGTGTATTTTGCTTCGCTTTGCTCTACGTGAATATTCATGCACCGTAACCGCAGCAGTGTGGCCTGCTGGGGAAATTCACTTTCATTTTTTAATTTCAGGATTATTGATCTCGACTCGCTTTATTGCTGTATGACATCCATAATCAGAACAACAGACCGACAGTGGAGATTAATAAGACAGCAGGAGGAAGGAAGGGGAGCGAGGGAGGGGAACTCGAGTCCATCTCTCATAACCTCGCTTTAATTACACATTTCCCTGATCTTGATGGATTCCACTCCATCAGCCATAAATTTGCCTCCCCCCCGCGCGATATCTGTTTGTTTAAGAACACATTAGATTGTGGGGATTTGCTGCAGTTTAAATTAATCAGTTGACTGCTTGTTAAAATCATTAATATGATTATTCCTGAAGTTAAAATGTGGGAATCAGTGTGTCACAAACTACAATCACCTCAAACACTACATTTCCCATCATCCCTCATGTTCCTGACTTCACCTGATCCCCATCTTCTTCAGTTACCTCAGCGTCTGGCCTTACACAAGGAATATGGACTTATTTCTGTGATCTCCAGATCATCCGTGTATGATCTCCTGTGTACTTTCTCCAAGTTTGTTGTTCTCCTCAGCGTTACCAGAGACTATTTATATAGAGACATGTCACTTCCTCCTTCCTTAATACAAATGTATAGGGAAAACCCGTAACACCAAAGATGGCGGTTGTAAGCAAATGCCCCTCCCGCTGGCCAGCCAATCATCTGCTTTTAACTGTTGAGCTGGGAAACATTTAAATACATTACTGTTTGAAAAGGCGGCAGATTTGATATGCAGTGTATGTGTGCGTTGTGTAAATATCAAAACATCCCAAGTCTCCTAGAAGTTCTGGGTGTCTCCCACAGATTGATAGAGGCTGGCTTATTCCCGCAAATTAGTTAAAATCTCTCTGAATCTAGAGCGACTGAGCAATAGCGAGCGCACATACTGTGTTTCAAACTGTGCAGTGCGCGCGACAGAGCGAGATAACCCTTGCGCATGCGCAGTAAAAGTATAACCTGTGGGAAAACGGCGTTTTAAACCTTAAACCTTCCTTATTTTGGGGCAAAGTCATCAAACTTTTTCAGCGATTTTTATGATATTTTACTTCTGTTTCTATACATGCCGTTTTTATGACCAGTGAAAGTGCAGTTCTGACTCTCTGCCCATTCATTTAGATAGGAGCCTGGTCTTGTTAAGTCTGAAAAAGCTGCACGGAGGCGTTGCCAAGATGGCGGCGAGTGGCATGACTTGCCTGAAAGGACTTTGGCGTCACCAACATACTCCACCATTATATTGAGGTGTGTGCTCCACTGGAATGTCAACCATCACATCTGTGACACAAAGAATTTAATTTACATCATTCAACCATCCATCAACTGTCACAACCAATATCATCACCTGTTTGTTTCCTGCACCCACTGTGCGATCCAATAAAGTTTGTTTGGAATAATTACCCTCTTGCTTAGTGAGTATATCCTGACACAATGCAAGCTATTGTGCCATGCACTCAAAAGCATCTACAATTCAATAGATAATAGAATGCTCAATAGAAAGATAATTATAGGTAATGTTTATTTTTTATATATATAAAACGCAGTAATTTAAGTTTTTATAGAAATATAAACATGCCAAACAAAAGGGAGTGACTGACCTGTAGCCTTTTCTTCTATTCCAGGTTAATATGCAGAGATGACTAATTCATGCCCGAAAAGTGTCAAAGGTCATCTTCAGCTTGCTTGTAAAATGCTAGCTCATAAACTGAATGGCAGTCTTCCAAAGAGTAACCTGCTGGATCTGTTTTCCACTCTCTGCTCACAGTAGCCAGCAGAGGGTTTTTACTCCCTGTTTAGTTGGTATGCAGAAAATACTGGCTGCAGGAAGCCATGTGTCACTAAGCTCAGTGTTTGCATACAGTTAAGCTTATCAGTGCTCAAGATGAATTGAGACGCAGGGCAACAGTACTTTATCTTTGGCCAGGAGGGCACGCTTATCCTTGCAGGATAGAAGACAGCATCATCCCCATCTTAAAACGTTTAGGTTTCAAGAACAGGTTCCTTTTACACAGTCTCTATAAAACAATGTCTGCTTGAGCTATTTTTAGTACGCCACAGTAATTTTAGATATTCAAAAATTAGTATACCCTTTTAGCGATTTCTGAGAGTACGTTTACAAGGCAATGATATGCTTAAAACGGAAAAGTTTTTCCTTTGAGTTTTCCACGTACAGAAAAACTTGTATTGTCAAATCGATCCCCATTCAGACGGATCCACAAAAACGACTAAAAACCCTATATTCTGTTGCCAGCATTAGATGGCGATGAAACACTATAGACGTTGCATACATGCACACATGACGTCGTGTAAACAGCCCCTCAGAAACACTGTTGAAAGTGGAATAGACCGAGCATCACAACACACTTGTCACCAATCAGCAGTAGGGGGCGTGTCCACTCATGATGTGAGAGGAGAGAGAGTGAGCAGGAGGGAGATTTGAAGAAAGACTGTAGAAAGAGAAAAGACTGTACAAAAAGAGAAAAAATGTGCTATAGGTTGTTGCTTCTTTTCTATTAACCAATAACATGTTTTTTTTCATAGAACCAATATATGCTGTTGTTGTAATTTTAGCTACTGTAATAGGACTGTTTTGAGTGCCATTGTTTGTCTGAAGCTGATGTGCTGCTGGCGAATAATGACCAACTCTTGCTTGTATATAGCCAACTCTTGTGTAGGACTACAGTATGTTCATTTTTGTTCTTCCTTGTCTTTCACTTAATTTCTGTGAATAATTATTTCTCTTCGTCTCATGTATGATAGAGATATCCACTCTAGCGTTGTGTGTCATGCATTTTGGGGGCGGACCAATGAAGGGAGGGGCATATTTCTTTGGGTTGATTTCAAACATCAGCAGTGTTTCTCAAAATCGCTTACTGCACCTTTAATTTGAAAGGCTCATATTTGTAGATTATATTAAATTCTTGCATGGGTAATTCTCATGCACAGAATCTTGTAAAGATTTAATGCCACTGGAAAACTTGGGTAAACCCAGTGATTAGTTGCTCTTGCATACATGATATGCACCATACAATCAGTGAACAGATAATGCATGGTCTGTGGACATGCCATTTTGTGACTGAAACTATAACAATAAAGGCCTAAAACGTATTGGGCCTGAATGACCTTCGATATAGTGAGTTATAATAATGTTGGTACCCAGTGTAGTTAATGTAATTGTAATATGTTTGGGCTGGTGGGCACATTGCAAAGTTAATTGAAAGAAGAAGAAACAGCAGGAGTAATCTGAGGCAGGTGGGGGCAGTGACAGGATCCCACCAATAAAATATTGATATAAGTCATTTGGCAAGGATGGAGGGTTTTAAAGCTGTGCGGTGATGAGTTTTATTTTAGTGTGGGAGAGGTCAGTCTGGCAGCAAGGCAGAACACAACTGGATCTCACAAAAAGCAGGGGAGGGGCTAAGAAGACCCCACCCTCTCATCGTTAAAGTGACAGCTCCATAATTATCAATCATAAATGCCCAGCTGGAAATTACAAGTCAATAACAGTAAATCATATACTTGAGAAGTCTGATGAATCTGTGAACTGTAGAAATTTCCTGGATTCATTTGGTGGCTTCAGTTGGCATCCTTGTTTGTTTACTTCAAAGCTGCAGTCTTTAGCTTTTCTGGGTTAAACATGATCCAAAATACATTTTTGAGCAAATACATAACCAGCCAGTGTTCAAAACCATCTTCTTGCCTTTGCTCGATTCAAAACGGTAAACTTGTAATAATGTTTTTAATTCCAGTGGTAGTCTTTGCGTCATTATGTCACATCTGTACACATAAAGGAGTCTTGGCTAGTAGACTATATTGTGAGTGAGGTTGATGGAGGTGGAGATTGACAGCCTTTTCTCACAGCACTTGATATAATTATACTTATCAATTTGATGGTGGATCCAGGAAGTTTCAAACGACAATCTAGCCTCGCGAGGTTGTCGGCTTTCAAGGTTTCACTCGCAGATCAGTCTGGACACTTTCCGTTAAAGAAAATTTGGGAGCAGTTCACCAAATGAACGTCCAATCAGCGTTGGCTTTGAGGCGGGTTGAGGTGTGACGCAACGAGAAGCGCGACAGTTCAGTCTAAAGAA
>JAOTRC010000011.1:8508656-8520368 GCA_027497675.1 Cyprinella lutrensis | reverse complement strand
GAAGTTCTCTTTACGCGCAAATCACTCTCATATTTACTCGTATATTTACGAATGTTTCATGAATGAGACCCAATGTATTATTGTATAGCTACTATGTAACACGTCAATCTGCGCGAGTGGTAGCTATTTACGACAGTAACGTTAAAAACAAGTACCTTAGTGACTCTAGGGGACGCTTTTTCTCAAAAACGGGATTCCTGCCTGGTGTTCTTTAAAAAGCAACAGTGCCCAAGACCTGCCCACAAAGTTACATTAAAGGGTAACTAAACCCCTGGTCAGAGCCTGACTCCGCCCACTGGCAATATTTGAAAATGCTGAAAAAGTGGGCAGACCCCAGCGGAGATAGAGGGGACGAAATAGATGTTAAAACACTATCCTGATCGTTATCAATACTCGCAATTCCAATTCCTGACTCCCTACAGTGGTTTTGACGACACAAGATGGTTTTTATACTGCCAAGGCAACCCGACCTCACGACCAAATCGTACGAATTCGACACATGATTAAAAAGTGTGTAATTCGTACGACCTAACTCGTACGATTGTGCTAAATCATACATATTTTACGAATTGGCCAATTTGTATGAATTCGTGCGAATGACCTACCCCTTACCCCGCCCCTAAACCTAACCATCACGTGGGTTTAGACAAATCGCACGAGTGAGGTCGTACGAATTAGACACTTTTTAATCATGCGTCGAATTCGTACGAATTGGTCGTGAGATAGCGTAGGCCAAGGGCGTAGCTCGCGTGGTGAGCTGAAACCTGCGTACGTCACGAAGTGCGGAACATCCAGTAGGAAAATTCAACTGCAGTAGGCAACGTTCAACCTGAAGAGGGCAGCACTAAGATGTTTTTACGCCATACACTTTTAAAACAAATGTCAAAAAGGTTACTCGAATCAATGACTGGTACTAATAAAGATCCATTCTTGCAGATCATTGACTGAAAAAAGTTTGTTACGTGTTTAGTTACTCTTTAAGCGTCGCGCTTGATACTTCATCAAAATGTAGGCTACTTTGATAAGCATTTTCATATTGAAATTTACAAATCAGAATTGCAAAAAGAATTTGGCCTTCTAGATGAAGACAGACAATATATGATTTACTATGTTCTTTATGAAGAGAAAATTGACCCTTGTCATGTCACTGTCTTCAACTGATCCGCCACCTTGTGGTTGCTGTATGCCACTGCACCATCGACTGGCTCTCCTGTGGGGTTATTTATAGGGCGAGTGAATCGTGATGAAGTGGAAAGACATTAAAGGATTAGAGCATAACTAATGCAATGCAGGATTACAGAGAAAAGGGGGTAGGGAAAAAGGCATAGTAAACCGAGAGTGAAAAAGACTGAGAGAGAAGTGGACAAAAGCCTGGCCTGGAGGTAAAGAGAACTACTTGTAGTTTAATAGCAATAAGTGATTCAAATCTAATATAAATTGAAGATCCAGCACATTGGATCCTGCATGGCGTACTCAAGTGAAGACACACTCACAGGTGAGAGGATGAAAGAAGACACTTGTCTTAGTTGGAATGGAAATCTGAAATTGAATTATATGGCTTATATTTGTGTTTTGGCTTGAAAAATTCATATTAACGCCTTTTTAGATAGGACAAACGTTTAAGTGCCACTCGTGGAAATGCTTCTACAGTATTTTTTATAGTGCATTTAGTAATGTTTTATTGCAAGTTATATTATCATTGTAGCAATTTGAATCAAAAAATTGCAAATATTACAGTAAAACTTTATTTTACAATTTCTGTTACACCTCTTACATGTTACAGCTAACACTAAACCAAACCCTATCCATAACTATATAGTGCATATATGTACATATTACTCACCATATAAGGGCACCATATAAGGGCAACTTAAAATAAAAAATTACACTTTATTCGGTAACACTTTATTTTACAGTATTTTTGTAACACATGTTACATGTATTTAATAACAGCAAAGTATGCATACTTACATGCAACTAACCCCCGACCAAATCCTAATCCTATACCCTAATGTATTTAATCAATATTACTCAGTACTTAAATGTATAATGACACTGTAACAATGACACCTTAAAATAACGTGTCACGCTTTATTTTAATGTGTGTGTTACAGTGTAATATTAATTTACAACATGTACTTATTATAGGGTCAGGGTTAGGAATAGGTTTTGGTTTAGGGTTAGTTGCATGTAATTATGCATAATTTTGTAGGCTATAATATGTAACATGGAATAAGGTCACTGTAAAATAAAGTGTTACCAAATAACCATATCTTATTCATTTG
The DNA here is from genome assembly GCA_027497675.1 of Cyprinella lutrensis. Lineage (NCBI taxonomy): Eukaryota > Metazoa > Chordata > Actinopteri > Cypriniformes > Leuciscidae > Cyprinella > Cyprinella lutrensis. Next base: position 8,518,083 of record JAOTRC010000011.1, on the reverse strand, counting down.
ACATATCACTGTAAACGTTTCACTGTTAAAACAATACGCTTCACTGTTCGTCCGACTGTTTTTACTGTATTTTATTTCATTTTTTTTTTATTCTAAACTGTTTTAATTATTATTATTTCTTGCGATTATTATTTTTATTTCTTTTATGTAAAGCACTTTGAATTACCATTGTGTATAAAATGTGCTATATAACTAAACTTGCCTTGCTTAAACATTTCTTTGTTTGGGATTTTTCAACCCACTAAAAATTGTGTTTATTTTCTTGTTTAAATCGCAGATTCTTCATGTGGTCTTAGATTTCTGTACCTCGTCCTCGCCTTTTTTTTTTTTTTTTTTTGGAGAATGTTTTAATATTCGTGCATGTGTGTGCATTTGTGTTTATCTTGCAGCGATGAATGTGGAGAGGATTATTGAGTTTATCAGAGAGGATGATCAGAAAGGACTCAAGGCAGAACTACAGCAATTTAATCGAGAGGTACTAACAATTAACAGTGATTATGTTCAGTCCAGTGGCTTCAAAACAACTGTATTAATAACATTTGCTCTGACAATACATGTCATTATAAAACAATCCACTTTGCACAAGTTGTGCACTCAAAGCTCACATTTTATGTAATTGCTCTCTCTCTCTCTCTCTCTCTCTCTCTCTCTCTCTCTCTCTCTCTCTCTCCTAGTATGCACAGTGCTTCTTCTATGATTTAGAGCAGCGGGAGAAAAGAAAAGTAAGGGATATTTGAATCCGATCTCATGAAAGTTCATATCTATTGCATGAATGTCATTTCTCGTGGCATTTATACACCAAAAACGCGATACGCAAATACGCGAAACCCAGGCTAGGTCAATATGGTATTTTATTTTAAAGATAAATTGAGCTCTAAGAGACAGAGTTCACTGTAAAACATTATCTTTTGTGCAGGGTCATATTCATCCACACCGTCAAGCAGAGCCGAAGCACAATCAAAACTGTGTTCTTCCACAAAATGCATACAGTTTTGCTTTTAAACGCTAGAGGGATGCTATAGTGTACCTTTAAAAATGTTCTCAAATTCGGGGAATCAGGGATTTCTATGTATGAATTCCCCCGAGCAAATGGTCTATATGTTTGATATCCACATTTATTTTATAGTTGATGTATTTTATATTTTGATTTCTCCAAATAATAGATTTTTTCCCAAATAAACATCTGAGATAAAGTTTATACTCAATTTACAAAGAAATAAGAACTATAAGGTATATGTAATCGCAAACTTTGTGTCATACATTATTTCCTGCATGTCCTGAGTTGTGTGCTGATAGTTGACCTGATCCCAGGCCTGCAGCTCATTAATATTTAGACCATAAGCTCCCTGCTAATTCCATCCCAGATAGCAAGTCGGTGTTGATGTGTCTATGTTAATTGCATTGAATTAACATTACAATATGATGTTGGTTCAACATAATTTTTTTACATCCTCATTAATTGTTGAACAATGTTGAAATTTCACAAAAGATATATTGAAGAATATCGGTACAAACGTTCTATTACTAGAAATTCTAAAACATTTTTTTTTTTAAACAAGTAAGTAAATAAATGAATGAATAAAATCAGGGATGTTCGGGAAAAACTTCCAGTCGCTGATTGGATGGTTGTGGTTTGCTATTGGTCAGTCTCATGTGAGTGACAGGTTGTCCCGCCCCCGCAATTAAAGATTATGACGGCAAATAATAAACACTTCAATGTTCCGTAAAAAAATAGGAATTGCCAAATTTGATTTCATGAAAATTTTAGGGTGAAAACTCAACATTGTATCAGTTTCGTCTTGCTATCTGGGATATATTTCTCCTTATTCCTGGTCCTTCAGCTTTGTTACTGCTTGTTAAAACATGCAAACACATAACGCACACTTAGAAAAACATCTTGTCTTACCTTGTGGGTGGTTTTAATGATTGTCATGTTTTTCTGTCGTCTTGCTGCTTGTTTAATCTGAAAAGAGGCAGGAGCTGGAAGAGGTATTATTTTCTCAATTCTTGAATTCCCTAAGGCTACCAACATCCTGATTATTATTAACCTTCTGGTAGTCATTTTAGACAAGGAAACAAAAATTTACTTACAATCAGTGAATGAGGTACAGGTGAATGTGATTAGTGATGATGAGTCCGGGCAGCGGCTGCGTTCCAAAGCGCATACTCAGTGAGTAGGTACTTCATTTCAATAAGTAGGCTACTTACTCAACGAGCGCTAAAAAAGTAGGAACTTTATAGCCAAATCTAGTCTTTTATGAATACTGAGGATACTTTTTTGCTCGCCTACTCTTTTCCCCTACTATATAGTAGGGAAGTATGCGGTTTGGAACGCAGGGAGTGAGTTTTCGGAAATGTAGTTGTGAGTGAAACATGAACATCTGGTGTGGAGTGCCCTCTGGTGACTCTCAAGGGCACTCCACCTGGTGACCGTTACACTTACATTGGATTTTATATATACCTTTACTGTGTTTTTAACTGAAACACTCGCTGTATTCAAAATCTGAAATAATTGTTCTAATATTTATCATTTAATATAGACATATTATGCTGCATAATTTGAAGGTGAATATTGTCCTGTACCATGAAATAGCCGTAAAATACAAAATATTAAAGCATAAATATTATTGAAACAAAATATTGAACATTCATTAAATTAGAAAAAAAAATACACTTATTGTCTTTAGTCTGTTTTGACCACCAAGGCTGCAGGGATTAGCAGGCCAAACGACGTCATCAATGACGTCATCCATGACGTCAATTATGTTTGAAATAAGGTCCCTGGTGAACAAGCATTTTGTTTTACGATATATAAAATACACCATGTAAAATGAGATTGCTAACAAGTGGCTAAATGGCACTACAGAGGTTGTCAGACATTAAACTATATCACATCGAACAGGTAAAATCATCATTCAAGTCTCGTTGTGTTAAAGGAGTAGCTCAATTTAAAAAAAAAAACTTTTGCTGACAATTTACTCACAAGATGTCCACGTCTTTCTCTCTTCAGTCGAAAAGAAATTAAGATTTTTGATAAAAACATTCCAGGATTTTTCTCCATAAAATGGACTTCAATGGGAACCAAACGGTTCGAGGTCCAAAAGACAGTTTCAGTGCAAACTTCAAACTGTTCAAAGGGCTTTAAACGATTCTAGACGATGAATAAGGGTCTTATCAAGTGAAACGATCGCTCATTTAATAAATAAATAACAAAGTTTAAGTTTTGTAAGCTCAAATGCTTATGCGAATCTTTTTCCAAGTCAATTTGTTTGTTTCATTTGTTGAATGAACCAAATGACTCGAAAAAGATTTGTTCATTTTGATGAATGAATTCGAACAGGAGAGTCACAAATAGGGATTATATAGATTTAGTCCAAGAGTTTTCTGTCCGCCCATTAAAAATACTGTATATACACCGTATACTGTCCTTGTCCAGAAAGGTAATAAAGACATCATCAAAGTAGTCCATGTGACATCAGTGGCTTAGTTAGAATGTTTTGAAGCATCGGAAATACATTTTGATCAAAAAACTACGACTTTATTCAGCATTGTATTCTCTTCCCGTTCTGTTGTCAATACGCGTTCAGTGACGCTGATGAAGGTTGTAAGTAAACAATTGTTTTTTTTGGGTTTTTTTTGTTGTAGACACGCATGCAGAGCCTTCAGCCAGAGCCAGCCGCCCGCTACCGTAACGTGATGGACGCTCTGCGGCAAATCGTGAGGACAGAGGGAATCTGGAGGCCAATCAGGGGCCTGAATGTTACAGCTGTAGGGGCGGGGCCTGCCCACGCACTTTACTTTGCCTGTTATGAAAGGTTGAAAAAGGTCCTCAGTGATATCATCCATCCAGGAGCAAACAGTCATTTGGCGAACGGTACCAGTTTCCCTGCCAATCAGCACTGCTGATTTCCTTTTACCAGCACACCCACATTTCTAGACCGTTAGTTGGCATGCATTTCTATGTAGAGCAGTCAGTAAATGTTGAGGTCTTTTTTGCTTTTTCATAAGGCCTTTTCAAATTAAATGTATTCACATATTAGATGCATTGATAGTGTCCAAAGTAACTAAAGTTACTAAAGGAACTAAAGCCCTGTTTACACCTGGTATCAAGATGCAATTTTGGTCGATCGGATCGACGTTTAATACAGGTGTAAAACGGGTCTAAAACTTTTTGAGCTTGCCCACTTTCGACCACTTCGGTTCAGTACTCCCTGAACTTGCCATCAGTATTCACCCTCATGTCGGTCCAAACCCATAAAACTTTCGTTCATCTTCAAAATTCAAATGAAGAAATTTTATTACAAGATTGTAAAACTGATCTATATGATTCGAGGGGTTTAGTTTCGACAATCGCTGTATATGATGAACTGAACAGATAGAATATAGGTTTTTTAATCAGTAAAGTAAGGGTGAACTACATTCACCCTTATGTAGTTCAAACCAGTAAGTTTAAATCTTACTGGTTTGAACTACATAAGGGTGAATAAGTACATGTTTTCATGTTTCAAATACAGTTGACTACTGCAAACCTTTGTAAATCACATTGCATGATTCTTTTAAAAGAATACTCCACTTTTTTGGAAATAGGCTCATTTTACAACTCCCTCAGAGTTAAACAGTTGAGTTTTACCATTATCGAATCCATGCAGCCAATTTTGTTCGATATTTAGAAGAATGTCAGTAACTGGTCACGTTGACTTCCATCCTAATATGGCTGAAAATCATCTGAATAGATTCGAAAATGGTAAAACTCAACTGAGGGAGTTGTAAAATGAGCCTGTTTCCAAAAAAGTGGAGTATCCCTTTAAATACTCTCTGCCTATAAATGTAGTGGTCTGACATGGAAACTCCTACAAATGCATACGCTATAAGGTCAAGCACAGGTATAACTGTGTCCACTCCTTTTCGTCACTAATTTCTCACAGCGTGTCTTTGGTAAATCCTGACAGTAGTTTTTTTAACGCCAGAAGAGGATTTGTGCTGGCTCAAGCTGTTAGTAAATCTCGACCTTTGACTCAACATTGCGGAGCTCATGGTAAAAGTCATTGTTGGTGTTGCTGTGTAGTGTCTCTTTTCTTTCTCTTTCCTCCAGGTCAGGGTGAAAGGGTGGTAAGTAACTGCTGGCATATTACCGTTTACCAGTAGAATACACAGAAAAGGGATAAAAAATAATTATTTGCCAACATCTTATAATTATTTTTGGATCATGATTTGCCGGAAAATGCCTCATGTCCTGTTAGCATATCTGTATTTTGATTGATTAGGTGGTTACCGTAAAACGGTCACTATGAGTGAAGTAATTGCCAGTATTCTGAACAAAAGACTCTTTCTCTCCTAAGTCCACATTCCCCAGTTTATCCAGTCAATCCCTAATCTCTTTGTTAAATCGTGGGGGGTATTTGGTGTTTTTTTTTTACAGTTTTTATTTGACTGCGATCTGATCCATCTGTATATTATCTGATTGCTGATTCCAGTGACTGTCCACTGTGAGCATGCCCTAATGTTGGTGCTAATGTCTGAGAGTCTGTGTTACAGGGACTGCTGGATGTGTTGCCACATTGCTTCATGATGCTGCCATGAATCCAGCTGAAGGTATATTAGCTTTAATCTTCACTTTCTATTAAAAACGTCTATACTGTATATACTGCCATTCAAAAGTTTGGGTCAGTAAGATCTTATTTTCTCGTAGTTCATTTTTGTATTTCAAATAAATACTGTTCTTATCAACTTCATCGAATGGAAAAAGAATTTCCACAAAAATATTTAGCAGCACAACTGTTTTTAATATCGATTTTATTAGAGATGCACCAATGCATTGCTTGCCCAGTGATATTTATCGAACGATTTTATCAGTTTAAAACCATCGGCTATTACATGAAAAATGGCAATAAAACAAACCGATTTTTTTTTATTAATTAACTGCGTGAAGGCACTAAGTTGTATAATGTCTGTTTTATAAACCAACGTTTTTCTCTGGATAAAATAATGAATTTTTTTTTATGAAAGTTTATCCTTTGCACATGGTTTTAAGACTTGCAAATGTAAATATTCAAGCGCACACAAGCGTAAAAAGAGCACACAATTCTACACAGTGTGTGAAAAGTTTTGCACATCCAATGCAAAAGGCAAAAAATGCTCATTATTAACTAAAAACTGATAAAGATTAATGTATATTTAATCTATATAATGAATAATATATTTTAGATTTGATTTCTTAATTTCTGTACTTTTTATTTCATATGCATCTTTGTTCTTTTGTATTTATGATTTTTTTTTTGGCCTGTTGAATGTTAAATGGATCCAATTAATGCATGCTAATTTAAAACATGTTCAAAACACTAATTTATATTTTTAATGTCAAATGATTAAATTAAGAAAGCAAGTGCCAAAAATCAGAATCAGCCAATTGTTTGTTAAAATCGGTATCAACCCAAAATACATAAACATTACTGTTTTTTTTTTCCAGATAAATACAGCCTTAATGGGGCATACTTTCCTAAAAACATTAAAAAATGTTTATGACTCCAAACTTTTGAATGGTAGTATGTTTATTGTTCTACTTTGCATCTGTATCTAATTTACATGGATGCTTCTTTTTACTTAAATGGGTCATCTATGTCTCTATGATTGTCTCTATCTCCTCTATGATTCTATGTTTGATTTATTTCATGTCATGGCAATAACATTTTTGAGGCACACACAATGGTAGAAGAAAAAGATGGAAAGGAGAAAGATGATTTTTGCAACCAGATAATGTAGCTGTCCCATTCTAATTAGTTGGACTGTGGTTTATTATTAATTTGGTAATCAACTAGTCTATTATTTTTGTTTTGTTTGGTTAAACAAAGTTTTTTCTGTATTTATATATATATATATACAGTATATATCAATCCTGTGCTATATTCCCCTCCAAATAATGCACAAACTGATGCGCAAACCTAAACCGCCTTGGTCTGGAAGGTATCTGTGCACTCCCAGCCAGGAGATGGCAGAAAAGATCTAAAAGTACATTTCCAAAAGACATCCCTATGAGAGCAGATTGGCCTTGCTCTAATGAACAGCTGTGCGCTGTTGAAACGGTAGCATTAGCCGTAATCCCCCAGTGTCCCGGGTCTCAGTCAGACCGCACAGTGTCTGTTCCTGCGCACTTGAGGCTCAAGGTCAACAGCGCAGGTGCCAGACTAAGACCTTGCGTAGACACCTGTCTCCTGGTCTGTTCCCAGCAGACCGACCGACTGTAGCTCACACAGGAGGCTCGTTTGATCCGCTCGCCTCCGGATGAAACGGGACGTTTCTCCTTTGATGGGCCGTACTGTATTTCAATCATGACTTGTGATTAACGTCCCCCTTCCTGTCCTCTTTTGTTTCCCGTCTGACGGACTGCGATGACCTCCCCTTGTTCAGTGGTGAAGCAGAGGATGCAGATGTACAACTCGCCATACCGCGGCGTCCTGGACTGTATGCGCTGTGTGTGGCAGCGGGAGGGGATGTTGGCCTTTTATCGCAGTTACACTACGCAGCTCACCATGAACGTGCCCTTCCAAGCTTTGCACTTCATGACCTACGAATACCTGCAAGAGCTGCTGAACCCCCAAAGACAATACCACCCCTCGTCCCACATGGTGTCGGGCGCGCTGGCGGGAGCGATCGCCGCCGCCGCCACCACGCCACTGGACGTTTGCAAGACGCTGCTGAACACGCAGGAGTCTCTGGCTCTCGATTCCGTCAGCCAGAGCGGAAGACACATCTCGGGCCTCGGCCACGCCTTCCGGACTGTCTACAGGCTTGGCGGCCTGCCCGCTTACTTCAAAGGCGTTCAGGCCAGGGTCATATACCAGATGCCCTCGACCGCCATCAGCTGGTCCGTCTACGAGTTCTTCAAGTACATTATCACCAAACACCAGCACGAGAAGCGCAGGATCCAGAGGGACGGAGAGAAGTAAGACCCTGGCGTCACCAAGCACTCGAGCTGCAAATGGACTGATTCAATAAACGATACGCACATATAGAGTCGGAAAACTCACGTCTGTTTACTTCTTTTCATTCAGCATTTAATACTTTCCTGTATAATTCAGCTAATAATCATGACCTAAGTTTTCACTGTGACAGAAAACATCTCCGTGAGTCCCACAAGAGGGCATCAGAGGCCTCTTCAGACTTGATATGCTAATGAGGGGGCGGTCTTTAGCGGTGTGGGTGGGCATTAGAGTCTAGACTTCTCCAATTCCTTTTTTTTTTCCCTCCCCATCTAAATAGTACCCAGAAGAGCAAACCTGACACGATTTTTAATACACCCAGCCGAAACCAACGCGCACAATTGACGACGTATCTGTACATTCAAATTGTGATTTTAAATGTCATGATGGCAGAATATAGACATGTACAGTAATTTATTGGCTTCTCTAAATGAATAGCACTCAGAGGTAATGAAGGAGATCTATAGAGGTATTTTTGTAAGATTTGGTCGTGGCTTTTCGTCAGCACTTGTGGGAAATACTCCTGCAGTTGTTCCAAAGTTTTGGAGGTTGGAGATCACCGCCCCTCCAGATCTTCTAGAAATAGTTTTGGGGTCTCTAGGGGACGCCGCATAGATCTGTATGAGAGCTTTAGAAAGACATCCAGTCCTTTTTTGCTCAGCATTATCTAGTCAACAATGCCTTACACTTGCAGATCACATGGCCTGAGGGTTATTTAAATCAGATTCTATTATGAGTTCCTTGTGAGTAATTAAATGAGTATGAATTGGTTTGAGTTATTTCTTGATGGACACTAGAATGTATTTTGGTTTGCTCTTAACTGAATTTGAGCTCATGTTTTTGTAAGTTTCTGCTGAAACGCACCTGAACACGTATGGAGTTTGATCGACAGCAGTCTGACTGCCCCGGTCCATTTTGTTCCTCAGCTTCCAATAAATTTGCAGTGCAGGAAATTCCTTGGCATGCATAACGCTGATGTCTGTGTGATTTCAATTATTTATCTCTAAACTCTAGTTTAAGGTGGGAGTTAAATGAATGGTCTGGGTTAGCAGAATTTTTTTATTTTATTTTTGACTTGTTTATATATAAAAAATTGCACTCTCACTATATCATTCAGAAGTTTGGGGATGTTTTATAGAAGTCTCTTCTGCTCAACGAGGCTACATTTAGTTAAATTTGCTAACTACGTATATTAATGTTTTTTTTAAAAAATATGTAATTTATTCATTAATCCACATGATCTTTCAGAAATCAGTCTACTGATTTGCTCAAGAAACACATATATCAAGAAGTATGTATAATGTAAAGCATATATAATATAAAACATCAATCCATAGTGGTAACACATCTAGACACCTAGCACTGTACAAAAATTATTTTCATGATTTGTAATCACAACATTTTTTTTCTTTTGTCAAATCAACTTAAATAATTTATGTAGTTCAGATAAC
>JAOTRC010000011.1:8401506-8413643 GCA_027497675.1 Cyprinella lutrensis | reverse complement strand
CCGGGGAGACCCCAGAGTGTAGACACAAATGAAGATAATCAGAGGGTGTTAAAGCATGGTTAAAAACACCACACAGACGTTTAAACAACAATAAAACCTTGATTTTTCACCACAGGGGTATTTTAAATTCTCTCAGCATAATCAAATGTACCTTGATGATCTGTAGGTCTGTGAGCTGCCGAACTGAATAGTCTGGTAAATACGGTCCAGCACTGATGCTCAGTTGACCCAGGCTGCCTCCGTGGATCGTAGTATCCGAATGATTGAGTCCGCTGCTCCGCGATGGTGACCTGTGGACTACATCACAGAGATTCACTTGACAATTCCTTAAATTATTGCTACAGATATAGACACTTCTTTCCCCAGCATATCCAGTGTCTACAATTACACAGTCTAGAACTTATACTGTATGTGTATTATACATTTTTGTACACTTAGCTGAGGTGGAATTATTCAAAGTAATAGTTTGAATTATTGATACTTTTATAGACAATATTTTAGATGCAATTTTTATATTAGGTTTTAGAGGATTTTCGATGAAGAAAAACATATTGTGAAACAGATTGTGAGCCAAAAACATAACAAAAAACCTTGTCCTCCACCACACAAAGGATCTCTTTGGCTTCATTTTAGATGCCCATTTATATGTCATATCTCATTAGCAAAGAATGAGGTCCTGGACGGAGTGTGTTGCATCTGCGGTGTGGCTTTGTGTGTCTACATCACTGAGAGAGATGCAGAGATAAACCTCACCAGAGAGACAGACTTTAACACAAACACTTTAACTTAGATTTAACGCACATTTGTTCTGAATTAATCTCTTCGACAAGGGCTAAAGGCTCCATCCTTGGAGTTATTTTTGCATTTTTCGTGACGCTAAGCTTATGAGATTTTCATCCTTATATAATAACGTGCCAATTTTTGCCTGAGTGGGCAGACGAGAGTTTCTCTCCCGCTGTAATTACCCGTCTTTACTCTCCAAAGATTTACATAGCCACTGTTAAGATATTCTGCTTTAATTATCTCTGGAGAGCGTTGCTAGAGGGGGTCACGTATGCTCCGCGCCCTCAACGCATATCACAGTTTTTAATTGCTCATTAATATTTTTAATGCAGGAAAATCTTCTTTAAGATATTGTGAAAACTCAAGTTGATTTATCAAATGAGACTCAGCTCCAGTGATGAATTCTATTACAATGCTCCTATGCTTTTTCAGATGTCGTGTGTAAGATAGTGTTTTGTGAATGTAAAAGGGCTGCAAAGTTTAAAAGATCAAATTGCACGATAAATGTCTCCCACGAGAAAGAATCAATTCTAAACCGCCTGAAATGAGTCAGTCCAGCATTACTTCCTGCTCAAACCTAACTAATTTGCATAATGCCAACCTAAGTTCCTCATTGGCTGTCAACAAACAATGACTCCATCATTACCGTTTGTATCACTGTGGCTGTGACCGAAATCTCCCACTACTCACTATATAGTGGACTACATAGTGAGCTCGCCATTTTGTAGTGCCGTCCGAATGTATAGTTATGATTAGTATACCCTATATAGTCCACTCAATGTATCGCAGAATGCATTTTGAAAAGTACTGTACAACCAATGGTCACTAACCCAAGCCCTACGCATCATGTATTGTGCTGATCGTAAAAGTAGCGGACGGTGGGCAAGAGGAGCAGCGCGACAATACAAATTTGTCATACAAATGTAAGTTATGTTCTGTCTCGTTTAACTTATGATATGTAGTAGTTTTACAATTTTGTCAAACATGTATAAATAGTTTGGGTTTGAATAGTGCGACATCAATGACATAATCAACGGCGCCGAGAGATGATCAATAGTGTCCGAAAGTGGTCTTTCTATCATGCTGGTGAGCTCACTATATAGTGCTCTACTCCCTACCACCAATATAGGGCATACAAAACTGGGCTGAACATCTGACCAATCAGAGCAAAGTAATCTTTTGGAAAGGAGGGGTTTAGAAAGACCAATCCTTTATCGTGCCGTTTCAGACATGTTGAGAAATAAATAGGTGATGCTTGTATATTAGGAGAAATTGTATATTAGGAGAAAATTCAAGTGTTTTTTTGACCTTGGATGGTTGTAAACATGTAATAGAAGACCTTTAAAAAGGCATTTTATATCAGTAAACAAACCTGAGGGTAGGATGGCCATGATAGCAGGTAAGCTGTAGTATGTGAACGGCCCATTTTCAAACTTTAGTCCCTCTTTACCGATTTCTACCTCGACCCGACCCTGCAGCCAGAGAGAGACGAATCACTGCTAAAATCAAGTTTACATTCATGAAAACTGAGCAAAGTAGCACTCCACTTACAGTGGGGTCTAATATTGAAAATGCTTTTATTTTGCATATGTATTTCAATATAAAAGTCATTTCGGAATGTATTTCAAAGCTTGTCGTGCTGCACCTGCAATATTAGGATGAAATAATCCACAGGCTTGTTGCGCAGGAAGAGGAAGTGCTTTGGCGATCGCTTGTTTTTCTCATCAAACTTGAGCTCCTGCAAAACGCTCGGGTGCTTGATCAGTCGCAGAAGGATCTTTTCTGAGAGATGCGTTGGCTTAAAAGGCTCCAATTCTACCAACAGGAAGAGAGCAGAGAGAATCATTGACAATGAAACTCAGCATTGTGTTTTTCAATGCTGCGCCAAATGAGTATACTGTTGTCAAATAATCGTGTGCACATACAGAACTTTTGGCTATGCATTGGATGTGCTTTAAACAGCATTTTAAATTTCATAAAACTTGAAATCCTATTAAATTTCAGTTAATCATTAGTTAAGTTGACACACACTTGACTCTCTCCCACATCTGTGAATTAAGATTACCTGTGGCTAGAAAGCGATGTGTCGCTAGCAGAAGCTGTGGGGAAACTTTGACCTTCATTTCACTCTCTGAGAGTTTAAATATGGAGAAATCTTGCTGTTTCCTCTCATGGTGAGACACTCTCCTCTTCGAACGGTTATCAGCTGCCAAGACACAACATCAATGGTTTATGTAGGCTTTACCGCAAACCAAGAAACAGTAAACGAGAGCATTGAGAATAAGATGTATAGAGAGTAAAGGGTTAAAATAAAACTGTTAAAATTATTCTTCAGGTAATTTATACATTATTTAACTCCATATAATTGAATTAAATATAATGGAAGAACATTTTCAGGCCATTTTTTTTGTATTGAACCTTGATTTTTGATTTTCAGCACAAAATGTTTAAAATTAAATTTACAGTGAATGTTGTGCCAAACAGGCTCGGATTGTTTGGAATTACCGTGCTCAACCATTTTGTCAGGATTAAGGTTTTTTTTTTTTTTTTTGTCTTCAGTTTATTTTGTACTTTGTACATTGTGGAGTGTCCTTATATCTGTCCTTATATAGTTGATTAGGAGAATAATGACTGAGCTGGGGACCAGAAAGGATTCTTGGAGATGTAGTGCTGAAGGTGACAGGTCTGGTGATTTAGTAATGTCAGGTTCCCATTGTGACAAATTACATCACTTTCTGGCTATTGGGATACATTGTCACAAAAGGTCAAGATGGTATCAATAGCTATAACATATTTCCAGGGCATTAACTGTAAAAAAGTGTTCAAATGTCATTTAGCAGACACCTTACAAATGAGGAATACAGAAAAGCAAGTCATTATGAAGAGCCAAACAACAATATAAGTGCTCAAAATACAAGGTTTAGACACTGCTTTGAGTAGCATAAGATAGGATTAAAATAAAGAGAAAGGATAGGATTTTTTTTTGTATGAAGTCCGGTGCTCACAGATGAGATGAGATTTCATAGATGAGATGTCTTTTAAATGTTGTCAGGGATTCTGCATTCTGGATGAAGGTGGTGATCATTCCACCAGCAAGGAACTGTGAATGAAAATGTTCTGGTTCTTTTAATAGAGTAGTTTGGAAAATTACTAGGAAAATTATGTAAATTACCTTTCCAAGCTATCTTAAAAATATTAAAAGTAAAACATCCAACAACCAGTGCTGAGTGTAACGCATTACAAATAATGTGAGTTACATAATCAGATTACTTTTTTCAAGTAACAAGTAACTAGCAACTAGTTGAGTACTACTTTGTATTGTAATTTTATGTGTAACTTATGTCTTTGTACCTCGACGCTTTTTTTGGCCAGGTCGCCATTGTAAATGAGAATGTGTTCTCAATGTGCTCACCTGGTTAAATAAAGGTTTTATTATTATTATTATTATTATTGTAGCTGTCAGAGCAGAAACAAAAGCCAAGTCGTTTTTTTAACCACTTGAGCTGTACAGTCCCACTTGGTGGATGCCAGATTCAAATTGTTTTTGCGCCAACACAGTGAGGCCATCTACACAAGCGGCTGTCATTCATATTCGCACTACTAGCTGCTTAAGCAGTGTTTACAGGCACATTATGTGTTTATTTCATGTCACAGACACTCAGTCTCTCACAGAAGTACTATGCCAAAAGTTTATAGGCCATACAAGTACAATAATGTCAATATATCTATGAAACACGGTCATCCGATACACGCAGCCAAGTTTGTTTTCATTAGGTGGCTGAATGGCTGTCATTTACATTCACTCAAAGAGTCTTTACAAGCACATTACGTGTTTATTTCATGTCACAGATACTCAAATTGTCACTGAGGTACAACGACAAATATTTATAGAGGGTATGCGTGTGACGTCACCGTCGGCCGGAGTGCCTGCAGTTACTCACAGTGAGTGGCAAAAAGACTGAGCGGCTTTATTTGTTATTAGTGTGAATGCCGAGAAAAACAAACACAACACATTTAAAGTGGGAAAGAGCTTTGCGATTGACTGTACAACTAGATTTGACAAAAAATCAGAGGTGTATTTTTACAGACTGCTATAGAAGGAGGAGCAAATGGATCGCTGCGATTCACAGAAACACCTGGACTCCAGTCAGTCCCTTTGAAAGGTGGATTTGCAGTTATCATTTTGAGTCAACATGCTGAATTTACCCGTAAAACCATACACATATATTTTGCATTGTTATATATATTAACAACTCATCAATTAAATATTTATCATTGCATATTCTGCATTATTGAATGTTTTTTTAATAAACACAGACCAGGGCTGAACGATATGTGATCACCCTGATTTAGACCAACCTATATTGTATTTATATAAAGCGTTCACAGGCAAATTTGCTTTATTTTTAAGTCTATATTGCTTTTATTTCCCCGGTGTGGAAATCAGGCAAACATAAATGTCAGGCAACATGATTCCTGGCTGCATGTCAATATCCATGGATCACTGGATCTTTAATAAGTTGTAAGGAACACTATATTGAGTCTAACATTTAGTTTAAATTGATAAAATTGTACGTTTTTGTCGCATTTTCGCAGTTTCCCCTATTAAATCCAGTCACACAGATCCAGTGTGGCACACTGGATCACACAGATCCAGTGTGCAGCAGATGTGCCACTCAGTCAGGCTGAGGGGGGTTGTTCCGGCGAGAAAGTGTTGTCAATGCATTCCCTCTATACAGTTTACACACATTTTAAAGTGGCCTTTTATTGTGACTAGCCTAATGCACACCTGTGTAATAATCATATGGTCTAGTAGTCAGCATCTTGACATGCCACACCTGTGAGGTGGATGGATTATCTTGGCAAAGGAGAAGTGCTCACTAACACAGATTTAGAAAGATTTGTGAACAATATTTGAAAGAAATAGGCCTTTTGTGTACATATAAAAAAGTCTTAGATCTTTCTTAGAGTTCAGCTCATGAAAAATGGGGGCAAAAACAAAGGTGTTGCGTTTATAATTTTGTTCAGTGTGTGTCTCAGTGATGTGTTATTTTTAGAAAGAGTTTTTGGTGAGTTCCATTTAATTGCATTCTCTGTGTGTTCCAATTCCGTGGCCTTTATTTAAAGTCTTCCATTTCGTTTGCCACACTAATCAAATTGAACAACTCTGTGTTCCACTAACAGTATCATGGTCTTTTGTAGCAAAATGCCCATTGGGGAAGAGAGAGAGAAAACATTGCGGCTGCAGAGGTGCAAACAAATCAAATCTTTGCTGGTTCAAGATCACTAAGCCCATTTCTCCACTGATCAATATTGTATGGCGAATGTAGGTAGCGGAAATGGCCGAAAGGGTTACCCTGGAAACAAGGTCTGTGGCATTTGCGTCCTTTAACCAGCCAGATTGTTCGCCCAGAGGTTAATTGTCTCTTGTTAATACTGGAAATGGCAATATATTTGATTTCTGTTGCATTTACAATGTATATTGATGCTACATTCCGTCATTATAATAAATGGAAAGCCATTAACAATGTATTGAGACCTGATATTATACATATATACAGTTATACTGATATATAGTGCAGCCACGGATGACAATGCTATAGAAAGATTTGTTTTCTATAGAAAGATTTCAATTCTGAATTCATATACTCATACATATTTTGGCTAACATATCAGTTGTTCTGCCTTGTGATTTTAGATTTGGATAAAGTGGGGAATTTATGTGAGCATGTTGTAATTTAATAATGATAAATACTATTTTTTCCCTATGTTCTATGCTGAGACGACAGCAAAGTTTTGTATACTTTTGTTCAGAGAGGATGTATTGAAGACACTTACAATATTACAAATGATTTTTGTTTTCAAATAAAAGCTGTTATTTTGAATTTTCTATTTATCAAAGAATTCTGAAAAACAAAGTTTTACAACGTTCCACAAAATATGATAATGGCTTAGAATGATAATGGCTGCAGAATATTCTGTCTGTCAGGACAACTATATCGTCAAATACGACTGGGAATTAGCATAATATAGCTGTCGTTATTGTATTTTGTATCAAATAAATGCAGCTTTGGGGAGCATAAGAGACCAACTTTTTTTAAGATGTGCCACTGTCATCTATTCTTATTAACCTCATCCTTCATGCTATTTTTAAATTTATATGCATATTTTGTCCACATTATATGCACATGTCATGTGTTTCAGTTACTGGAATTTACTGCTATGATTTTATTTAGCTGTGATTGACAACCGCATTTTTTATGTTTTTCCTTCCCTCCACCCTATGTTCTTTTCTTTACCTTTGGTCCTGTCTGTATCCATTTGGCAGGTATTTTCTAAGATTTATGAAGCCATTTTAATATCCATTCCTCTACTTATCCACTCAGTAATATTTCAAGTTTTAATGCTTTTAAAAAACAAACAAACAAAAAAAAAACCTGCTCCTGAAATGAATAAGGCAGGACTTATCAAAGGATACCCTTTATAGTCACGTTAACACTGCCTACACACAGACATCAAATGTTCTTCCACTTCCATTTACTCAAACAACTACATTTGGGACATGCAGAAGCTTACAATTTCATCTGAACCTCTGGTTTGCATTAGTTTGTCGTCATCAAGTTTAGTGATGGGCTCTTGTTTTCTTCTTAAAGGGATAGTTCAGCTAAAACTAGTTGTGTCGTCATTTACTCACATGCTTGTAGCTTGACAACCCATTGTCACCATTCACTTATATTGTACGGAAAAGAGCAGCATTAACATTCTTATAAACTTCTTTTGTATTCTAGAAGAAAGTAAGGATTATGGGTTTGGAAATTAAATGAGAGAATGTTCATTTTTGTGAGCACTGTTCAAAAGTGGATGGCGTGAGCACTTTTAAAATTCAGTAAAGTTCCCTTTCTTTTGAATCATTTGAACATGGCCATTCTTTACATTTTCATAATTTGGTGAAATTCTCAATGCATTTTGAAGTACCTAAAGAAGGAAGTACAAAGAAAAAGGAGGATGAAGAAAAGCCTCAACTTTGTTAATGCCCATTTCAGTTCTCTTCTCATTCAAAGGTCTTCAGGTGCAATATTAATCATTATTTCTTGCACAGACAGATCATTGAAGTTGGCTTTACTTTGGCATTGTGTAATAGATTATAGTTTCTATGGAGCTGTGATTTGATCCATAGGTTTCAGTTTCGTGCCAGACACAAGGAGATGTCATGTGACATCTGTATGTGGAGGGGGTGTAACACTGGTCCACCTGGGGGTATCAGACGGCGCTGTGTGACAATGACACGAGGAAAAAGGAGCCTTTATACGCTCTTCACACAAAAGAACCAACGTCACTGATGATGTCATTCCATCACTGAAAGCTTTCTGGGTAGATTAGGATGGGATATTTTGTCACAGCACTTCCAGCCAGCATACTTTTTAGTTAACTGGTACTGTTCCATTTCAACAAACAACAGTTTCCTATTCCAACAGATAATTTGAGATGAAATCACTTGATTGATTGTTGAGAATCCAAATTCACAGCCAAAGATAATGCATTAATTTGTCTACACCCAGAGGAGGTTGAATTGGGAAAACAATAAGAGGAATATTATGAAATGCAATTTAATATACACTGTCGTTCAAAACTATGGGGTCAGTGATATTTTGTTTAAAAATCAAAACTTTTATTTAAAAGTGACAGTAAAGAATTTAACAAAAATTCTGCAGGTCAAATCAAATCATGTTTATTTGGATAGTATTTTGCACAATATAGTTTTAAATCAAAATGCTTGTGTAATTGTTACAGTGCTATTGTAATAAAATGTCGTTCTTTTAAACCTTCTATTGTGCTTTTAACCTTAAACCTTTAAACCTTCTATTGATGCTTTCCAACAGGTTTTATTTTAGTTTTACTTTTCTCTAATTTTCTGCTTCCATTTATCCTGTGTTCGCGCACTTCATTTGTTGTCATAGTTACTAATTAGAGCACACCTGTTTTGTGTGTGGTTTGTTTGTCTGTGTATTTAAGACCTTCAGTTCCCTTTCAGAAATTCACATTCAAAGTTACGTCGGAATGACTGACGTAATGGGATCTCGCCCAATCACGTTTGAGTGCAAACTAAATGAACCAATGCACATTGGCGTGCGAGATTTGCATCTTGCGCTCTGCGTTGCAATGTGGTAAACCAACGGAAGTGAATGTCTCGCACATTCAGGTTTTTGCTTCAGAGCAGGGGTGTGTTTCCCGAAAGCATCGTTAGCCAACTATGGTCGCAAGTTCCGCCGTTATCAGCATAGTTCGGTGTTTCCCGAAACCATCGTTCCAATGAACATTCGCAAACAGTATCGCAAAGTTGTGTGGTTTGAACGCCAGCTCTCGACCTGTGGTTAGAGGCATCGTTACTATATCGCATGACATTTGGAGGTAATAAATCCTTATCTTGAGCAAAATAAGCAAACTGACATTCAGTACAACCTGTGCCTTTTATTCAGCATACATATAAATGTAATTTACGTCTTTCAGTTTGTCAAAAGATTTAAAGTAACATGTTTGAAGAGTGCGCATTTGCGAACGCGCTCCACTGTGTAAGAACGAGCCAAATATTGAGTCTGGTAATGAAGCAAAATAACTGAGAACAATTAGAAATAGTCCTCAGATGACATGTTTGAAATTTATATTTAAAAAATCTAGCGTTAATTGGATCTCAAACAGTTTCATTAAAAGCAGTTATTACTCCACCATGTGCGAAACCAACGTGGTTGAACGATCCTTTGCGACAATGGGTTTCGGGAAACAGTCGTGCCTATCTACAGTAGATGATTTCTCCATAAAAGCATTACAATAGTCTAGCCTTAAGGAAAAATCTTTAAATGTGTAAATGACTGAAGGCATCTCCAGAAGAAAAACACTACAACTGTTTTTAAAATGTTTCTTTATTTTCTAAATTCTTCAGTATTTTCTGCCCATTGGCAGGAATGCATAAGAGACAGATTGGCTCAAACTTTGTCACAAGAAAAAAAAAAAAAGAAGTTGCCTTTCCATATTTCGTTAACATCATTGAATCATTTGCATAATCAGGATCATCATTGTGGTTTTCATAACGGTCATTCTTTTCATCAAAACAAGTTTAGCTTTTTCTCGGCACCATTATCCGATGAGTATATAATCAGACGCCCTTGCAAACAGTAAAGCATTTGGAAGTCCGGAGCTGAACTCAAGCCCAACATTTCCTCCAAGTGTAAATACAATCACCAGATGGGAATCTAGACCCGGACGTTTGCATTTCCTCTCTCTCCCGTGTATGTTTTGGAAATTAGCTCTTGGATATTAGCAGATATAAAAAACACTAACAACAGTCTCCTCAACGGTGAAGGCCAATACATCGATATCGATGGTTTCCTCGTGTTTTTGAATACTCTCTAAAAATACCCCAAACCTTCACCATTACTACTTCCAACACACCATTCTTTTCAACATCAAATAACAAGGCAGATCATCAGCAACATTCAAGCAACATTTGTGTATGCAACGCTCCGTTCGTCTAACCGCTTTCAGATAAACGAGCATGTTCTTGGAGTCCCCAACGCATCTGAACTCGTCCCACGAGGCGAACGATACCTCACTTTTCTTGTGGATGAAATCATGAAATGACATGAAGCACTTCAGAGCACCGCCCTCCCCACAAAATAGTTATATACATACAGGTACACCAATATATACACAATAAAGCCAGCCCTGAATGCAACAACAAAGATGACAACGAAGGTGTGTGAAAGAGCGACGTACTCGCCTGCAACTTGTGTAGAGATTCTGAGATTTAACAGGCCAGGCGTTCAGGCAAATGGCCCCAAAAGTATTTTGATACTTAAGTCACACTAAAAGAGGTCTGAATGCCATTACATCAGATACAATATGATTGCTTTTATGGGCCATTTGTCAATGACTTTTAATCAGCTGGTGGTTTGAGTGCATGTATTAAGTGGGCACTTTCATCTCAAGTTCACACTGGTGTCCTAGCAGAGGAAACACATTAACCATCACTAACGTTTGACATCCACAACGTGTCTCAGTACTTTTGTCTTCATTTTCAACTCATTCAAATGTCTTTTTGCGAAATGTCTTGCTCGAATTTCCATGTTTCAGTTACAATGCCACTTGACACTTGCCTAATGCTTTGAAATTCATACATTTTAAGTGCGGCCTAAGTGTCCCACCATACAAAAAACTCGGAAAAAAGTCCATGGACAATCTAACTAAGGCAATCTCAGTGAAAACCTTCCCACTTGCTTAAAAAAACAGGAGTAGTCCATAAAGCGTACATAAAAAAGGTATAAAAAGTTAACTGCAGACCAGCTGAGGGGCATTCAACTACACACCATCTACAGTTGCATAAACACCACAATCCATCTAAAGCCACCTAATACATCCATATTCATGCACTTAAAAATCCCCTGGATCAGACACATACTGTGTGAACGTGAGGCAGTTGAGTCTTGACATCCTTCAATACTGAGTATCTGAATGCCGACGTGTATCGTTCACATCACGGAAGATTGTCATTCTTCCACGATACAGGGAAGGAAACCCTTAAAATGACCGTAAAGGTGTATTTGTGCCACGTTTCCCAATCCCATCCGCCATTACAGCATCACATCCTGAAATCGGAGTGTGTAAACCATGCTTTTGTCAACAAAGAGAGCAATTCAACACCCTGCAATGATTCCCTCAAGTAAAGCTGGTTTGAAAGCCGTTCTCACGTCATAAAATTGATGATTTCGGTTCTCGATCATCAAGCAGCCGGAGGAATCTGAATCAATCATGATACTAAAGCATGTAAAATCCATAGGTCGCATATTGATTATTTAGTTGAGCTTCTTTTTCATCCATATTTCCATGCATCGTTGAGGGAAACGCATAAAGGCTTGGGAGCGTCCTCGTATATATCATGGAACAGTGGTGGTATCATATGGTATTTTTTGAGTAAAAGGGACATGGGGAAGGTAAAAACAAAAATTAGATTGGAGAAAAAAATATTATATTGGGTTCTCTCGCAAAAGTATCGCTTTCCCCTGAGAATTTTCGTGTGTACTCGCCAATACTATGATAAATGCCAAGTTTCTCTGGTGAACGCAATACTTTTGCCATTGAATGCAAATGTTTTGCAAGAAAACGCAAGTTTCTTTATATATATGAAGAGTTCGGATGCAAAAGCCTCTAAGTGCCATCTGAAATTTCCTTCTAGAATGATCGTTTTTATCAAGCTTGTATATTTAAGTTCAATAATTTCACTTAAATGGCAATGAAGATTACTTATTAATTGTCATTTAAGTGAAATTACTGAACTTAAATATACAAGTTTGATAAAAATG
>JAOTRC010000011.1:8381243-8397404 GCA_027497675.1 Cyprinella lutrensis | reverse complement strand
GTTGTCAACTCGTGTAGTGAGTTACCTCCTGTTGTGGATCAATCACGTTGTGTTGTGTGGTGTGAACAGCTAAACAATTTGAACACTCCTGATTTCATTGAGAGCAAGTCATGTAGTGTGAACCGCACAGTTCAGCCCGACGTTTTAAAATCATGTAGTGTGAACTAGGCTTAACCACACAGTTTCTGGTCTCATTGACTTCCATAGAAGTCAATGAGACCAGAAACTGTCTGGTTACTGATACTCTTTTAAAAATCAGAAAATCATCTGAATGGATTTGAAAATGCTAAAACCCAACTGTTTAACTCTAGGGGAGTTGTAAAATGAGCCTATTTCCAAAAAAAGTGGAGTATCCCTTTAACCACCATACACTGTAGCAACGCCCTGGCAACCACACTAGCATTGTGGCAGCAATATCTGCACTTTTACAATCCTTTTTTTAAGAAAATGTATCTTCTAACAAACTTACTAAATGATAAACAATCGCCCCTCCACAACACAACAGTTTATTCCCTAAGTAAGAGGACTCATGTTTAGTCAAGAAGCATGGCACACATCATTGGGAGAGACAAACAAGAATGCAAGAAAACGCTTTAGTATCTAGTAGTCAGCAGAAGATTATTTAAGCAAACTTTACTATGTTAGTGTGCACTTTTTAAAGAGGATCTATTATGCCCTTTTACATAGTCTTCATTTAGTTTAGGTATGTTACACCGTATTTCTTTCACATATTTGATATGGTTGCAGCTCCTCCAATTCCCAGTCAGTTCCCGTCTCTATGAAGCCCCTCCCTCCAAAAAGCACAATGTGCTCTGATTGCTCGGCTGGACCGGTGTGTTGTGATTGGTCAACAGCTTAGGAATCATGCATGTTTAGGAAATCCTAAACATGTAGGAGTTTCAACACACTACTAACTCAAAAAGAAATGTATTTTCCGTATGCCTTGGGCGGGAATTATTTAAATGAGGAATATCGTGAAATGTCCGTTCCCGGAAGAAAACTCAAGACTACAAAGGAGGCGTTTCAGGGACTTCAGTGACACTGATATAGAGAATAATTCTTGCTGGAGTGACTTTGTGCTTTAGAACAGCAAAACACTAAAGAAAGTCGGAAATGTAAAAACGCATAATAAGTCCTCTTCAATATTCTCCATGAGAAACAAATGTTGTAATAGATTAAGTGTGTATTAGTAATTATTACAGCTCATTAAAGAGTCGAAGCACAGCCTTCGTTAAGCATTTCTCTTTTCCGTTTCCACAAAGGAAACCCACTTATTCCGCCCAGAACAATGTGCCTTTCCAAAGCAGTCCTTAATGAAGGTTTGGCAGAGCCGAGAGGTGCTTACCTTTGATTCCAAACTTTGAGTTGCGTCCAAACTTCAGAATGACAAGCATCAAGATGAAGCCTGTGAATGTGATTGCTGCAATTCCCACGACCACGTACACCTACAAAAGGAATGAAGAGTCTTTAGACCAGTAACTGCATTCAAAGCTTCATTGGGTAAAAATACTTAAAGGGGTGATGGACTGAGAAATCAAATTTTCCTTGAGCTTTTGACATCTAAGAGGTCATCATATTATAAGAATATCCCGTAAGTTTCAGAACTGAAAACGTCCTTTTTAGTCCAATAAAAGTTTTATTTGACACCAGGCTCAGCAAACGACTCGTTTTTAAAAGTGAACTATGACGTCGAAGAGCATAAAACACCACCAACGCAGAAGAAGATCAACGCCTACTTCAACAAGGCCGCTTTAGCCCCGCCCACCCGCGCATTACACGCATAGCTAAATAACATAGGCCTACCTCGTGATTACAAACCAGAGTGAAACTCATTATAATATGCAAAACTGTTATTCACTCACAGCAGTGTGTTTACTTCCAAGTTTTCAATGCAAGACGCCCATAAAAACCGAGCGTTTTTGAGCTAGGCTCAAAACTAGGGTAGGAAATAGCCAATTACTTATTCATTTTGAAGTTTTTTAATGTACAAACCAAGCGAACGTCATAAGTTGACCTCAGACAACAATATAAATAAATGTAAAAAGCCAGTTCATTTAAGAATCTTTCAAAATTTAAAAATGCGTTTTGAATTGAGCATTTGTCACGTGGTGAATAGACTCATGGCGTTACTATTTTTCAAGAACAGCTACATTTTGACAGTTTTACCACTTTAGTAACAGTCTCCAGAAAAAGGTCATTATATTCAACTTCACCTTTACCTGCTGTTCAGCATCTGCCTTATTTTACAGAATGAAGAGGGAAAGGTTTAGCCTGCATATTTCATTATCCCTGCTGTAATATGTTCAATGGAGGCAGAGGCTTCAAAGCGTGTCAGGCTGGGTGCTCACAGTGTGAGGAAGCGGATCCTCTTCTCTCTTGCTCTCTGCTCTGTTTGTCATACGGTCCCAAGCTGAGACACTGATTGGACCAAAAGGTCACAACTGCAGCTAATCTGCCCTGATGCTTCTGTACAGACAAGCACTCAGAGGAACTTTCATTTAAAGGGATAGTTCACCCAAAAAAATGACTACTTGATTTACTCATCTTTGTGTCTCTCCAAACCCGTCTTTACGAAGCCAAAATGGTCTTGCACTGGCAAATCTTTGGTCATTTTTGAAACTCATTGCTCATTTGGTCATTTTATTTAAACAGCCACAGGGAACTATCATAATGTAAAAAAAAAAAAAAAATCAAAGAAAAAAAACTCTATTACTTACAGCATACAAACTTATACTGTGTGTATTTGAAATGACACGAGGGTGAGTAATAGAGTGCAAATAGCCCGCCGTGTTGGCAGAGGCTTTACTGTACAACTAACGCCATTGTCTGATTGAGCCAGCAAAATTACAAAAGAAATCCCGTTGGGGGTGAACTGTTCCTGGATAAGGCTGGATTTGTTTTCTAAAACTGATATGTTTGTTATATCATTGAAAGGGCCCCTATAATGCTGTTATAATGCTAATAAGTTTCCTTAAGTTAGTTTAAAGTCTCCTACAACAGGTTGACATGCATCAAAAGTCAAAAAACTGTTTAATAAAAAACTAAAAAACTTGTATATTGCTGGATGTATACAATTTGTATACAACTTGTTTACAATTTTCTTGCTTGATGTGCAAGAAAAAAACGCATTGGTTCTTCTGAAGCTCAAACGTGATGCGTAACACAAGAATGAACCTCATTGGTTCTCGCACATCAAGCGAACATGTTTGAAATTCTGTTTACCACAAATAATGTGAGTTTATGAAAGTTTATGTGAATAAATTCAATCGGTTCACCATATAAAGCGATTGTGTCTTTTCAGAAAATTTTGACTAAACCGCTCAATTCATATGGATTCGTTTTACAATCTCTTTTTGAACTTTTTGAGGAGTCAAAGTGGTAGTTGCGTAGCTGTCAATGGATGGACAGAAAGCTCTCAGATTTCATCAAAAAGATCTTCAATTGACTTCGAAAAATGAATGATGGTCTTAGGGGTTTAGAACAATATGAGGGTGCGTAAATTAATGACAGAAATTTTTATTTTTGGGTGAACTATTCCTTTAAGAGTATAATGCAATGCACCATATAATGGTAAAAAGAGAGGTATACTGCCCCAGCGACAAGCTGTTGCACCCCTAAAGATACAACCTGACAGTGAACAACATCAACATCACTAATACTCCATATCCTTTACAGTTCCAATGTTTATTTGAATGGAGCAATTACTGAAAAATGACTAGACAAACTTTGACCTCAGTGCTAAATTCAATGAATTCTCCCAGACAGTTCTGCTGTGGGGTAGAAAATAAATTGAAGTCTTGCTCAAAGACTAAACTCAATCCAGGGTTAAAGTGCAGTGC
Organism: Cyprinella lutrensis; assembly: GCA_027497675.1. Taxonomy (NCBI): domain Eukaryota; kingdom Metazoa; phylum Chordata; class Actinopteri; order Cypriniformes; family Leuciscidae; genus Cyprinella; species Cyprinella lutrensis. Next base: position 8,393,565 of record JAOTRC010000011.1, on the reverse strand, counting down.
GGTGTCAGTCTGTGATAAAAAAAAATATCCTATTTTTGGTCTGGGACTTTGCTTAAACCGCCCTGGATTCTCAACAGCGGGTATGGAACTGACACTGCTGATGATCCCTTTACTATTTTACTGCGTGCGAACATTTGTGCCCTGCGGAGATGGCAAATCTGGTGAATCTTGTACCCACTGAGAGCAGTAAATCTGACAGGTTACTGCATTATGCTGAATTAAGGCATTCTGCACCCTGCTGCTGCTCTGTAGAATTGCCTTCGTAGAAAACACCATCAATCTCAATAAGACATCATTATGCAATTGCCACTGTGATGCAGTAAAAGCCAAACTATGATTTCATACCAGGCTTCAGAACGCATCACATCACTGTCTAGGATTTGTGCAAGGCAAGATAAAGAGAATGGATCCCATTCCCAAATGTCAGTGCTTAGTCATTTATGCACTATTCGACAGAAAAAAGTGTGTCAAAACATGCTTGTCTTGGCGAACTGTGATGACAGAATTAAAGTAGTTGCCATAGTAACAAATTCAATTTATTCAAGTCCAGCCTCTGACCATGCAGATGTCAGGTGAAGTTATAGTGATGAGGCTGATGCTAAATCCTTAATGTGCAATGCATGTCAAAATAAAATAATGTAAAATATTATATAAATGTATAAATATTTATTTATTTATATTTATATAAACCACATAGCCAGAGGGCAATGACAAATGGAAGGGCAATGCATCACATTTAACCAGCATATTTTCATCTATAATTCCATCAAGTACAGTATGTTCTCCCATGCACTGCCACTGTAATATATTCTTAAAGGGACAGTTCATCATATACTCCTGAGCTCTTTGTTTTGCAATCCTGCATATCTGAAATGTATATATGCATCTGTGTGTGTGTGTGTGTGTGTGTGTGTGTGTGTGTGTTGCTGTTGTTTTTTTCAAACAATAAAAGTTATTGGGCTCCAAAGTTGTTTAGTTTAAAATATATAACAGAAGAAAGAAAGGTTTGGGATGAATGGAGGGTAAATGATGGCAGAGTTTTCATTTTTGTGTAAACTATCCAATTAAAAAATCACATGACTTCTCAGTATCACTTGTTCGAACTTCACATAGAGTAGATAACAAACATCTTACCTTTCTTGAACTGTTCCAGCATTGCATCCAGTTTGGTGTCATTAAAGACACAGTGCAGCGGGTGCTTGTAGAACTGGGTGATGGTTTTTAACGGTGTGCAGTCATCTGGATCAACAAAGGCCAGATCTTTAACAAACATAATATCAACAATATTAGACCTTTCGTTCTCAAACACTGGAATGCGAGTGTATCCACTCTGCATCACGTCTGACATGGTGTAGAAGTCCAGGATGGCATCCGAGGCCAGCATGAAGCAGTCGTTGAGAGGGGTCAGCACGTCTTCCACCGTTTTGCTCCTGAGTTCTAGAGCCCCCTGGATGATGTTCAGCTCCTCTTTCACCAGGTCATGATACGGGTCAGTAACTCTCAGCATGGCCAGTAACTTCTCCCGGGTGTAGAAGTTGCTGATTTCCTGGTGCAGCATATTGTCTAGGAGTTTGCTGATAGGATATGTGATGGGGAAAGTCAGCAGCATTAGCGTCTTGGTCAGCCACACGGTCTTAGACGCGATAGCCAACCCGTGCCTGGACGCAACCGAGTGCGGAAATATCTCTCCGATGAAGAAGATGAGAAAAGTGCACGCGGCGGTGGAGACGGGCGTCAGTCCGAGGATCTGGCAAATCCAGACCACCAGGAATGTGTTGGTAAAGACGTTGCACAGCACTAAAGTGCACAGGACGTAGTTGCCGTGTTTGCGCACCGACTCGATTTTGTGCGCGTACTTTTGCTCCATGTCCGTGCCGCTGTTCTGCAGCACTCTGAGCTCCACCGGGTCCAGCGCGAGCATGCTGATCACCAGCCCGCTGAAGAGCGCGGACAGCCCGAGCAACAGCACCGAAAGACCCGCCTGAAGCCACCCGTCCGCATGCGGCAGCCGCTCCACCACCGCCAGCCAGAAGTCGCGCGTCCGGTAATGCACCCACTTGATCCCGTCAAAGGCGCAGATTGAGTAATACTTGATTTTCTCTCCTCTCCGGAGGTCTTTGGCGAGCAGCTCCACCAGGATGGAGTTTTGACTTGAGGCTGACTTGAAGGAGCCGAGAAGCTCTATATCCGAGCTCCTCGCGCTTTCCTCCACGCACAAGTTGCGTTTGGGATGCACCTGCCCCTCTCTGCCCGGCTCCGGTTCCTCTATGAAGGCGATCCACGGCGCGGCTCTCCCACCGGAGCTGCTGACGGTCCGGTTGAGCCTCTGCGGTGATGCTGCATAGTACACGCGTAACATGAACCGCGTCCCTTCGGTGGCCTTCAGCAGCCCGTCCTGCACGGACAGATCTCCCCCCGTGGCCTCCGGTCGGAAGCCCAGCAGCCCGTGGCTCGGTGTGGGGAGAGCCGAGGCGATCAGCAGGATCAGGGCAAGGAGGCATGGTCCAGGGATGCGGTGCGGGAGGAGAGCATCCGCAGCATCCGCAGCCATGATGCTGAGTGGGTTGTAGAAGGACATTGGCGAGCTGGATCACGTGGCGAAGACACACACCCACGGACACACATATCGACTCTGTTTGCCGAGTCAGTGTTAACAGCTGGAGTCTCGTGTAAATAAAAAATGACACCGCAGTGACGTCATGACGCGTCACAGTCATGAGAACTGCGCTGGAAATAATTGTAGTATTTAAATGAACTGGATTAATAAGATGGTGTGAAACGATTTCTTGTTATTTTACCACTACAAACCCAGAAGGTCGGTGAACAGATTTATAGAATTTTAACTGTCCTTGTCCTTTTATATTGTGTATTACAACATATTGCACTGTGTTGCATTTCCTGTTTTATAAGCTTTGGACAGCCTAAAAAGTAGCTACCGGTATTTGAACATAAATTGAATGAATTTCAGTGAATCGCAAATATTGAATTAACAAAATTATAAGTAGGCTAAATAAATATATTCTTAGTAAATGTACGCTGCAAAAATGACATGATCAATGAATCATGACAACATACATAGGCTACGTTTTTACATTACTTCAACTCCTCAACAAGTTAAGCCATTTTAAACTTTATTTTTTTAAGTTATACGAGATTCAACTAAATTTTAATCAGGATTAAATTGTCTATTTTAAAATGACATGTTATCAGAAAGTGTACCATATTCACTCTATTTTATGCCAAACATATATTCAAATTATTGGTCAATGAGGGCATTAGATGAAAATTGTATTTGTTTCCATTTCAACCCAAACCAAAAAATAATAATAATAATAAAAAAATCTACTTTTATGTGGAATTTAACGAGTCTTCACCACAAGGTGGCACTCTATCACAATTCGCCTCGACTTGCCAACTTCTAGACAAGTGATACTGTTGATTGATGGAATAAAATATAAATTTTGCAAAACAACTTCACAAATAGTGACGTAAGAACAACTCGTGTAATAGAAATTTTATTTCACAATTGTATATATTTTTTAAATAAAATTCCTCTAAATATAGGCTATTCAAACATACACACACATTCAGTGTGCGTGTGAGAGTGTGTTATCATGATATTGTGTGTGTGTGTGTGTGTGTGTGTGTGTGTAGGCTATGTGTGTGATCCTGAGACAAAAATATAAATAATGACAAAAATAGGGACAAAATATCCTAAATTCTTGTATTTTTGGGACATTTTTGGCCCAAATGAGGAAAACAGCTTATAAATCATACAAAGTGACAAAGAGATGTTTTTTTTTTCTCACAAAGTTTTATGGGTATAGGTCACCACAAATCCCCATGAAATGGTGACAGTTCAGTTACATTTTAACACAATCTTCATTGATTTGGATTCCATCTTTCTTTTCTCAAAACCAGAAATCCGTTCAGTGCAATGTTTGTTATATTATTTAAAAATGTCAACAACAACATCAGAAAAACAACAACAAAAACCTCTCTTCGCCGATGGCAGGGTGAAACAATAAGTTGCGGTCTCATAAACACTTTTTTTATTCCCCGTGTGTTTGGAGGCAGGCCTAAAGCAGACAGCCAGTGCGACACCATCCGAACAGTTCATGAGTATGATAAAACTTTAAGAAAAAGAAGAAATTTGAGATGTTTGGCTGTGTGTGCTAACCACTTTCGTCTGCTCAGCATCACTCGCTTCCACCTCGTAAATCAGAGACAAATATGTGGAGGGTTTTTCTTCATCTCCCTCTCTTATTGCCCACGACTCGTCAATATTCGCATGTAAAGCCTTGACCTTGTCAGGGGGTCTCTGTACGGGGACTCTGTACGGGGGCTCACAGGACAGATAGCAGGCTCGGGAAACTTTTAACTCATACAATATTGATGGTCCATTTAGTGTAAATGTTGCACGTCCTTCAGGAGCCTGTTAGGAAACAGTGGGAGTGCCGTGCTCGGATGGCTTCACTATTTAAGATTCTTTATTTTCTAATAATGTGTGTGAAGAGGGAAAAATCACAGCACAAATAATATACAACACAGACTATATATTAAAAAAATAATATCGAAAATGGAAAATAATGCAAACTTATTCAGTTGTTTAATCCAATGCATTTTAATAGCCTATTATAGGTGATTATTGTGTTGCGTTTTATATTATTCTGTATTATTTCTTCTGCAATTAAAATTTATAGATTTGGATAGGACCATAGCGTTCATGAACTTTAAACAAGGTGAGTGGACATTATACCTATTATTATATTAGTAACTGAAAATCTCGACATGTTATTTTTATTTATTGAGCCTATGAACTTTGACAAATTACCCGATCAAAATAGTGCAAATTTGTAATGGCGTTTTATGATGCGACTCATAACCTTCTGCAAAATCCTATCAGCTATTTTAATAATTAATAACGTGCGCAAATATGATCGATTTATATATGAACTGATTTAAATATGAACATTTAAACAGAAATTAGCCTACATTTAAGGGAAGATTCCCCATTAAATGGATTCAAAATAAATGTAAAATCTATTTTGTAGCAATAACTAAACAACCTAAATTAATTATTTAAGATATAAAAAGTGGAAGCGTTTTGTTTATTTTTTCTAGATTGTTTTTAGAAATGAAGGGAGCAACAGATGTAGCCTACAATTATCTTGAGTCATTTTATAGTATACTGTTTTGCTTTACATAAAACTATAAGAATTTCTTACTGTTAAACCTTGCCTATTTGATATATTTAGGCTACATGCACCCATACTCTCTAAAACGGCGAGTTCCAGTTTCATAAAGCTTAAATGCACTTCAAAAGATTTCTAATATAAAACTTGATAAATCTTGTCATACATCTAAGGTTAAACAGAGGCGCCCTGTCTGGTTCTCTGCCAAGAAATATAGCCTGTAAAAACAGCAGACAGTCTTGTTTTCTTTCTGTTTTGTTTTATTCTCTGCAGAAAGCGGATGAGTGTCCCAAGACGCGCGGAATGTTAGGCCAAAGTCTCAGTCATACAAGAAAATAAAATCATTTATTGGACAACAGCATCGTGGCTCAGGTGACAGAGCATTAGTCTACATTGACCTAAACGGCAGGTTTAATAAGAGCATGACACATGTCAGTCACCAGTTGAGATGATTCACTCTACTATTAAAGTCGAAATATTATAAGGCTAAACCAAATCTTAAGCATTTCAAATTCACATTTCATAAAGCAATGCGAAAGGACAAAGAACAGCGTCAGATTTGTGTTGCTCCGGAATAAGGCTACGCAATTTAAAATATTAAAAACATATCAGTAGTTTACTGAATCCAATAGGCTACTTTATCGAAAAGATGGAAAACTATTTTCGGGTTGGTGTCTATTGTAAACGAATATTTCAAAAAGATAAAGCAAACAAAGGTTTCTGACACATGGAGAACACGATTAGTTTAGGATAGCTTAGGAGAACACGAGTTGCTCCTTATATCGATCACGAAATTATTGGTAGATTATTTTTTGTTTCGTGATCTATAAATGCTACATTTTTCCTCTTTTCTGGCCCGAGTCGCGATGTGAATAATTACCCAGCAAAAAAACACACATTACAACGAAATATATAGGCTATAATAATAATACATCTGGTCATTATTATTTCAAGTGTTTTTCCCTCGGAGAAAATAAATATCATTGCTATAAATATATAACGTCCATTATAGGTAGGCTAATGTGCATATATTGTATTTTCTTCTTTAACTTATTTTATGATTTCCCTTCCAGTATAGCCTAAGTAATTTCAATAAGATATATATTTGTGAGTGAGTTATAGGCTACTTAATACTGTAAACAGATAGGCTACTTAAAAAAATAGTTGAATCTTAACTTATAAAAACGTTAAAATTGCTTAACTTATTTTGATGAATTAAGGTACAATGTACAATGTAATGTACAAACATGTTGTCATAACTTAGGCTATTCATATATTGTTACAATTGAATAGCTTAACTGTACTAATAACTGTCCACATCAACATTTCAACTTTATGTTAGCGAAGACGAAAAAAAAAATCAAAACTAGATGTTTAGTTAAGTCTAAGCAATGTTCATCCACCAAACCAGACATAATACAAAGCTTTTAATTATTTTTCTGTAAACGTAAACAAGTGGCAGTCATTCACCATTCACTCACGCACAAAAATATGTCATTGTTCGAAGACAACCGGGTATAAATGGTACAGGAAATCAAATTCTTGCCATAGATACGCTCTTTAATGAGATCGGGCGGGTTGGTGATTCCATTGAATATTTTTGTATTATTATTTATTTATTTTCATTTGTATTTACACTGTTAATAGTTCTTCAGAAAACAACTAAGCTGGAGTTAAAAACAAAGAGCATGTGAATCATCAGTAATTTTTTTAACTCCAAAGAGCCTATAGCTAGGCTATAGGTTGTGGATATAAAAAAAAGTTGTTTTTTTTTTTGATTGAACCAAAGAACCCCTGTTTGCGTCTATTTATGTATTTCTTATTTTTGCCCACGCAGAGACATAATATAATATTCTAGACACCCCCACATCAGAAGACGCTTCTGATAAATAAGAGTCATCTTACCTTTAAGAGCCGTTGCGTTACTACAGAGGGCGGTGCAGGGGCAGCAGTGTGATGGAGGCTGGCCCTCGGGCGTCAGTTTACTCCAAAACAGCTGAAGACAGGGGGGTGGGGGGGTGACTGAAAGAGACACCAGCGATCCTCGCTCAAGGAGGGGCATAAAACACTTCAGGTGCTTTTCGATCGGGTTTTATAAGGAGATCTCTGCTGGATCTCCTTCACTGCGCTCCGCCCGGTGCTTGAGGACAGAAGATGCCCAGGCAGCTCCTCTGCCCAGTGTTCTGCTCGTCACTGTGGTTGGCACTGATACTCCAGTCTCTCATTCCCTCCGCCGCTACATACAGGAGACCAGTGTCCGGAGGGAAGAGACAGAGCTTTCTGGAGAGAACCTTAATTTTACTGGACGTCAATACTCGAAGCCCGGTCAAAGTTTTGAATGACAACTTCCTCTCGTTGCAGTTGGACCCATCTATCGTAAAGGATGGCTGGCTGGACTTCTTAAGGTATTACAGTTTTTGCAATCGCATCCTGCGCCTGGTGATGCTGATGTGTTTGTGTTGATTTGGGAAGATCGCAATTGCCTGCTGGAGAGGTCAGTGTGTGTTTTGGAACAAGGTGATTTAAGGCTGGTTGTCGGAATACACTATTAAAAATTAAGGTTCCAAAAGTTTTTTTCCGCAACAATAGCTAGCCTATACTGTTAAAGAAACATTTTTGGTTACTCAAAGAACCGTTCAGTCAAAAGTTCTTAAAATAACCATTTTTTTCTTATATAAAGAACCATATTCTATTATAAAGAAACTTTTGTGGAATGGAATTCTCCCATGGATGGTTAAAGTGCATCACGGAACCTTTTTAAGAATGTAGCAACATACAATCTTGAAGTGGTTAAGCTTGACCATGATAACGACCAGCGAGAAACCATCTTCGATGTTCCACAGCTACCCGGATTTAGGATTTCCCAACAGGAACACAACAAGACATCAATGTCTTTTTTTCAATAACACATTTAGGCTACCCAAACACCTAATATGCTATTGATATCTAATAGGCTACAACTTTTTAATCTATCAACCCCTCCCTTGAGTATTGGCTACAAAATCCAGTAGGCTTTTTTCTAAAAGTAACGTTAGGTACCAGTCCCCTTTCCTTTTATTAGACGTTTAAATTTTATGTTTATGTTGCACTTAGCTTTTCTGTACAGCTTAGCTGTTATCGTGTGATGCGTTTTCACACTCATGACATTTATTTTACGCGTAAAGTGGAATTCATCACGTTTACACGCAATGCTTAAAACAACATCTGTTTAATCCCAACGAAACCGTGTTGTGGGGTGATGTTAGTCCATAATAGAGATTGACTCGATTAACGAATTCCTTTATATTAGAGCGTGAAACCTGAAAATACGCGCAGATTTGAATGGTTGTGTTAATTTGCACACCAGGGCTTGACCTGGAAGTGAATATCAGTGTCCCAGCCCCCAGAGGAGAAAAGACAAAAACATACGGAGAACCGAAATGTAAGTGTCTTTTATAGAGTCTAACAGGTTTGAATATCGATATAGTGTTTACTTCCGATGTATTATCGAATATTTGGTATCGTGATTTATCAGGATGAGGGGTCGGAACAAATAGATTCAATATAATTTAAGAAGTTGCCCAAATAAATATGAACCCCAATCAGCTGTCGAGGCATTATTGTTCGTTTTCTGTCTTGTAAAGTACAAGTTACAGCAGATTTAGGCGGTAGGCTATAGTCTTTAAGGGGTTTTACATTGCTACTTAGTTTCATTCTAAATATGGATTAAAACAAGGACCAAATTAAAGGCGAGATGTGACATTTCTAGCCCACACACTTACTCACAACTTATTATTCCCCCCACAACTTATTTGGTTTGAAAATAACCTCGCAAACAGATTTGAAGTAATAGGCTACTATTTGTGGCATATGTTTAGCTCATGATATTCACATGCATATACGTTCAAAATCAGATTTCATAATGTTAGGTAACAGTAACACAATCGTAGCCTATATAAATTATATCTAAATATATTGCCGTTATATCGCCATGATTCTGCAGTAAGTTGCACCACTATTATTTGTCTTTTAAACTTAACCTTTTGTTGTCATTTTCGAAAAAAATAACATGCTTCTTTAAATGTATTAAATCACATTGTTGGACATGACAACAGATACTTTGTCTCCAAAATGTATTTTCTAATTTTATTAAAATAGAGTTTCGGCCCGGAGAACACAACGAAGGCTTCACCGATTATAGTTCGTGGCAATTTAGCTTGCTTTGCTGCTTCACAAAATAATGCAAAACAATTCACATAGAACAATTCACTTAGAAGCTTTATTTTAATTCAATACAATTTTATTTTATTATTCTTTAATTTGATCTGTTGTTTTATTTATTTATTTATTTTTTATTCAGGGTTCTATAGGCGGAATATTTGCGCAATTTATAGGCCTTCTTTTATGTGCACCTTTTACGGCTTCTCTTTTTACGACTGGTACCTTATTATGTCTCATTATTTAGTAAAGCTCTAAAAAAGGATCTGGCATTTATTTATTTCGAAAGAAGTCTACAGCTTTGAGAATAATCTGCTGTTGATTTCAGCACTGCGGCCTGAAACACAATCATGTTGTGAACTCACAATCCTGCTGTGAGTTTCCGAAAGAAAGTTAAAGCAACAATCCAATGGTGACACGTCACTGCAGAAAAAAAAAAACATATTAAATAAATAGAATAAAAAGAAGTTTATAATTAATTATGAGTTTTAAAATAATCTATTATTGCTTTGAATATAATAATTTTTCTCGTCCCGGCATTAAAGCCTTTTACATCGTCAAATGAATTAAGACAGTGGCACATAACGTATAGGCTAAATGTGTATTATAATATGTTATATAATGTTTTTGTGTCTTTATAATTTAAATGGGATGAAGATCATACAGTAACAAGCCTTAAAAATAAATTAGTGATTTTTTTTTCAGTTGATTCTCCAGCTTTCTTCTTATGGTAATGACTATTTAATATGAGTAGCCTACTTTAGATTGCACATGACAGTGATTTTTAAGGGTTCTCAGCTCTACTGCTCATTTGGACAGTGATTCTGCATTAGCCCTACGGCTTTCTCTGAGAATAGCTGGATCTGTGATCTACATCTTTGTGTATCCACAGCTCCAAGCGGTTAGTCACTCTGGCACGGGGACTCTCTCCAGCTTATTTGAGGTTTGGGGGCAAACGGACTGACTTCCTCCAGTTTCATAACCTGAAGAATCTTGCAAAGTTTAGAGGGCCAGGACCGGACTATTACCTGAAAAACTACGAAGATGGTGAGATCTAATTTGGTCACTTTTTTCACTAGGCAGTTATATCATTGAGAAGTTTTCTACCTTAGAAAACTTGATGAGGAAACAACACATCTTGTTGTAAGTTCCAGAAACACTCTTAGAAAAAAGGGTTCTATATAGCATAGGGTTCTTTACTCAACTCCAAAGGACATTTTATGCTAAAAAAGTTCAATAATAACAAGAAAGAACACTTTTGGCACAAAGGTTCTTTAAAGGCTATTATTCATTCGTATATTACATTATTCTGCAATATTTTGTAGTTGTAATTAAATTATTGTTTATTAAACTGTTGTAGTAACTTAATAGTACATTTTAATCATAGAGATTTTTGGAGGATAAAATCTGAAATGGCACTCTTCGTGTGATATTGATTAATTACATTTTAACCCCCATATCTTGAATTTTGTGATCATTCATGCATTGCATTTTGGGGGTTCCTAATACGAAACTCTTATCACCAATTTCAATATCACAAAAAAACCTTACTTCAAGCTTACTGAAGACAAGTAAACAGTGATAAAGAATAAAGAATCTAATTTCAAGCATGTAGGAAAACAAACTAGAAAAAAGACACTAATAAAAAATAGACATATAGAAATCTAAGCACTAAAGAAGAAATGGCTACTATAAAAATTATAATCAAATAAGTCTTAAAACACTGCATGGTCTTCACTGTACAAAGAATATGTAACGTATTAAAGTTTCAAAAGAGATTCAGTGAAGAGTAGTGAGAGAAATTTATATTTTTAGTCTAAATTTGTAGCTAAATTGTAGCCAAATTTGGGTGCTGTCACTTTAAGAGGTATTTCACGTTTTCAGTAATAGCTACCTGTGCACATTGTTTCTCAACTGTTTACATTAAAGTAGTAGTTCACTTTAAAAAAAAAACTTTTGCTGATAATTTACTCACCTCCATGTCATCCAAGATATCCATGTCATTCTTTCTTCAGTCGAAAAGAAATTAAGGTTTTTGATAAACATTCCAGGATTTTTCTCCATATAATGCACTTCAATGGGAACCAAACGGTTCAAGGTCCAAAACAAAGATTTTTCAAAAAGTTTCAAAAAAGTTTCAGTGCAAACTGTTCAAAGGGCTTTAAACGATTTCAAACGATGAATAAGGGTCTTATAAGATTATTATAAAACTTATAATACATTATAGGTTTTCTACATCATAAATGTATTTTCCCCCCTCAAAAAAATAAAATTATAAATATAAAAAATATTAAAATATATTGCAGTAGGCCTAAGTGTTTTAAAAGTACTTTAAACATATTAAAAGCTGAACCATTTTGCTATGTTCTTACACAAAGAGCAACATAATGTTTTCTTTAAGTACACTAAAACTTCACAAAAATTGCATGATTGTGTTTAGCATATTTCTAAAAAATGTAATTAAGCATATATTTATTACCAAAGTACTTGTAGTATACTTATTAGAAATATATTAAAATTATGCTTGTATTTAGCATATTTCGTAAAAGTATTATAAAGCATATATTTATTACCAATGTACTATAGTATATACTTTTTAGAAATATTAAAATGATATGCTAGTATAGCATATTTCTTAAAAGCATAATAAAGCATACATTTATTGCCAATGTACTTATAGTGCATTTGTTAGAAATACATTCAAATTATGCTTGTGTTTAACATGCTTCTTAAAAGTGTAATTAAGCATATATTTATTACCAATGTACTTTTAGTGTATTTGTTTAAAATAAATGTATGCTTGTGTTATTTCTTAAAAATGTAATCAAGCATAATTTATTACCAACGTACTTATAGTATACTTGTTAGAAATATATTGAAATGCAAAAAATTGCACTAAAAATACATTTAAAATAACAACATATTTAATA
>JAOTRC010000011.1:8082772-8100872 GCA_027497675.1 Cyprinella lutrensis | reverse complement strand
ATTACAGTACAAGATGATCAACTTGTGGCAGATAAACTGTGCGTTTGGTTTTTAGGCTAAATTTGAAGATATGCGTGGCGGTGCTCTAACGCAACTGAACCTGCTGCAGCTGCGAGTTGGCTCTCGTGTGACCCTCGTTTGTTCCAAAATAATAAATAATAAAAATAAATAAATAACTTGACCAAAAACATAATAATATTTAGATGTGACTGGTTTTGTCAAAATGTAACTCTACTATCCAAGGCACGGAGTCGAGAAAGGATGAGGGAGAATAGCCTACCAATCAATTAGGCTAGGCTACTTAGGCTGCATTTACACTGCAGGTCTTGATGCCCAAATCCGATTTTCTGACTATATCCGATTTTTTTTACGACATGCTTACATCATCTTTTAAAAGTGACCCATATCCGATTTTTGCATTCACACATACACTGCTGAAACTACCAAATGCAGACGTTCTGATGGTTCTTAACCAGGAAGTTAAGCAAAACAGCACGAAATTCAATGGATGCCGATGCGAATAAAATTATCCAGTGTTTTCTTTCCACAATATAAGTCATCAAAAACATTGGTCTCGTACGGCAGAGAAAAAAAGAGGAGAGGCTCTGGCCATGAGCACTTCAAACGATGCCTCATATCTCGTGAAATGTCTTCAAAAACGGATTTTTTTCTGTTACAATCCTGCATTTTTGCCTGCACTCTTCACCCCAAACACTCAAATGACATGAAACCTCCGCATTGCTCCACTGCGTGTATCCTTTCTTCCATCGCGCCAATATTCGCGCAGTTTTTAATTACGCATGACTCGCATGGGGAATATCCGATTTGTCTGCTTACATGGCACACGCAAATGCATGTATCTGATTCATATCCGATTTATTACCACATGTGAATGAGGCCTGAATCCGATCTGAGAAAATCAGAATCCATGCGTTTTTTTCCTGCTTACACGTTCACCCGTCATATCCGATCTGTGCCACATAAGAGGAAAAAATCGGATTTGGGTCACTTGAACCATGCAGTGTAAACGAGGCCATATGTGAACTCACTCTGAGACCCACATACGGAGTAGAAGAAAACAAATAGTTGAATAAAGTCGTTTTTTCAGTTTGTTTTTTTTTTGCGCACCAAATTTATTCTCGTCGCTTGATAAACTTATGATCAAAAAAGATACAGCTCAGTGACCCTGTTTGAGTGTATATCTGTTTAAACACTGTGGTATAAAATGTTCACACATTTGAATTTGTAGTCACACGTTACAAATTTACATTGTTAATTTGTCCAATTTATTTAATGTGTATATTTAAAGTTAAGTTATGTTATAATATCTTATTATTTTGATTTCTTAATAGGTACAATATTGACAACGCTTGGAATACACAGAATATGTGAATAATGTACAGTCATGCCAATAAAGCAATTTTTCATTGAATTGGTATATACATATATATATATATATACTTTTTATTTTATTTTTCCACTTTTTATTTTATTTTACATTTAAATAAATTAACACTTCATCTAAGAGATGTAAGTACAGTGAGTATCTTGTATAAAATTACAGTCCTCTCTTTAGTTTTGACAACAAATAAATCAGGCGCACAGCATCTGAGTCAAGACTGTTTAAAAAAGTCGACAAACAAAACTGGAATTTGAAGGAATCTGTTTTTGCTCAACGTTGTGTGTTTTAAATATTTTCATATGCCTATTAGTGTTTTGTACATACACACACACACTGGCAGTGACAGCTTTGTGAGTAATATTTCAGCAGCAGAGGGTTCTGGGGTTTGGGGCAGTCTAGAAACCGTGTTTACGCCGAACCGCTCGTTATTGGGCTGACCACAAACCTCTGCTAGCCACAGGCATGTGTGTGTGTGTTTGTGGTAATGGCGTAGGGGGAATGGATCTGCTCCCAAATATGCCAGAAACCAACAGAGCAGAAGGCGGAGATCTGACTGACAACGCAATCATACTCGACGTCTGCGTGACAATCATCTCATTCATGTCCGCTGCACGTTTTTCACAAACGTAGGAGAGCAAAACAGGATTGCATCACCTCTCTGACCGCGAAACAGGGCGGGTTGTTTGTGTCGCCTACATGTAGTGCTGCTGAAATTACAAAGATGATGGTTGATTTTAAAGATAATGTTGCAACAAACGTCTCACATATCTCTGAATAACTGATTTCACCGTTGATTTCTTTGGCACAGGTGCATGGCAATTCACTGTGATTGGTTGCAGAAAACAATGTACGACAGAAGAAGCGGGCCTTGTTCTCTGTGGGAACGTCTGTGTTCATTAGAGACTTCAAAGCAGCTTCTCACCTGGCACGAGTGTGTGTTACCACGCTTATCTAAACAGTCTCAGAACGGGTGTCAATCCTTACACCCAGTAGATCTGCTAGTAAACAATATGCACCATTCATCTTTGTGCCGCGCATTCGGTGGCGGTCAGAGGAGGTAAAGGAAAGCAGTTGCGTAAAGTGAGAACTGGCATCGCTAATGAAACCCTTTCATTCTGCACCTAGCTGAGCTAACCTATCAAAACAAACAAATAAAAAGACATTTGTTCTGAGTGAACTGTAAACCGCTCAGAGCCTTGTACTCTTGACTAACATGGGAAAGATGCGCTCCCATAAGAAAATTATATCACTTATAATGGCGTTGTTTCGGCTAAAGTCAACATGAAATCAAAACAGGTTTTAATGGAATATTGCAGTATTGTAGTCTGTAATCAAAATAGCTTCCCCTTCATTTTACATTGACATTTATTCTCTTACTGCTGGGAGGGCGGGACAACCTGTCACTCACATGAGATCGACCAATAGCAACCACAACCATCCAATGAGCCTGTCACTTCCTGACCTAAATTTCGTAACTGTTTTACACGGATAAACGTCACAATTGGGAAGAAAAGACTATCACAACTTCATTCCAAAATGAAACATCAACAAAGTCTCAGATGTTTCTCCTAAAATTCATTTGAATATATAAAAAACAGAATTAAATATAGAGATATAAATTCCATGTGCATTGAATAGCTCAGATTCTGGTCTTGGAACATGATCTTTGATTTTAGTATCTTCGCTTGAGACTTTAGGAAGACAAAGATCTTGTTGTGTTCTCAAATGTTTCTCATAAAAAAGTAAAAAAGTGGTAATTTTTACATAAAAGACTAAACCTGCTTCTTAATTTATTATTTATTCACCATCGTGTTTTTCACCGCCTTTATTTAATGGAACAGAAGAATGTCTGTATCCATCCATCCATTCATATAGGCTATGTAGCTTTGCTTTAGTTAAATTAAAATTAAATAATAATAATAAAAATACCACACACAAATAATGATTATACATTTTTGTTTCTAATATTTTATGTAATAGTCATGTGTTGTTATATACTGTATACCTACACTATTTCTATATGTTTTCATGTAATTTATATAACATTCATTTAGGTCTTCTTATATACAATTTTTTTCCATTTAATTTTATACTTAAATAAACCAACACTACATGTGTACGAGGTGCGTACAGTAAGATTGGATCCCTGATGACCTCAGACAGCTCTTAAGGTTTGACAATAAATATGTACCGCTATACAAGATGCACAGACTACTCTAAAATATATCAAAGTTTAATTTCTATAGTATTGTCCCTTGGGAATTATTGTTACATATTCTATAGTATTGTCTAATATACTTTTTCAGTCCTTAAAATGAGAGCACACAGGTTATTGTACTGTAAGTCATTATTACTGATCATCCACACTGAGCAGACGTCATGGTGGAATGTCAGTCTGGAGGGCGTCTGAGATACGAGACCCTCATATGGCATCCAGGAGGCAGACAGACAGACAGCACATCTCTTGCTTGGACGACGGCCGACGGCTGGTTTGATCCATGCCGGTGTCCCTGTCTGATGCATCCACACACACAAACACACTTATTCATTTTCCCTGTCATGTATCATAAAACAAAACAACACTTTCTTCTTTATATGTGTAATCATGAATATTAAAACTAGGAGAAATTTTCCACAAGCAGGAGATTGTAACATTTACATGGCCACAAAAACCACTTAGACTCTTCACCCAGACTTCAAAATGTATAAATATTACGTAGACTCAAATATTACAGTGTGTCTTAAGCCTCCAATTACTTTCTGGAGCAGCTGCATCCATCCAGGATTTATTCCCAGGGCTCCAACATAGCCACTGACCCACCTGCTGTCCTCAGGTGAGTCTGGTGTTTGGCCTACGGTTGTGTTGGCATCTTTATACCCTGCAACAATCTGCCCATTGTTTGCCGAAATCAAACAATAGTCTGCGTCTGGAGTGGCTGCCAGACTAAACAGAACAAATGAAGAACTCCCGGGGTCCGCTGCTACCAGGCCTGTTGTGAATTAGCACGCTTTCACATTTGTTTTGGCTTGACCAAGACCAGGGTAACATTTATTGCTTTAAGAGCCCAGCTTTAGAAGCCCCACAAAATTCAGCTTAATTTCACACAGCAGCTCTGTTCCAAAACCTAGTGAGCTGGCTTGCTGTCTGCTGCCTTAGATGCAATCTGAGGTGTGATGCTAAGCAGAAGTAATGAAGAGAAATTGTAATCATGAGTCATGAGAATATATACAATTGTATGACAGGAAACTAAGTTTTGTGACAGTCAAAATGACTTTGTATTCTGAAACATCTTGACCAGAATTGTTCCGTTCGGGATGACTGATAAATCAAAGGAGGGTTCCATTGCCTAACTAACTACAGTTCAATCGTGACAACTCTTGAAATAGTTTTAGCATGTTATTGAATATGGTAATGTTTATATTGGACTGGCTATATCATGATAGAAAAGTTAAAACATGTGGGGGAATATAGCCAGTGATATAGACAGTCCAATAAAGACTTTTTAGTTTTCTAAAGAAGAGTGCCTTGGATTTCCTTTCTCTGACGTTGAACTCCCGACCCCAAAAAGCACCTTCCAAAACCTTTCTGAACTCCCTGAGTACCCGGGACATTTTCTCTCTTTCCATGGTAATGTTTATATCCAATATAATCCACATGTGTAGAAATAATCCACCAAGCATAAAATTCATGTGGTACTTGACTGTGAGGTTTTGTTCCAGGTAACTACACCAAAAGAGCAACCTCTTTATCGACCAGACATGACCAGTACTCAAATTGAAATTCGCCAAGAACCTGTGACAATTATGGCAGATGTGCAAGCGATGTTCCACCAGGTAAAAGTACCCTCTGAAGATATGACGCCTAAAATCCACTGGATCCATCTAAGGTGCAGAATGTCAGTGTCTCAGGAGCATCCCAGAAGCGTCTCTCCGCTCCGCAGAGAGTAGGTAGCAGGTCTAGTTTCAACGCTTGCCACGTCAAGCAGCACAGAGCACATTGTACCGGGCAGGAAGTCAGACACAGAACGGCATAGAGGATCCGGAAGATATTCAAAATAAAACACCCTGTGGAAACTGAAGGAGTCACCAACGCTCTGGTGCTGAAACGTGTCTGAGACGCTTCCAGTGGACTTTGATGCTGCTAGGGACGCATCAAAAGTGTGTCGCTGACGTTCCGCGACATATACTGATCCAGTGGATTTTAGGACTTGTTCAAATTCTTGCAGTGGGCTGAAAACTGAAACAAACAGGAGGAGTGTGGAGGGAAAATCTGTTTTCAACCCACCAATAAGCCTCTCCATCGTCCTGACTAATTTAATACCCGCCTGATTCGCAATCTTTATACTTGGCCTCCATTTTTTAGACAAGGTATCAAATCGGAAACTTTTGTCTGTCTTTTCTCCAAAAATGTTTTAACAATTGTATTAGATGTTAGCCTGGATGTCAACCCGAACTCCGCCCACAGCATTTTTTGGTTGGGAAGTTCGAAGATCCATTGAGGAGTAATTGTGATCAGGTAAAAAATGTTCAGGCCAATCAAATTGCCAGGGCGGCTTTATACGATGATGGACAGGTGATCTTCAGGGACGTAATCATCACATCATATCAAAGAGTGCTTAACTGTCTTCCCTCAAAGATGACTGCATCTGGAGAATTGAGATGTATTAGATTCCGCTGTCACATCTGTTGTAAAATAAATCGACAGCACATTAATTTTAATAGACAAACAGAAAACTGCAATCAAGGCATTTGTCGATCGCAAAGATATTTTTGCCATCCTTCCTATGCGATTCAGCAAAAGTGTAACTTAACAGCTGTCTCTGATGGTCACTAATAAGATGGGACGTAATGAAATGCTTGTGGTCGTTGTGGTTTCTCCTTTGGTCGCACTCAAGGCGGATCAAGTAAAAGAAGCAACACTCGTTATTTAACTACTAAAATAAGTAAGTTCTTTTGACAACTGTGAACTGCAAAGTAGTTGCCTTACTGCATTGCTCTGATTGGTTGTAGTTCTACCGACTAATCAATTGAGAGCAGAGTATTTTTTTTCCTGGTTTGGTTAAGACACGCCTCATAATCAAAGCCCTACAGAGCAGTTTCAGACTCATATTCTTAATATAATATTACTATGACGAAGTCAGGCTAATTAGATTTAAAATTGTTATCACATATTGAGTTGTAAAACAGATGTTTTTCAAGGCCCAAAAGATTTTTTCCATTTCCAATCAATTTAAAACCTGTACAGGAGTTTAACAGAGAAGTATAAAAGCTGAAAAAAATCCCATCATAAGACATTTAAAACAAATGCCCATCAAGACAGAACCAACCAAAAGTTCCGAGCAGCGCTAGACAAAACGATACCTAAAATCCACTGGATAGAATAGGCTCTGAACCGTCTTTAACTACCTAGCTTTAACCTTAGCTGCCAAATCAATCAACCCTTGGCCCACTTCATTGACTGGCAAATACAGAATTGCAGGGTAAAGTTAGTACAGCTGAGTTAGTATCCATCTCCATCTTTGTATACACCCCCAGAAACTTTTTCAAACATTCCATCACAGTTTTTCTGAATATATTAGTCAGTCCCAAGGAAAATTCCCAGCACTTTTTAGATTTCAGGAAAAGTTCTGGGGTAGTACTTGAGGGCATCCATTCTCCCATTTATCCAGTAAAAAGGATGCACATTTTTGCCAATTCATTATGAGAAAGCCTTCTGATAAACCTCCAAAGATTCTCTCAAAGTCCTGACATTCTGAGCAGATCTAATAAAAACAGTGACATCATCAGCATAGGCACTAAGCTTAACAGTTTCCAGGTCTGAGATGAACAGACACACTATTGACATGGCACCTAACTTGTTTCTCAGTGCATCCAAAAAAGGTTCAATTGCAATTGCATACATGATTCCTGAGAAACCACACCCCTGCCGTAAGCCTCCGCTTACTCTGAAAGGTCTTGTAAGGGCACCATTAATTTTCAGCATGCTGTAGGTGTCAGTATACAAAAGTTTAATATAGACAATAATAGATGGATCAAAAGCCTAAAGGCACTTAATTAGGACACTATGATCGATCCAATCAAATGCCTTCTCCTGGTCCAAAGACACAAAACCAATGTCAAAATTTTGTATCTTTGCAAAATAAATCAGGTCTCGAATAAAAAAAGCTTATCAAAAATAGTTATCAATCACTGAGGAAATGTACAATTTAACTCTTAGTTAAAGACTTTGAAAATATCTTATAGTCTACTCCGAGTAAGGAGACCGGATGCCATGTCAAGATCCAGTCTTCAAGATCCCCCTTTTTAGGTAATAGGATGACCACAGCTCTTCGTAGACTCAAAGGAAGCGTCCATCTTTTAAAACTCTCCTTGAAAACAGCAAACAAATCCTTCCTAATGACTGGCCAAAAATGTTTATAAAACTCTGCACTAAGTCCATCCAATCCCGAGCTTTGCCTGAAGACAAGTCTTTAAGAGCAACAGATAGTTCATCAAAAGTCAATAGCATATCAAGCTTGGTTTTCTCTCCTTCCGAAAGCTGAGGTAAATCGTTAAAAAGAAGTGCAGCCATCTCTTCATCGCAAGGTTCAGCTCAGTAGAGATCCTCATAAAAAGATAGCGCGAACATTGCCGAATTGCTACTGGATGGAATGGTATTCCTGTGGTAGCAGAATTGTGTCCATTTTCCTTATCTTCTGCTCAATTCTGTCAAAGACTCTGACTGCAGGTACTGTAGATAACTGTGGCCGTCAAGTGGAAAAGTGCGCTCTATGCCGAGGTTAGGGAAAAGCTGTCGAAGTTCCATCAGCATGGACACCATGCTCATGTTCTTGTTCTGCCAAAAACAAGAGTCGCTGAACAGCCGAAGCCCCCAGTATCTGCTGACTTTGTCCTGAAGTTGAACCTTGAGGCAGTCATTCAGCGCAGAAGCATTCTTATTGTGGTATTTGCTACACTCATTGTCCTGCCACACATACAGATGGACATTATCTTTTACATAATAACTGTTCTACTCATGGTGCACAACCACACCAAACAGGTACTGTACATCTGGCGCGAGTAATAGGCCTGTTGTGGTTTTTGGAACGACCAGGTTTTGCATCATATCAAAACCAAGGGTCACATGACCTTCAGCAACTCTGCGTAACATGTCATAAAAAAGCGCCCTCTGCGACGATGCAAGATGAATAATGTGGATTCCATCTTCTCTATGTCAGTTAGGTTTGGGTCTGTAATGAACCGAAGCCAAGATTGAATTCCCTTGAAAACACTGAATAAAAGAGGCAATAGCTGGTTTGAGCATGGCTCTAAGCCTCAAAGAGCTCATGCATCTTGTGCACATTCAGGTCACTGAAGAGATACTTGCGGCCTGGTGCTCCTCTCTGGCCATAATGGCTTGTCCTGCAAGTGAAAGTCTGCCTCAGCAGTCTCAGCGTATTATTGAGACACCAGGGAAAAATGGTCTTTGCTGATGCCCGTGAAAGTAAATTATTTAGATCAGTAAATTATTTGTCATATACATTGGAGCCAGTATGAAATAAAAATAATTACACACAACTAACTTGATATTACTCCCTACCCAGATTGGCCAGAAAGAATGGCCTGATTTTGTACTTTTTGCACTACCATAACACCACACAATCTACCATAGCACCTTATCATGGTCAATATAAAGGCCAGTTTATCTATCAGTAGGCTATAACTATCCATTACTTTAGATCGTCACGCTAGCAGGCTTCTTTACAAGAAAATATCTTTATCGTGAGGGAGAAACCTTTAAAACAATACTGGCCAATACCACAATACTATACTATACAAAAGTACAACAATACTATACAATACTACAATACTCAATACTGAGGCGAAAGTAGTAACAATTACTCACCAAAAAATTTTTTATGAAGGTCGCCTTGCAAACGGGCACCTTCTCTGGATGACTGTTGCACATGATTGTATTGTATTGTAATGTATTTAACAGATATGTTTCGGCCTTTTGGTTTGTTTACATCTTGGACTTTTGGATGCTTCCTTATCACTTGTGTGATGTCCAGGAGATGAAATATGGCTCGATGGTCCTGGTCAACCTTGATTGGTTTTTCATAAAAAAATAGTTAACATTTTTTATCAGATCGTCCAGTGACATCCTCTCGGCCTGCCCTTTTGCGGCAGCATTATGTTAACATCCCACTTTTGGTATTAATCGCACCACCTGAGTGACAAGTCTTCTTTTTTTTTTGTTACTTTTGGTGATTTTGTTTATCCAGTCTGTGTTTTCTTCACCCAGGAAAAGATCTCACTGGCTTATCAAGGCCATCAAAAGTGTTATCACTCATTTTAATGAATGAATGAAAAAACAAACCACTGTTCAGAGGGCCGCCATGTTGGATTGCGTAGAATGCTCACTGAATTCTGATTGGTCGAGAGGATGTATCACATTTAGACTAAAAATTGATTTGGCGCTAATCGCGGTTTGGAAAAGAACTGCATCTTGCACTACATTTTAAACAATGAAATATAGCAATTTGGCATGAAACAATGGAGCATTGAAGAGGTTCAGTACACAGCAAAATGACATGATAAACGTTTTTTTTTTTTAATGGTTATGGAAAAAGAGCTCTTCATATATGTATAGAGAAAGTGAAGGTGAGAGAGCATGGCAGAGAGAGAGAGCGAGAGAGCGAGAGACCTTGCATGTGTGCCTATGAAAGCTACACCCTCCGTCAACAATCCAGTCAACCCCCAACAGATGTGTCCTCAGAGACGGAGGAGATCTGTGGACAAGCAGAACTGCAGACACATTCATGTCCATTAGTATGCAGTACATAACCAAGTCCTGGGAGATGCACTCCTGGTCCTTGGATTGTAGTGGCCTGAACACTGAACACACAGGGGAGTGTTTGAAGGATGCATTTGAAGAGAAAATACAGGAAGAATGGAAATTGGACATTTTTAGAATGACAGGCATTACACTGGAATTTATTGTATGATACGGTCGAAAGGTTTTTGGAGCAGCAGTAAACTGTGTGCAGTGCTGGCAGAGGACAGAAAGAAATGACACCTGATGCCTAAAGATATGGACGTACGGAATTTACAAGTTTAGGACTGACTTACGGGATTAAAAGTTAGAGATTTTACACCCTCATCTGTTTTAACACTGATGTAAAATATACGATCTTGTCTCGAAGCTGAAGACAGTGATTTTGTACTTGCTTGGGAAATTAAAGGTTCAATCAAAGAAAATCTCTGGGAGTATTATGATGATGAGAAATTAAAGTTACCAACCAACCTGGACCCTACTTTTAAAGACATTTGTGGCACTTGAGGTGGAGGTGAAAAAAATGCCTCTGGATCAAATAAGGGATGATGATGATGATGATGATGGAGGTGGAGCCCATGTGCCAAGAGGAGCAGACGCTTCAAGCCAAGACAGGCCATTTAAGACACCTGAAGTTCCACAAGTGACCGTTTAAAATGGAGAGATTCTGGCATACAGCAAAATGCCAGAACTCAGTGCTGAGAAGGATCCCCTTTCCAGGTGGAAACAAATAGCACACAAGCTAAGCTATCAAAGTTTGCCAGAAGATATCTTTGCATTGCTGCATCAAGCCGTCAAGCTGTGCTTCTGAGAGAGTATTCAGTACATCAGGGATGATTGTCAGTCCAAAGTGTTCAAGAATGACCCAATAGAACAGTTTAAGAAGCCATGGAAAGTGATGACATTCTTGAATCTAATTGGTATAACCCTAACCCTATCCCAGACCTAAACCTACCCATACTCTGTGCTTGTTATATTGAAGTGCCATGTCTGTTGGATGTCTATGCTTTGGCAAAAGTATTCGGCAGTCCTGTGGGTGAAAATGCCTTGTTGATGCTAGAGTTCAGAGGAAAATGGGTCGACTGATTCAAGCTGATAGAACAGCAGCTTTGACTGAAATAACCGCTTGTTACAACCGAGGTATGCAGCAAAGCATTTGTGAAGCCAAAAAAAGCACAATCTTGAGGCGGATAGGCAACAACAGCAGAAGACCCCACTGGGTACCACTCATCTCCAATCCAAGTAGGAAAAAGAGGCTACAATTGGCAAGAGCTCACCAAACTTGGACAGTTAAAGACTGGAAAAATGTTGCCTGGTCTGACGAGTCTCGATTTCTGTTGAGACATTCAGATGGTCAGTAGAGTCAGAATTTGGCTTAAACATGGATCCATCATGCCTTGTTACCACTGTGCAGGCTGCTGGTGGTGGTGTAATGGTGTGGGTGAAGTTTTCTTGGCACACTTTAGGCCCCTTAGTGCCAATTGGGCATTGTTTAAATGTTTTAAATGTTTTAAATGCCAACCAGAGGATTGTTTCTGACCCTGTCCATCCCTTTAAGGCCACCATGTACCCATCCTCTGATGGCAACTTCCAGCAGTATAATGCACCATGTCAAAGAATGCTATCAGCACCTTGTTGAATCAATACCATTTAGAATTAAGGCAGTTCTGAAGACGAAAGGGGGTCAAACACAGTATTAGTATGGTGTTCCTAATAATCCTTTAGGTGAGTGTATGTCAACACATTCCAGTATTTCTCTAGTTATGTTTGAAGAAAACAAAATTATAGTCAAATTATACAATAATCCATTTAAACATATCAATATGCAAACATAAACATTTACCAAAACTGTAATCTGATGAAATTGTATTTGGATAGCAAAAGGACAAGTCTCTTCCCAGCTGGCCAACTTTACTGTGCAGCTGAGCTAAACTGCTTGTATGTGCACTGTTTTGTGAACACAACTGGTCCATCCTTCTCTCCACTGCCTCGAGACGTTGGGTCAGAGATCCGAAGGTATCAGTCAACAGACGTTTCATCTCAGTTTGATGGGACACAAGAATTCGTTCCAGAACTCCAAGCTGCTCTTCTGATGGTCCTGCTGGTCGTGTATCCCTGAACTTGCCCTCTGCAAAAGAGATGTTGATCAAAAGCAGTGCCTCGTAAAAGCAATTCACTCATAGACGATACCAAAACATTTATTGATTCCTATGGAACCAAGTCTTTCACATTACAGATCTGCAATGTTCCGACTAAGACAAATGTGTGCACACTTCTGAAGTTACTCCTGTACAGCACAAAAAAAATGGGACAAAATCAAAGTCAGCTTGAGATTTCATGAGCAAATTATGAAGACTTGTTATTCTGTTTTATATTGTATTCTTATTAATGTTATATTCTGGGATTATATTATTGTAAGTTTTTCTATTAGACTAAGTGATATATTTTGTAATAACAGGATTAATATAACAAAAATTAACAAATCTTGACAAAAGTTACTTAAAATCTATGCAATAACTAAAATTCTGGCATATTACCTAAATATTTGCTTTATGCACTAAAAATCAAAAGTTTAGAGCAAGTACAAATTTTTTTTAAAAAAATAATACGTTGATTCAGAACAAATGCATTAAATTGGTAAAAAAGACTTTTAATTCAAACACTATAAAGACTATATTTTAATCAAAGACTATAAAGACATTTACAATGTTGCACTTCATCAAGGAATCGTGAAAAAATGCATCAGTTTCCACAGAAATATTAAGCAGCACAATGGTTTTCAAAAATCAAAATCAGCATATTAGAACAATTTCTAAAGGATCATGTGACACTGAAGGACTGGAGTAACATCTGAAAATATATATATAAAAAAATAAATTAAATTGTAATATTTCACAATTTACTGTATTTTTAATCAAATAAATCCAGCCTTAGTGAACATAAGAGACTATTTCAACTTACATAATTTAAAAACAAAAATGTGTTTATGCTCAGGTAGCAAAAGGGTCTTCTGTACAAGAAGATTTTGCTAAACTTAGAGGGAACATTGCAGATTTTACCACATATATTCAACATTACCTTGCTGAGTACACATATGTATGCAAATCGCACTAGGATTGACTCCAAAGTTACTACTTTTCGGATCTCTCAAAATTCCTTCATTCATTCCTTTCTCAAAGTCTGAGGGCTGGGGTCTATCTCCAGATTCAGTCTCCTCCCTGCTGGTTTCTCTGCATCCTTTGGCTAGCTGCTCCTGATACAGCGAAGACTGAGGAGCACGATGGCACGGGCCAGCCGCAGACGCAGGCACCTGCTCTGCCCCTTTCTGCTCAGCCAGAACATTGGACAACATCTTTCAAGGAACTGATGGGATGAGATGAGGCAACAGATTAAGTCATAAGACATTCAATTAATTAAATATGGAATAATTAGTATTACTATTGTGTATCCATTCTTTGGTCCAACAATCCTACCAGATTTACAGTACCAGTCACAGTACAGTTTGGATGTTTTAATGTTTTTGAAAGAAGTATCTTATGCTCATCAGGGGTACATTTTTTGATCATGTGGAAGAAATTGTATATGTTCTATTCATGTGCATTTTCCTATATTAATAATAATTAGATTAAGGTGGTAAAATCCACAAGGATTGCATATGGAGTCCCATTCTCTGTTTCATTGATGGAACAAAGAAATATCAACCCTTATCAGTGAATGTATGTGTATGACCTTGTATACATGACTTGACAAAAAGTAATGTGTGACTCTGTATGGCTGAGAGAAAGGGCCTTTTACTCAGTAGTAGGGATACAACACTATATTAAATACGGGACATGTTGTTCATAATGACATGGAGGGAGTCAACTATAAAGATGAAATGATGCCCTCCCTTCTCTGTCACACTCTGCAGCCATTCTGTTGGCCTTTTCTTGCTAGAAAAGAAATAACCTTTTAAAGACAACTGATCATGTTTGTCTCTTATTAGGTGATGTAAAATTGTTTGCCACCACAATCAAAAAGGATTTTTTTTTTTTCAATTTAAAATAATGTTTTTCTATTTTAATAGACTTTACATTTTATTTCTGTTATGGTAAAGCTCGATTTTCATCAGTCATTACTCCAGTCTTCAGTGTCAATAACTGTTATTATCACAGTTGTGCTGCTAAAATTTCTTCTTTTTTTTTTCGTGGAACCTGTGATACCTTTTTTCAGGATTCATTGATGAATAAAATGTTAATAAGAAGCATGTACTCAAAAATAGAGATCTTTTCTAACAATTTAAATCTTTACTATCCTTTTTATCAATATCAACATTCTTGCTGAATAAAAGTATTAATCTCTTCCAAAAAAAAGACAGAAAAAAAATCTGACCTCAAATTTTTGAATGGTAGTGTGTATTGTTACCAAAGATTTTTATTTTAAATAAATGCTGTTCTTTTTAGTTAAAGAATCCAGAAAAAAAGTATCACAGGTTTTAAAAAATATAATAAGCAGCACAAAGTTTTCAAAATTGCTAATAAATCATCATATTTGACTGATTTCTGAAGGATCACGGTTCATGGGTAACTGAAGATGCTGAAAATTTAACTTTGCATCACAGAAATAATTATATTTCAAAGTATTTTAAAATAGAAAACCATTATTTTAAATAGTAATAATATTTCACAAAATTAATTATTATTTTTTTTGCTATATTTTTGATCAAATCAATGCAGGCTTGATGAGCATAAGAGATTTATTTTAAACAAAATAAAAAACAAAAAAATTAAAAAATAGTAATGATAGGGGAAATAATCCAAACTTTTGGCCGATACTATATGACATGGTATTTACAAATGTCTCCAATCCATGAAAGGTAATACCATGGCATTGAATAATAATCATATTTATATACCATGATGTTTACATGATACATAAAATGGTAATACAACCATATACCACTAACCACTTAATGCAAAAAAATATACATGTTAGTAACATGCGTTTCATTCTTTTAGTGAAACTTTCTAAAATAGCTAAAATGCTATTTTATATCCATTTATTTTATTTTGTAAGCATGCTTCTCTCATGATATATTCAGTCAATAAATACAGGAACCTATCAGACGCCCCTTTCAGCTGTTTAACTGTAGTAATAGCAATTTATTCGTCCAAAACTCCGAATAACCGCACATTCATAAACACTGAACTGCCTATACATGAATATACATTTCACTTCATACACATATCCATTTACTGAAATAGCATTGTTTGCGGAATAATTAAATGAAACTGAGCTGATTTCCTCCAAAATAACATCACACTAATTAAAGACGTTACTATATCGCCTTTTGCACAAAATTCATGAGATTTCTTTCATAATTACACTCAACTAGTTTGTATTTATTTGTATTTGCTATGCATAATGACGTCAATGAACAAGCTACTCATGCATATCAGGCTTTTTAAGGCCCCCGAAACGAATTCAAATGAATCAAGAGGAAGTCAAACATGTTTAACATAGCAGTACCTGTATTTCGTCCCTCCTCACAAAGGTCAGTCCTCGCTAAATCACTTCTGCGGCGGCGAGAGTGTGTTGTTATATCACTAATACTCGCCGATTCATCTCCATGATGCACAGATCGGATGTGATCTCTTTAAACCAGTAAAAGTCATTTCCGGCGACACTACAGACTGATGAGCGGATTACCAATGCAAACTGGCTACACACTAAACTAGCTTATTATTAAAGTCAATGAATTAAACTATGTTATACATTCAACGCAGATAG
The DNA here is from genome assembly GCA_027497675.1 of Cyprinella lutrensis. Classification (NCBI taxonomy): domain Eukaryota; kingdom Metazoa; phylum Chordata; class Actinopteri; order Cypriniformes; family Leuciscidae; genus Cyprinella; species Cyprinella lutrensis. Next base: position 8,084,886 of record JAOTRC010000011.1, on the reverse strand, counting down.
CAAAAAATAAATAAATAATAAAAAATACCTAATCGTCAGAATATTTGCGACAAACAGTGACGACTTCCGTCATTCGTGTAGCTGTAAAGAGTGTTGCCATTGGCTATTGCATCGACTTAGGCTCATATCTATTGGACAATTTTAATGGCAACACTTTCATTACTATTTCTATTTTTCATTTTATTTCCAGAAATATACATGAAATAAGAGAGTAGATACAAACGTTTCACATAACGGAACATAACGGAATGGCAACACTTTCGTTGTTATTTGAAAAGTAGTCAGACTAACTATTATTTCCTTTTATCAAAAATGAACAAAAACTTCACAATTTAATTGGATTAATTAATTCCTGAAAGAAGCCGAATTAAAAAGGACAGAGAATGAAAATCACAGGTTGTTTTTTATATGTTTACGTTAATCGGTGAACGTTTTTATAGTTATGAGGCCCTATAATGATAAGCTATTAGAAACTTTAGTTCGCTGATTCATTCTTTATTAGTTGTAAATTTAGTGAGTAAAGATTTTTTCTTAAAGGTTCTCATAGTGCACAAGTGGAAATTCGTCTTTGGCTTTATACACCACACAGCACACCAACACAACATACCAAAATACATTAAAAAAAAATAACAACAACAACAACAATAAAACAGTAAAACAATAATGTACATATGCATAGCCTACCTATTCACCTCTACTCATCTTCTCATCATTTAATGACAGTTGTCACAAAAGAAAACTAAAAAAAAAAAAAAAAAAAAAAAAAAAAAAGAAGTGTTATGTTATATTTGACCAACAGAGGGCATAATTACCCAAAATATTTGCATTTCAAAGAAAGTCATTCAAACTTGATGGTAGATTTGAGTACTTTCACTCACTGTTTGGAGTCAAAAAGAAAAAAACATAACATAGATCCAATCAGTATTGAATATTGTGATTGAATATTAAATACTGAACATGGAATTCGCCATGTTACCTCAAGAACCTGCTTTGGTTGCATTGAGTGCAATCTTACAACCTATACATACTTAAAGAGATTTGTATCGTTTAACAACATAAATTACATACAGTCATATCATAACCAACCATATAACAGAAGCTACCTATGCTTCTGATTTCTATTCCAGGTTTTGGAACAACAATCTGAGCAGCTAAACAGTATTATGCCATTCTAGTGAGTGACATGGTATTCTAAGAAACAGCAATAGAAGGCTATATAACAAGTTATAGCCTAACTGAAGGCATGACGTGTTCATATTCTATGGGGAATAGATCTTTTGCAGAAGTGTAATGTGTACAAAGAACTTGGAATGTCATTCATAAGCATGATCCAATTAGACCTTGCTGGTGGCACTCCTATTTTACACTGTGCTGAAGGTTGGACATTTCAACTTGTAAAGTTGAAACAGACTGACAAACACCATCTTAAATGGAGCTGATGTATTTCCAAGGTAGCAACATCTTGCTGAATATTCATAGATATTTATCCGCAGAGGCCACAATCGACAGCTCTAGACATGTGGGCATCCCCGCCATCTTGGAATGTAGCAGTCAGCCTGCATCCGAAATCGCATACTTCCCTACTTGTTTAGAAGCTGAAAAACAGTAGCCTATGTGACAAAAGAAGTATGTCTGAACACAGAGTGCTCATAAAAGAGTCAGCAAAAAGAACCCGGATGACATGCTACTTCCAGAGTTATTATGAAATGTGTATGCGATGGACACTTTATTATTCCCAGAAGCCACAGGAGAGGATTTATGAATAGCATAAACAACTGATACTGGTCACAATAGATATCCATAATTAAGGCTAGATGTCTCGTCCGCGCTGCTGGCCAATGGTCAACGTCCGCAGCTGGCGGCCATCTTGTCCCAGGAAGATCGCTAACTCGTAACATTGAGTTTTAATGGTGTATGTACTTTTTAAATAACCATAACTTGCTCAATTTTCTACTGATTATCAAACGGTTTGGTTTGTTATATACATCAGAGATTTTGATACTGCGTACTGATGAATAATACATTTATAAATAAATTATCATACAGAATTATAGCCATGTAAATAACATTTGTAAGAAACCAAACCATTTGTAAATCCGTCAAGATTTCAAAGA
>JAOTRC010000011.1:7956923-7975605 GCA_027497675.1 Cyprinella lutrensis | reverse complement strand
AACCAAGCGAACGTCATAAGTTGACCTCAGACAACAATATAATAAAATTTAAAAAGCCAGTTCATGACCCCTTTGAAGGTAGTTACACACCAAACCGACAGCAAAAAACTATAGCGCTGATGAAAGCCAACTGTGTTGTTGCCTCACATTGGGGCAACAAAGTTGCACTTGAACACACAAAGAGAACAGCCATGAAGACCTGCATGTGAAGATGTCTGTGTTTATCTGGATATATCAGTCTATATTCATTATTCAAAAAGAGAACACCGCAAGCTGCAGATGCTCAAATCGTTAATTTTGACCATGCATCAACATCCTCCGTTATATGGTACCCTTTAACGTCAGTTACATGACGATCCTGGGACGTCATACAACTGACGCTTTTCCTTTTAACGTCAGTTAGGTGACGGGGTAGGTTTAGGGTTAGGTTTAGGTCTGGGGTAAATAGGATCCAAACTAGGATCCAATAACGTCATCTAACCGACGTTAAAGGGTACCCTAAAACGGCAGATGTTGACGTATGGTCAAAACACGTCCCAAGACGTCAGTTATATGACGTCTTAGGATGAGACTGCGCTGTTAACAAAGCAAACTTACACCGAGTTTGAATATCAATCCTGTCGATCACTTTCTTTATTCCACTCTTCTCATGTTAATATTACAATATTTGTCCAAGAACGCTCAGGTAAGATGAGGTAACATTAGAACAGCCTTCTATCTGTAACGTTTTGACTTCTTTGCTCGCTGTTTTGCTATAACTAAAACGCACTGACTCATTAACTAAGCTGTACAGCCAATCAGAGGTCTCTATTTCTCACTGGCATCCATTCTTCAAATACAAGTAAACTGCCTACCGCAAACCTTGATAAATCTCAATGCATAATTTATTTAAATTTTCTCTAACCATATATTTTTGCCTCAAAGGGAAACTCCAACAAAAGCATATGCAATGAGGTTTCACTGCGTGTCTTTAGTAACTGAAAGTAGTTCTTAATGGGGAAAAAAGAGTTTGCACTGGCACCAGATGTTAGTAATTCTGTCTCTTAAGTAAAAAGTAATATGTTGGCCAAACCCTCCCTTGAAAAACCTTGGTGGCAGAGATAGAGAAATAAATACACTGTAGCTTCGACTTCAGTGGTGACCTAGAAATGTAATAATCCCCATATATCATCAGATTGTTCGTCTTAATGCTTTTTATAGATGCTAAAAGACTCAATTGAGATAACGGTCACCTTGCAGGGGAACACAGAACCCAGTGGGTATTTTACAGGTGTCCGTCACTTGTCTTCCACCTTGTCAGAATGAAGAGAGAAGCTGTCTAAGCACAGTTAGTAAGATGTTGGGGGAAGCGAGTAGATTTGAACAGCGAGAGAGATATTCAATAGTGTTGACAGGTGTGTCAGGATGTGAACAGCAAGTTCTCCTCTTTAAAAATGAAATATAATATAGTGCAGACACCAACACCTGCAGAACATTTCCAAACCCCATGAATTAATAACCATTTTTCCATTGTGCATTCTGACAGTATTGTGCTTAACAACAAACTACTACTATCTGAATATCAAAACACAACAAACTGTAATTGATATCATGTTTTGTGGTTAATGCAATCTCAAGTTTTAGTCCTTCAGACCTGAAGTTTCTGGGGAAAAAAAAAAAAAAAAAATCCGCAGTATACCAATTCAACTTTAATTTTGAGGGTTTTGTTTTACAGATTGCACATTGTTTGTAACAAACTAAATATGTTCAAATCAATCAATATGGTCACATTAGAGTCATTTTCTGTGGGCAACTTTCTTTTTTATATCAAAAACTTGAACATTATAACATTTCAACTTTAATTGTAAGGTATTTACTTCATAGATCGCACATTTGTTTATTCATAACAAAATAAACCTAGGAATCAATCAATGCATTCACGTTAGAGTCATTTCCTGAGTGCATCTTTGAAACAATTTCTGTTAAGGGTGTTGTTGTATTTTTACAGTACATTAGTGGCAAGTTACTGTATTTGGATTTCCAGGAAATAACTGTAGTGCAATCCACTTTACAGTGCACAAGATCAGTACTGTAAACTACAAAATAGTACTTTACGGTATTTTAACTGTATTCCGTAATTTGGTCTGCTTCTGCTGTAATTATACAGTATTGTACTGTAATATCTATATTGACACATTACTGCTAAATAGTATTGTAATTTTCTAAATAATTAACAATAAAGATAATATTATATTATAATAATATAATATGTAGTTATTAGGAAAGTATATAGGAGAAAAAACATGTAGAAGTCACTGATACTGTCAACTGTCTTGTTACTTGTCGACATTCTTTAAAATATATTATTTTGTGTTTAGCAGAATAAAGAAACTCATACAGGTTTGGAACAACATAAGGGTGAGTAAGTGATGACAAATATAATTTTGGGTGAACTATACTTTTAAAGGGATAGTTCACCCAAAAATTTAAATTATCATATTATTTACTCGCCCTCAAGCCATACAAGGTTTATTTGACATTCTTTCGAATACAATCAGAGTTATTTAAAAAAAAATGTCCTCACTCTTCTAAGCTTTATAATGGCAGTGAATGGATGTTTCTGTTTTGAAAGTCCATAAAAGTGATTCATGATAAAAGTGCTCCATACTCTGGGGAGTTAATAAAGGCCATCTGAAGCAAAGCGATGCGTTTGAGTAAAGAAATATTATTTAATATTCAAGTTGCGTTTTAGATTTAAGCGAAATCCGTGTTTTCGTTGGGCTGGAAGCTAGTTATTTTACTTTATAAAGTTTTAAATACAGATATTTTTCTTACTTCTCCATCTTTCTCATCACTCCACATAAAGTCAACATCTGAGATATTTCCATTATTATTTCCTATTATTTCCTGAGAATTTTATAATACTACATGAAGAGCTTTACTGCCATTTTATTGGATTAAAACGTCCAATTCCATGGACTGCAGGCTTTAAACTAAGTGAAATGGTCCAGAAGTAAAAAAAAAACAAAAAAAAAACAGGGCTGACATGATGTCCATTGTAATGGATGAAGAAATATTTACTCTATTGTATGTTATGTATGCTAGTTATGTAACTCATATTGTTACATAAAAATCCATATCTAATAAATGCTGTTCTTTTGAACAACTAATTCATCAAAAATAAAAAGAGGGTACCACAGTTTCCACAAAAAGGCTCAATCCCAATTCACCCCTTGGCCCTACCCCTTGTTTTCAAGTGTTCCCCTTGGCCCTTAAAACAGGAACAACCCTCATGAATCTGATACGTCATCAGTCGTCGGTGATGGCTCTGCCGTTTCGGAGTTTTCATAGGATTTCTCCATGACAACGACTGACAATCATCACAGCTGTTCTTAAATTTGAGAAAACATGAAAATTATAACTTTCCTTCCTCAAAATGTATGTCTTTTCAGATTCAGAAAGGTAATTTATTATACCATTTCTTAATCTAAATAACTATAGTATTATTATAAGAGTAAATAAAGTGGTGGTGTTATTTGGCGCTACATTTTAAATGTTTAACCGTTTGCGAAGCCATCTCGCCGGTTATTTGCGAATGCATTCTGTGAACTTTCTCTGAAAGATCTGAAAAATCTCCATTTCGAGGGCTATGTAGCCCGGCCCCTACGCTCTACCCCTCGATTTCAACAAGAATCGGGACACCCTACCCTTAGACGTGATCGTGCAAACCGGAGGGGTAGGGGCAAGGGGTGCATTGGGATTGAGCCAAACATCAAGCAGCAAACTGTTGCAGCAAAACAGCAAAAGCAATATTGATATTAAGAATAAATGAGCAACAAATCAGCTTATTAGAATGATTTCTGAAGGTGACACTGGAGACTGGCATAATGATGCTGAAATTTCAGCTTTAGCACATTTTTTAAATATTACAAATACAGTTGTAATCAAATTGATTTCTTGGAGAAACAAAGAAGGAACATTTCTGAAACATCTCGCATGTTTCAACTGTTGTCTCAAGTTTGAAGTGAAAACATTATGGAAAAATAAGACAAAAAACTATAACAATAAACACAAATTAGATACTTTTTGTTCACTACAAACTACCATTGGCAAACATGTGAACAGTATTTAAAATGTTGCCTTTTGTGTTCTACACAATGGCCGAAATTTGTTTTTACAATTCTAGTATCTACTTAAATACAGTAGCTTCAACAAATCCGTTAGTACCACTGGATGAGCATTATGTAACTAATATTCATGAGTCTAGCCTAAGATTTATATTGTGGCTCCATTACATTTCGTAATGTTCCTACCGCTGCCTAGGAATAAATAACACATAACATATGCACATATACTCACCACAATTTTCAGTACTGTGGTGAAGGTCTTAGTGTCTTCAGTCACACCACCGATGTAAAGAGACCTTGTGAAGACAGGGGGATGATCGTTCTCATCCTGAACGTCGATAAACACCTTAGCTGTGTTTGCTATATTTAAACACACACACAGGAGAAACAGACCTCAGTTTGTAGAACTTTAAGTCCCATTTGTCACAGTTAAAATAAAAAAAAAGTAGTTAATATAAACACACACAACTTCAGCAACCCTCTTCACACTGGCAGACGTGAAAAATATGCTCTGTCAGGTAGCATTTGTCTTCTGCTGCATTAAACGACAATATATAAAGTCATCTGAGTAGATCTATGCGCACACAGGGGAAAGCGCAGATGAAAAGCTGTATATCATTGTTCAATATTGAGAGAAAAGAGAGAAATGAAGAAAAACAGGATAGTAAGTGTTTGTGTGTGTGTGTGTGTGTGTGTGAGAGAGAGAGAGAGAGAGAGAGAGAGAGAGAGAGAGAGAATTTGTGCCAGTTATGTACATTGTCTCACTCTCATGTACAGTTTGTCCTGTCAGAGTGCTGTGATGTGCTCACTAAACTTCTAAGTCAACATGAAATGGAGTTTGCAACCCATTTCATTTCTATAATGTGACTCATTACTGAGAGAATATTTAATGAGAAAAATATTGAACGACAAAAAACATACATACATGATAGGACTTTTTTCATGCATTGGGATTTGACTGATTCATGAAATCTGGGCATGACTTTCGCAATTGGTACTTGAAACTACTTAACACCTGTCACACTTTATAATGAGGTCCCATTAGTTACAGTCTTCTCTGAATTGCTAAAACACATTTCTCGAAACCATCACCCACTTTCTCAAAACCAAATCTTCAAACTATATTCAAAGATCATTTGACTCTTCTGTCAAAATCAAATTGACTCAAAACCATTTTCTCTGTGCTCAAAATCAAATAATGCTTTAAGATCATACACACAGCCAGTCAAAATATAAACACAGATCATTCACTAGACACTACATCAAAAAAGAAAAAGAAAAAAGAAAAAAAGGAGAACAGAGCATCCACAGTATGCAGTTAGAGAAAAAAAGTATATTGTAACAGGGTAAATTCATTTTGCAATCACGTAAAAGAGTATAGTAATCACAATTTAAAGTAGTAAGGTGAATAAATTGGATACTGTATGGACTGTAAGTATAGTTTTATACTGAATAATGTAGAGTTATGAATGGCTGTATATTCTTTACTCTGTATATGTTATATATTCTATACACTTGCATATTGTAGTCCAACTGCAAAAGCCAAAAAGTTAAAAAAAAAAAAAAAAGATGTCATGGTAGTGGTGGACCATCAGGGCCAGCAAGGCCTTCTCTGATGGCCTAAACACTATCAGAATCACTGACTTGCCCTTTAATATATATATATATATATATATATTTCATGAATGTGTATTACTGTAAATTATTCCCAATAGTACATTCTCTTAATTCCATAGATTTTGCTGCTTCCAGTAGTGTATGTATGTTAGAGTTTTTACCCAATCCTAATTCAGCCATCAAGTGTTGCCAGGATTAAAGAAATCTGCAGAATCGATAGTGCGGGCACCTGTAGCTTAAAATAAATGGTAATGAAACTGGTGCTTCAACAAATCAGATAATCAGTCAGATTTAATCAGCCAATCTAATTTCGATTTGACTGCACTCGGGCCTTCTAGCAGATGTACAATAACGTCTACATTTTTCCCATCTTTTGATTGGATGGTCAGAGCGTGTAGGCTACTAGTAGTCAGAATTAGCAAACTTCATCTTATAGCGAACTGCATAAACTAAAATATATTCCTGTAGATTTAATAGTTTTTCAACCCACAAATTAATGTTCCTCTCCCTCCTCAACCCCCAGCAGTTTCAAACCTACTGGGGAAAAAAATCCCTTATTCAGCCTTATCCAGTTTAAAACAGAGTCACAGCACTCTATTCAATCTGTTCGGGTAAAAACAGAACTGGCTGTAATGTATGCCATGTCTATGCCTGATAATGGTCGATTTACATTATCAAATGTGTATTGCAAAATATAATCTGGATCCATAAATAAGTCCTTAAAAGTGGGTTCTGATAAAAAGCAGTCTCATAACATTAAAGATTGGGCAATCCCAAAGAATATGTTTTAAAGACATGTAGATAAAGTATGTTACAGTGTAAGTCAGTGAAAGACTCATGTCTTCCTGTAGGCTCTGGCCTGAGGACTTGTCCACATCACAGGTAATGTCGTCTCTTGCCAGGGAAAGGGAAAAACCCTTGAGTCTGACAGATCCAGACTTGGTAACACTTCACACCTTGCTCTTTCACTTCCTCATCCTATTCCTTCTCGTCCATCACCTCTAACACATACTCTCTCTCTCCTCTGAGATTGCCTCCATCTATTGTTTGTATCAACATTCATTGCACCTGTGTCACCTGTGTCACCTGTGCACGCTGAACTGGCTTATTCTGTACTGTTGGTTTGATCACATCATTAGAAATAAGTGTGAACAAGTTTTAGTCATAGTGTGTAAACTAAAACTGTTTTATTTGTTGAACTTTTGCCTGCACTTACCTTTTTTCAACACAAGTGCATCACAGTCTGAAATGTGTTTCAGTGAGTGTGATTATAGTTTTGCAAAAAGAGTGCATGGGATTTTCGAAAAGTGTCTAATTGCCTCTTGATAGATTTTGTGAGATTCACCAGAATAAATCTTAACTTATAATTTCATTTTGAAATGTGTGGTCATATACTATTCTATACACAGAGTTTTTCAATATAATGACTTTTATATCTTTCAATTACTTCACTGTAAAGCTGCAAGATCTCTCCAAATAAAATTATTGGGAGTATGTGCTTTAGTGTTGTTCTTACTTTTGGAGGGAGCGCGTAGGTTGGCAAGGATGATCTCGAGGGAATCGGCCTGCACACGGAGTACATAACTTGTCACAGTCTCGTAGTCCAGAGTTTTATTTGTGTAGATGATCCCAGTGCGGTTATTGACTCTGAACACACCTGCAAACAAAAACTGATCAGACAACAGTTCACAGTGACTTCTACACCAATGATGAGCACTCAGGCCACTAGAAATTCACAGAAGTATTTTTTCCCCCACAAATCCCCTGTAGTCCAACTTTATATGCGCTTGTTGATTCCAGTTTGTTCCACATTTTATTCTAGATTTATGATGAATTTGACCAAATTTACTGAAGAATCCCATTTGCATACAGGTTACTCACCTCCATCATTTCCACCCACTATAGAGTAAATAACGGTTGTGTTGACAGCTACGGCCAGAATCAATCCCACAGGCGTCCCGACAGGAGCGTTCTCACTCACCGGACTAAACCTACACAAAACAGCAGAAGTAAACCAGAGCAAATTACACATTTCATTTAGCATTTAAACAACACACAGCTGAAGGCAGTGGAGCACTGTCATTTCTTATGTGATTAAGATTTGCTGTTATATATTGCATAAACATCAGAGCAGTTTAACAGACCCTACACCCCCACAAAAGATCTACAGAAAGCACAGAAAGAACAGAATGACTTAGCATTAAGAGGTGAAGATAGTTTAATTACTGCATTCAAAAGCAGCATACATGAATCATGGGTCTAAAGAAAAATCGATTTCTAAATCTTTTGCCTACGCTAGTGATTCTCAACTGAAATGTCAAAGGTCTGTTCTAATAAAAATATGGCTAAACATGGAAAATGTTAAAGCTAAAATGATAAACTATCATCCATAGTTGTGTTAGTAAAACTAAAGACTTTTAAAAAAGGAAGAAAAACACTCTCCATATCTTTTTTTATTTCTGTCAAAAGCTGAACAATTTTTTTTAATTAATGGGTCCTGGTTTCTATGCACTTGTCTACAGACCTCCCAAATCTTATTGTATGGTCTGTGGGTCTGATTTAGAGATTCTGATCATTATTCAATAATATATTTTAGTGCCCTGCCCTAAATGTTCACAGCCCTTCTTTCTCTGGACTCCCAGTCCATTCACTTGTCTCCTGCCAATATGTTTTCAGAATTTGCACATAGCGCATTTCACAGATGATGTCTTATCTAGAATTGACACTGGATCACTGATTGAAGTTTTTAATACATCTTGTACTTTTACACTTGATAATATCGCTCCACTTAAGCTTAGGATGACTAATTGTGTGTCTCCCAGCCTTGGTTAAACAATGATACTCGTACTCTCGCAAGCTGAGCATAAGTGGAAACAAAGCGAGCTTCAGATCTCTTATGACATATTAAAGTTGTGCTAGAAAAACTACCATAGAGCTGTGAAATATGCAAAATCCATGTTTTCAAATTTCTTACACGGTTTGGCCGTTCATTCACATGGAAACGGAGAATCAGGTCACTGAAACTTAACATTTTTGAAAACCAGGGTGAGTATTTTCTGAAATGCCGGATGCAGTGTGGTCGTGAAGACAGTAAAACCGGAGTTTTTGCGCCGTTGACGGCTTCTGATTGGCTAGCGTGGCTTTACGGTTAGGGTTATATTGCCGTCTGCTGGTGTTGAATGCTCTTGACAGAGCTTGATAGCGTGTTTTTGTGTTGTCATGTGGACAGAGTTTTTTTTTTTTAAATGCAGGAGGAAAAACTCCGGCTAAATATACATGTGTCCGTGTGGACAAGGCCTAACGCCGGTTTCACACGGCACGTGTTAGCAGAGCGCAAGCAGCGCAGAAGCAGTGCATATGGTGAGCAGAAGCAGGACACGCGCGTTTTGCTTTCATACTGGCAGCGTTGACGTGTGCGGCATGTTTACAGACAAAGTACTCTATAATGGGTAAGTTGGCTTTGCTTTATTTCATTTTCAAGTACATATAAGAGAAAAAAACTTGTCAAGGAGCTTATTTTATTAATTAATAGGCTATATTATATAGCTTTTGGTTCATCTTTTTGTTGACTTTGTTTTCTTTTTAAATTGATGAAGGTCATTTGATTGAAGGTTTAAAACACAATAGATATCATCAATGTGCTTTTAGGTAAAACTGCTGTGTATTTTGGCCATGATCAATGCAATGTCTCTTTAATTCAGTGTAAGCAGCGCGGCAAAAATAGACAGGACGCTGAAATGATCGCGGCACTGCTGCTCCTGCTACGTGCTGCCGCACCGTCTCTGCATGCGATGTGAATGCTCTAATCTGTTAACATGGGTGCCGAAAAAAAATATGCGCTGCTGTCGCTCTGTTAACGCTTGCGGCGTGAAACCGGCATTAGTGTCACAAAGTCAGCCACACTGTCACAGCCCCAATCATCAACTATTCACCAGGACCCACCCATTCGTTCATAATTACCAGAGTACTGACTTCCTGCACCTGCACTCCCTCATTAACACAGCCTACATATTCCTAGTTCAACATCAACACATTGTCTGGTCTTGTTACAGCTACCACTGCGCACCATTAGACTCCTTACCTGTCTACCTACCTGTGATTCGTCTCATCAAGCTTCCAGTCTTCTGTCTGTCTTTGACCTGTCGCCCTGTTCCAAATCTCCTGTCTTCTTGTTCACTTGTTGCCTGCACAGAGAATCCACATCAATCTTCACCAGCTTAGTCACCCTCAGTAGTTGACAAGTCACCATCATCTGGTTCCCGCTGTTTCTCACCACTCTGCTCAATAAACGCTGTTACCACTATAACACCTGTCTATTTCCTTCTGTGTTTTGACAGAAGACCAGACCACAATGCAGAGTCCTGCCGAAACAAGAGAAGAACATCCACCAGATCTGTTTGCCTATCTTGTGCAAGCAGTTGAATTGGAAAGTTTCATTAAGAAAGCTGTGCGCATCTCTCAACATCTTTTAGCCTGACCACTTGATCCACTTGCTCCACATCCTCTGCCCATCTGTCATCCTTCCAGCACCTGAACCCATGCCGGTCACTGCATATCACCTCACCAGAGCGGAGAGTCAAAGGAGAAAATTACAACACTTGTGTTTGTATTGTGGGGAGAAGGCCATGTAATGCCCAGTGGTGAGTACAATCCAGTTACTCCCCAAAGTCGCACTACTTACTCAAACACCTGTCCAATTTCTTGCCCAAAAATGTCTTGTGCCAGCTCAAGCACTCATCAGCTCGGGTCTGCAGGGAACTTCATCTCTCATCAACCTCTCCAAAGACTTCCGGAGAAAACGCTGCTCCCAGGAACTAGCTATCCATTCTCGGTAAACTGCTGGGCCATGGTCACATTCATCACTTCTTCCCACAGTAATGCTCCATGTTGGCTGCCTGCATGAGGAGAAGATCACATCCATGGTGCTGGACCAAGCAGTTAGCGACCCATTTACCATGTCATCGGCAATGGGACTGCACCATCGATCTGCTGTCTGGGACTACACCACTGAAGGGTAAGGTATCCCCTTTGTCCATCCCGGAACAGAAGGCCATGAAGAAATACATTCAGGAGGCTCTCAAACAATGTTTCATCTGACCATTGGCGTCCCCTGCCACTTCCAGCTTCTTTGTGACCAAGAAGGACGGAGGCTTGCAGCCGTGCATTGATTACTGGGCACTCAACTCTCAGACTGTCAAATTCAGATTTCCTCTTCCTCTTGTCCCTGCCTCCCTGGAACAGCTCTGTGGGGCTTGCATCATCTTAATCTTGCCTCTGTATAGCGGTGAGTACCTCCACCGCTTCGTCATTTACATCGACGACGTCCTGATCTACTCCCAGAAACTGGCCGAAATTCTATCAAAGATTACATTCTACCCAGAATTACAGTCTCCTCAGCTCACCCTCTCACCGGACCAAGCCTCTGTGCTGAAACCCTTTGGCCACAGAAGACTTCTAAAGCCTGAAGAATGCTGGTACAATCTTGGTACATCCCAATCCAGAATTCCCAATCATGGTTGAGGTTGACACCTCTAACACCGGGGTTGGAGCGGTACCATCCCAGCAGCAGGGTGAGCTTCCTCGACTCCAAGAATCTGTCCTCGGCGGAGCAGAATTATGATTATGGAAATTGTGAGATGCTGGAGGGAGCTCACCACAATTTCAAAGTCATCCAAGATCACTGAAACTTGGGATATCTTAGAAGCCAAGCAACTCAACCCAAGACTAGCCAGTTGGGCTCTGTTCTTCACATGGTTCGACTTCGCCGTGACCAACCAATCTGGTTAACAGGCCAACTCCAGTCCTCCAGAACTTGTTCTCCTTCCAGCCATGGTAGTCAGTTTGATCCAATGCTCCCTTGATGATCAACTCCTCCAAGCCACCCACAATGTCCTGAGGTCCTGAGGGACAGTTGTATGTTCCATCCTCATGTACTCAACAAACACCTCTCCGGGCTCTGGACACCCAGGCAGCCAGCGAACCCTCTTGCTCCTTCAAGATCACTTCTGGTGGTCCAACATGGCCCAGGATATCACCCGGTACATCAAGGGGTGCCCAGTCTGTGCCATCAACAACACACAGAGGAAGTTGGTACCTCTGCCAGTACCACAACGCCCCAGGTGTCATCTGGGTATAGACTTTATGACCATCTTTCCTCTGTCCAACCATCACAAATGTGTATTTGTCATCATAGACTGATTCTTCAAAGCCAGCAAACTCATCCCCACCAAGGGATGTTAGCATTTAAAGCTGCAGAACTCCTCTTTCAGCAAGTTTTTCGTCATTATGGCCTTCCAGAAGACATTGTACATTGCCCCCCAGATTATCTCCCAGGTGTGGTAGGCCTTCTTCAAACTCCTCGGCATCTCAGTAAGTCTATCCTCAGGGTACTACCCACAGACAAATGGCCAGACTGAGCGCAAGATCCAGGAGATCCTGTGGTCATACTGCCACCAGAACCAGGACAGCTGGCGTCGTTACCTCCCCTGGGCTCAGTATACCCAGAACTCCCTGCGTCAAACCACCACTGGGCTTACTCCATTCCAAAGTGTCCTCAGCTATCAACCTCCTCTCTTCCCCTGGTCCGGAGAAACTTCGGAGGTTCCAGCTGTCAACCACTGGTTTGAGGAGAGTGAGAGGATATGGGAGGTCATGTGCATCTCCAGCGGGCAGTGTGAAGACACCAACGGCAGGCGGCTGTCAGAAGAGCTGAAGCCACCCAATACCAATCGGGACAGCAGGTTTGTCTCCACCTGCAACATCAGTCTTTGCTGAGTCTTTAATGAATCCCCATTATATAGGTTCCTTCACTGTGCAGAGGTATGTGAACGAGGTCACCTACAGACTCAACCTTCCACCTCACTACGTATCTCCATGTTTCCTTCGTGAAACCCTTCACTGTACCTCTGTCCATGGTGGCTACTGTGGAAGAAGAGGACAAAGTACCTCCAAGTGTCGCTGATGAGGACCTAGTGTCCCAAGTCCATACCATTCTCGGCTCATGGTGACGGGGTACCCGCCTAGAGTACCTGATCAACTGGGAGGGGTATGGTCCAGATGAATGTTCATGGGTCTCTCGAGATGATGTCCTGTATTTGCTAAGGACACTGTAAAATAAAGTTCTACCACAAAATATATAATATTTTCTGCGGCTTTTGAATAAATTACAGAACAGGGTTTGAAGTGGATAAAATATATGGTGTTGTTTTAAAATCTGTTATGCTTAATATTTAGTAGGTTTCTTTGATTTTTAAATGTGCGACACAAATAATGGCTGACTTGATGCTAATTCTTCTGTTAGAAGCTAGAGGAATCTTTCCCATCTGTGTCACCTGTGTTCACCTTGTCATTGTTCTTTGTATCTGTTTTCAGTCTCCTTCTATTCAGTTAGTCTTTGATGGTTCTCATCTATGTTAGGTAGCATCAATGTTACTTTGTTTATAGTTATGTTTAGTGTGTTATCCTGCCTGTCATCCTGCCTGTATGTACCTGTGAGTAAAATTAAGTAAATCGTTTGTATTGGAGACTTTGGACTTTGAGTCTTCTTCAACCCACACCATACCATGACACAGGGTTTGGATTTGTTTTAGTTTTTTTTAAAGAAATTGATACTTTTATTCAACAAGGATACATTAAATTGAAAAGTGGCTGCAAAGACTTTTACATTGTTATAAAGATTTACACTTCAATTAAATGCTTAAATATTAAGCAGCATCTTACCGACCCCAAACATTGAACGGCACTTTACACAAGTTATCTTTACCCGTCACTCACATTTTTGCTGTCAGTATCTCTTAAGTTATACAAATTGGCAGAAAGTAGGACTGTAGTGTGTTTTTTGGTGTGAGGCAAAGCTCCTGTTGTTAAGTGTGACAAAAAAAGGCAAGTTTATCTGAATGAACTGTCACAGTTCTGGTTCCCCTACAGATGTTGGGAAAGTCTCTGTGCTTTCTCAAACAGGAGAGAACCACACGCCAGCCATCAGAAGTGGGTGGGCATGACACTCTTGTCTCTTTTGTCCAACAGTCAAAATACAGCCATCATCGTGAGATCTCGACAAAGAGCCGCAGACTGCCTGGGTTTCTCGGCACCATAAGTGGGGTGAAGCGCTTTGCTCTGTCTCTGAGACAATAGGGCACTCCAGCAGTCAACTGCAACACTGACAGCGAGAAACCGAGGTCACGCTGAAATCTCAGCGATGCTCAGTTTCATGCTGGTTACCATGGGGATCACAGAGGACAGAAATAGCCAGAAACTCAGCGCAGGAGTGAGAAAACACAAAGAGGAGCATCTTTTAATGGAAATGAGTAACTGCAACACTCTCACACACAATAGTTCATAGTTATCTTCAGCAGCACATCCAGCAGCACATCTTTAATCTTCTCATTGTCATACTCTCATTGCATTTACATAGTCACATAATAATTGCACAATCCATTTTCTACTACGTGTAAAGTGTGATTTTATGCAACTGCATGTTAACTTGTATGTTAACAGTAGAAGTGATGAGTCAACACTTTTTGGTTTCTTATATACAGTACACTTTTATGTCTTGACCTACATGCCTACATGCCATGTAATTGGCCTACGCTATCTCACAACCAATTCGTACGAATTTGTACGAGTGATTAAAAAGTGGCTAATTCGTACTAATTAAAACGACCACACTCATACGAATTCGTACGATTTGTTCAAACCCACGTGATGGGTAGGTTTAGGAGCGGGGTCAGGGGTAGGTCATTCGTACGAATTCATACAAATTGGCCAATTCGTAAAATATGTACGATTTAGCAAAAACATACTAATTCGTACGAGTGAGGACGTACAAATTGTTACGAATTAGCCACCTCGTAAAATTCGTACGAATTCTCGTGAGATCAGGTTGGATTGGCTGATCACATATCACATATCGTTATTCTTTGTTAACAAGCTGAAGACAGTTTCACACCATAATACATTAGTTTAACTTTATGGAAATGACTCACATGAACTGAAATTATGAAAAATGATGTGTGGGAAACCATGAGGGGATTATAACAATCTGAGTGAGTTTGATTCATTCATGTTCATCTAGTTCATGATATGGTGCCATATGCACTACTGCAATTTATGTACAAACACTTTCCAGAACGTTAATTTTTAGCAGCAAGAAAATAGATTATTAAGTGTTAAATTAGAATGAAATTGTATCACTACCGATAAAACATCCCATTTGTGTTGCGATCAAATTAAAAGCAATGGGTTATTGATAGATTGCTCAAGTGCTCAGTTTTTTAGATTGGATCACAACACAAATGGGATCAGATTAACCTACCAGTAACACTGAGGCAATCAGCAGTAGAAACACCCACCAACAATTCAACCGTTTTTCAACCTCTAGTAATAAAATCAAGCAGTGTATGAACAGTTTATAAGAGCAAATTAAAGCAGTAATAATAACTCTACTTCAACAATCAATGACACATTAAAAAAAAAGAATATCAAGTGAAGGTCAATTCTTCGTTCTTCAATTAGACACTGAATGATTATGGTTATTATGAGACCAGGTATGTGAGTGTTTCGCAATTTAAACTCGTTCTGATCTCTCTGACAGTGTCCTCTGTGAACTGTTAGAAATCTCTCTCCACATAAATAATATTTTCTGAAAATGTATACACAACATATCATTAAAACAAGTGCAAAACGTACTCTCATCTACCCTAAGGAATGCTAATTTTGACTTTAGACATTCAGAGCTGTTTTATGTCTGGTATCATAAGCAGTTCATCTCATAAACTGAGCTAATTATGTAAGGAATAATGTACAATCAGCCGGTCATTACTGAAAAATAAACCTAACAGGGAGATCAGACCCCAGCCTGGAGTGGAGCAGAATAAAGAGCATGGCTAATCAAAACCAAGTATCCCAGAGAGCTGTGCACATAATAAAAGTTATGATGTTCAGCTATAATCTTCAAGATGCTCATAATGGATATTCAGAAACACTGGACCAGGTAAAATCAAACGATAATTTGTCTGTACATCTGCCCAAACAAAGCTTGTAAACTTCTCCTAATATGGGTGGCTGTATTACTTCTTAAATCAGAGGGAAGTATCTATTACTCTTTCTCCACCATTGACAGAATTTTCCAGCAAATCCGAAGTTTCACTATTACACTTTAGGAGGGGCTATTACGCATCTTCTGAAAGAGTACAAATCTCTGGTTTAAAACAGAGGCAAAGAAACAGAAACAAGGGATAGAAGCATTGCTTAGTTATGCAAACTAATGCGATCATCAAACATTAACCAGCATATAGCCTATATCACAACTGCCTAATGATACAGAATGAAATGTTGAACCCGCATGAAGAGGTAAAGGTGCAAGCATCGGGGGTGTTGATGGATTCGATCCACTCAATCTACTCAATCTATATTTTAATTATCGTTCTAAATCAGATCCGATGAAGTCTTAGACTAAAACATTGTCAGAAAAAAAGTTCTCTCAGAGTTTTGTCCAAATCTTTGCATGAAATTAAATCTAAAATTAAAAAAAAACCTAAATACAGTGGTGATAACTCTCACACACCCAACTTTAGAGCAAATTAAAGAGAAAACAATCACATTAATTTGAGCAAAAGTTCAGTTGGCCTCTAGCAATAAATAATACAAGAGAAATAAAGAAAAGTATGCAGACTTTCTTTCTTTTCTATGTTTCTTTAGGCTGAATAAAGAGTTTAGATTTTCTTTGTTCTCCTTGCCTTCATCTCACACACCCACAGACATGCAAATACAAAAATTAAATAAATAAGACTATGCATGAATAATACAATTTTATGAATTCACAAAAATAGCATGTTCAGTTTCACATTTCACCCTCAAAACAAAATAAAATAATTTGAAAAAATATATTATGCATGAAAATAAATACTGTATTAACAGTATTTTTGTGTATTAAAATTAAATTAATTGTACATCTATAACATTTACAACCATGGTATACATTCAAACAATTAAATAAAATGCTTTTTTCAAGGAATGAGAATAAGATAATTTTGCATTCTGGTGAGAAATGGGAGAGATTCGTTTCATGGGCAAAAATAAAAAGTTAATCATGCTGAAAATATATTTTTTGTCTTCATGCAAAACATAATTTATATATTTGTGCTGGGGTGAAATATGACCCAGACATGTTCTTGACAGCTTTTATGAGATCCATCCAGGGTGTTTGAAAGCATAGAGGTGTCAATGTGACAGAAGCCCTGGGCAAAGCACACAATGATGAAGACAAGACGTGACAACAAAAGAAAAAACTTCTCTGCAGTGTGTGTGTGTGTCACTTGTTGGTAAACAAGAATTATTAAACCATCCTTGAGTATGTATGAACTTGTCCTCAGAGATGTTAGTTAGTACAAATACCCGCCAAAATATTCATCCCTGTATATTCCTGACAGATCAGACCCAACCGTGATGAAAAATGTAGCGTGAATATTTGAATGATCAAATGTGGCTACAGTTATAAACATCAAACAGTCGAATAACTGAATCTGATCAACAATATATGATAGGTCTATATCCAAAACAGCACTTTTCCCCACATTGTTAAAAAAATACTGAATGCGTGTGAGAGATTCATAAGTCTTCATTTACACCGTTTTAATCAGATCTCCGGAGTGTTCCAGCTGCAGTCCACAGCCTAATGAGGTCTACAGAGAAACGCTGCTTGCTCTCTATAGCTCACGCCATTAGAGCTTCCTGTGAAGTGTTCTCTCTGGCCCACTGGTTCAGTCAACACACAGACCCCTTTAAACGCCAAGCTCACTGAGAATGGACTTCAGACTGCATATCATTACAGTTGAATGGGCTAAAAAACTCAAATCCCAATGTTGGAAAGAGACAGAATACAACTTTATTATCTTCTCAAGTCATTTCTAACAAAACCCCCCTTTTAGAGAACATAAAAAAAACTAAAAAAAACCTAGAAAATACTACCCCTGTATCCCCTCAAGATGCGGAGGGCTTTTCCACAGGGAGCACACATACATCTTTAAGAAGGAACAGGGCAATTAGGTTGCATACAATATAGCGGGTGGGTTACATATATTATGTATATTATGTTATAGTGAACTATATGCCTTTCCCCACTGACTTTCTATGATGTTAGAATGTTTCTAAGGATGCTGAGGTTTAGAAGGCAGCTGTCTGACTCTGAGGTGGCGAACAGGAACATGGTTTGTGTAACATTAGCAACACATTATTAGCAGTTCAATTACAGTCAAGCCAAAGGCTTATCATAATAATTAGTTATGTGTCCGACGTTGTAGTGAGCGATACATAACATCACTTTGTATACATCAACCAGGATATGAGCCTGTGTAATTCACTCTGCATCTTCTTATGTGCATCATGGATGAATTAAACCAATATTTCCACTTGCCGTTATGTAGCAGGCAGTGTTTGCTACAGTTGACCGAGCAGATCAGGTAGTCTGAGCTGGTGTGAGTGAGTGGAGGCGGGGACTATCTTGCATTTTCATGGATCAGTACAGACTTAATGAAGCAAGGATGTCGAGTAACATTCAAGCTATTTTAAGCCATGACAAATTATTTTCATAGGAAAAGAATTGATTGTCAAAGATGAGTTTTAAGGTATAAAATTACAGATTGCAAGGGGATTTTAAAACTCCCTGCTTTGGCCAAATGACCTGTTTTTACGTATCAAAAACTGTTTGTCACAAAATCACAACCATGGATACAATAATACATTTATTTAGTGTCCAGAAACGTGGTTTGCCGAATTATCATGAAGCAGGAGGAAGGGAAGACATTTTTATATTAAGCGTTTTAAAGTCTGAAAGATAAAATAGCCAAAAAAAAAAAAAAGCCAATATATTTTTTGAATTATAGAATATAGTATATATAATATAGAATATAGTATAATAATAAGTAGAATTATTGTTATTATTATAGAATTTTTGTTATTAT